>VWZD01012452.1:0-31541 GCA_013396695.1 Sakesphorus luctuosus
AAAACAAAACAACTGAAAGTAGAATTCCTTTGTCTGCATTGTCATTAGCTTCCTGTTTTGATAGTTGCAAACTCCCATTTTGTAATTTACTTTATTACAGTCATCAAGGTATAATAAGAGGAATATAATACAGAGGGTGCCAGCATCACCACAGAATAGAAAGAATGCATTTGATTTAGCAGTAGTTCAATAACTGAAACAAAATCTATACATTTTTTCATAGCTGAACCTCAGAAGACCCTCTAAATAGACACTAAAGAGACAGAGATTTATATTCCTATATAACAGTATAATTTGTTTCTTATTTTGAACTGAAATCCTGTTTATATGTATTGTGCACAAACCAAAGAAAACAAAAAGATACAAAAACAAAGACAGAAAAGATCTCACACAAAAAAAAATACTCCAGACAGTTGAGGTGAGTCTTCTGCTCAACATACAAACATACAGCTTCATTGGCTGTAAACTGACATCAGGCTTACTAGTTCGCTGATATAAGTACAAGTAGCTTATATTTAAGATCAGCTTTCAGCATTCACTCATGTACTGATGTGAAGACCTCTCTTTCACTTCACCATGTAGGTAAATGAGCAGGAAAGCCTACCACTGGGTGAGAAATACTGTACTATATGAAATAAAAAAGGGATGAGCTTAGTCATAGGAAACTAAGTAAAAGCATTTGCAAACTTGTTTCATTTATCATTTTCAGAATGGTAAATAGAAATATACTGAAAAAAAACAGAGCTAGAAGATGTTCTTTGAAGAGGATTATCTCAGAAGAGGAATTATTCTTCAGGTAGTCATCTTTTCACCACTGAAGAATACTATGGAATTGAAGAGACTTAAATGAAAAAAAAAAAAAGGTGGGAGGGAAGGGGGGATTCAACCAGAAGGTACGTAGCTTTAAAATCTACCTAACTTCATAAAAGTTCCCTTATTAATCATAAAATATTGTAAACAGGCAGTGAAATTGACTCATGCAGGACCTTGCACAGATATGAAATATAGCAGAAACCATTAATTTTCTATGATTTCTCTGAAGATGCATTCTAATGTCCGTGGTGCTATCCACTCTTATTAGATCTTTACAGTACTTGTGTTATTTTGTAGTCAGCTGTACTGAGAACTGTTGATAGATGCAACATAATAGACAGCTCTCCATCTATAGTCTAAATAGGTAAATTAGAATTTCTATCTTCCAAGCTACTCTGCCATGCTGCTCTCAAATATCTCACATTCCATCTCCTATTGACAAGACCAGTAGATATGACTCCCAGCAGAAGCAATAGGTTTAGGATGATTCTCAGGAAAATCCAGATTTTTTTGTTTGTTTTTGTTTTTGTTGGGGTTTTTTTGTTGTTGTTTTTTGGGGGGAGGGTGTTGTTTTGTTTTTTACTTCTGCAGTGTTTTTGTATTATCACTGGAGCCAACCAGTAGAAAAAGGTAACCACCTTTGTTGGAGATGGCACCTACACAAGTATGGACGAATGGAAGAGTGAGAGAGACAAGGTGACAAACTTCGACATATGGAAGGTTCAGAAGAACAATCCTCAAGCCGGACTGTGACCTAATATCAAGGACTTTGCCTGCAGTTACTCCTGTTCTTNCTTTACGGGCCGCGAGGTGGGTAAACTTAACCTGAAGCCTTTGCAGCTACGGTCCACCTGAGCTCAGCAAGCTGTCAAGAACCCCCGTCGCCAGTCTGGTCCTCCTCCCGAAGATCAAGACTGCGGCACACCTTCACATGTTTCCACCATATAGCTTAAACCACAGATTCTTTACTACTCTAGAAAACCATCCTGCTTTCTATTGGTGTCGGAGAATTTTTGGTTTCACTATTTCTTCAATGGCATTGCCAGCACATTAAAACAGATGAAATTGAAGACTGGATGCTCTGTCCTAGAAAGCTTGTGAAAGTATCATCAGATACATGAAAACTTGTGCGTATGCTATGGCTCATTTTTATTTCTTTTTCTTTTCTTTTTTTTGTTGCTGTTGTAGTTTGTTAGTTTTCCATTAAGCACCTGATTGCTAATGATAAATTTGTGACTTGCTGTCTCAGGATTCCTCTGAGTAAATTCTTGGCCTTTTTTAGGATACATCCTTGTGGACTGAAATACTTCCATTTTAAAGTTGTGACATTTTTGTCCTCAGAAATAATTCTCCACAGTTGGTCAGACTAATTAAAATACTTCTTCAGAGTCCAAAGAAGGAATTGGAAATGTGTTCATCCAAGAAGCATCTGTATTTTTGTTGCAATATATTTCTTTTGTAGCATTTTAATATTCATCTTACCCATGTAGAGGAACAGGCTATTCAATTGGAGATTCTCTGAATTTTTCTACTGGATATAAAACTTGATGTTTTGTGATGTATAAATATATATATATATATATAATTATGATATGGAACTAAAAACTGTACTTCATAATGGAAGACACAGATATGAAGCCTCATGAGTTTATAGTTGTACCTTCTCAGTAGAAAAAACAAATGAGGAAAGAAACTAAGTAGTTCCATAAGCATAATCTTGTTGAGTGCAAAATGATCATGATCCCCATTGCCTGGCCTCTTGTGCAAACATTTTGATTCACTGGAGTTTACGTTGGTTTAAAACAAAGCACCTTTAAGCACATGAATCCTGTTGAAACCATCTGATTGCGGAAGACACAGATAGATGCTCCATAGGATGTAGTTGACATTTTCTTATACTTAATACTACAGAAATGTATCAAAAATATGCTTTGATAAAAATATGAGTTTTGTTCTTGCTTTCTATTAGGTTATTGTGTTTACTCCAGCATCTAATTTTATCTATTGAAAATTACTTCAGTGTTTACAATAATTGTCACACAGATCCAGAGGACATTTCACCCTGCCTCTCCTTGAACATAGCTCTCATTTTGGGATTGCTACTATTTCTGTTCATTGACTCCAAATATAATAAGAATTCTATCCTACTCTGTTGTATTCTATTCTAATCAACTCGTTTAGCTTAAAAGAGCTTCAAGAAAAATCTGTTTGGTCCAATATACTGGCCTGATTTGAAAATTATTTATGCAGTATAAAATCAATTAATCTTTAATTCACTAAAGCAATACAGACCGTGCCTTCTGCAGTCTTTACCATTTCTTCTCTCAGCAAAAATAACACCATACAAAACAAACAAAAGTTTAGTATAACAAAATAAGAATTGAGGTCTGCATTTCAAAGTTTAAATAGGCAAGGCTGAGGTGTTGTTTCAGGGAGTCCTTGTATCTCCTCCTCAGGGCTCCTTTCTTGCGGCAGCCGGTGGCAAGTTCACCATAGAGCGCAATCTTCGGGAGGCGGTGATCCTCCATCCTGGAGACGTGTCCTGCCCAGCGCAGCTGCGTTCTCATCAGCATGGCCGCAATACTGGTCATCCCTGCCTGTTCAAGAACAGATACATTAGTCATGTAATCAGACCAGTGGATGTTTAGGATTGAATGGAGGCAGCGCTGATGGAAGCTTTGAGAAGCCCCAGGTGGTGGCGATAGATGACCCATGATTCAGACCCATATAAAAGAGTAGACAGTACAATGGCTCTGTAGACACTAATCTTTGTACTTTTCTTCAGGTGTTTATTGGACCAGACTCTTTAATGAAGTTTTCCGAAGGCTCTGTATGCCTTTGCTAGCCTGTTGTCTGTCTCTTTGTTGATCTTACTGTCTGAGGAAATGATACTTCCCAGATAGGTGAACTGCTGGACTGACTTAGCTCTGAATTGCCTATGGTGATATGGGGATGATGGAAGACTTCCTGAGGTGCAGGTTGGTAGAGAACTTCTGTCTTCTTCAAGCTGACTTCCAGCCCCAAAAACTCATCAGCCTCTGCAAAGCAGGATGTTAAGCGCTGCAGAGCTGTTTCTGTGTGAGCAAGGAGGGCGGCATCGTCAACAAAAAGCAGCTCACAGACAAGGTGATTTAGGGTCTTGGTGTGGGCCTTCAGTCGCCTTAGGTTGAATAGGCTTCCATTGGCACGATATTGGCTGTAGATGCCGTTTTCTATCAGGTTAATAGCTCAATAGAAAACAAAGATGAAATTTATGGACAGTACTCTGCTTACACCTTAGAAGTCAGAAAGCCTTTTTTTGTTATATATAAAAGTTTAATTATAAATGCGCAATACACATCCTGATCTCTTGGGATCTATATAATGACATTGGAGCTTTGGTTTTTATTTGGAGATACTTAGCTAGTGAGCAAAAGGAGAGAATGACTAGAAAACTATATAACATTAACCTCAACCCACCATCACTTTCATGGAGAAAGGTGGGAGAATTGAAGGTAGAAGCAAAAAATGTAAGCCCACCACTTCTAGGAAAACTTTCACATTTTCTATCTTCTATCCTCCAAAGTCCATTTATAAAGAAAAAGTTTCATTAACAGCTGGTGTAGTTTCCAGTCTATTTTATGCTTTCTAAAAGTTTCTCCATATGCAGTAGTTTTCTCATTCTACATTATTGAGAAACAATCTGTAAAGAAGTAAAATGCACTGGGGTATTTTAATGCTGGCTCTCAGTGCAGCATTAACAAGAACAATAAGAAAAATATTAAACAATGCAGGTACTTGCAGTTTTTTCTATCTTTTGTTAAAGTAATTTTTAAAGATCATAATTTTGGGGGAAAAATTTCTGTGAAGCCATCAGGATAATTTCATAATCTGTACTTTATTAGATTCAATGCAGGTTAATCTAGTATAGAAAAATTCTATCACACATGTTCATAAACCTGTCATTTTTTTATGCTCACCATTGATTGTGAAGTTATTGCTTTGCACTTTTTCCGTACCTATCATCTTTGGATCTCAAACCACTTTGTGAACATTATTGAAATAATAAAAGAATGATATGTAAGCTGTTTCAAATTATTTTTTCTTTCATCTTGCCATCTGTACCTGTTCAGAGAAAGTACATCCCCTCACTTTGTTGTTTTCCAAAACAGATTTTTGGTAATATTACATCTCACATTATGTTAATTGTTGTTTTAATTTTGCTTAATGCTTGTATGATACCACTAAACAGTTTAGAAGATTTAAATAGCATTTTCCTCAGAAAAGTGGTGTGCTTAATTCAGAGCTTTAAAGAGGTAATATCTTCTTGCTTTGGGCTCATACAGACCCCAGATTCCTCCTAGTTTCAACAGTGCAGTATGATCTTCTATGAGAGACAAGACAAAGATACATACATACAACCACATGAAGAGAAAGTTATTGCAGAACGATTTATAGCCACCAATTTTCAGTGGAAGTCTCACCGGGGATGGAGAAGATAAAGAATTATAGTTCTGGATCTGATGAGATTTGGACTAATATCTTCCATATATCAATAAAATGACTTTTTTTTTTTTATAAAATTATTGTCAGGATTTGGTCTTTGCCAATTTTATTGAGACACACCTCTACTTAGACATTCAGTGGAGCAGTGACAAGGAATTTCCCACATGTGAGGTGCTATGATGGCTAATGTATTAGGCTGAATATTAAAGAAAATAGTACTGTATTCATCCTTCAGGAAAAAAAATCATGATTTTTATACTTGTGGCAGAAAATATTTTGGCTCATATTTAGAAAGTACAGGCCAAAGTTTCAGTGTATTCACTGAAAATTATGCAAATATGCTGAGCTCAGTGGGGTGGCACAGTCTGGCTGTGAGAAGAATTAGGTCTTGTGGCTACTGTGCCTCATAAAAGATAAAATATACAATTCATAAAAAAGTGTTACTGTACTTAGTTGATAATATCTAAATCAGAAGGCTTAAGGTTAGGATCTTTAAAACACCAAAGGCAGCAGAAATCTTTCAGTGTAAAATTAATTGATGAAAGATAACAAGTTCCTGTATCAGTTTTCATGCAATAATTGTTTGCTTGCCTTTGGTGGGCCTTATTTGCTTGCACATTTAGTTATCTTATTCAGAATAAAAGAGAAGTGGACACACCTGTATGGCTTTTGACTTCTATTAATAGGCTTTTTCAGGATGATAGCATTTGAAAATGTCATTAAAAGCCTATCAGTAAACACAATGATTACTCAGATGGCTCCTGCTTAACAATAAAACATTGCAATGTTGAAAAGTAAGTTCTGGACACAATACTAAGATAGTAATGGAAGGTAATACTGGGTATCTGAAGGGTATTTTGTTAATACCTCCCACCCAAACACCCAAATTTGGACAGAATCATAGAACAATACAATATCCTGAGTTGAAAGAGACCCACAGTGATCACTGAGTCCAGGTCCTGGCTCTGCGCAGTACAGCCCCAAGAATTGCACTACATGCCTGAAAACATTGTTCAAGTGCTTCTTGAACTCCAGCCGACTTTTTTGCTGTGATCACTTCCCTGTGGAGTCTGTTTTAGTGTCCAAACACCCTCTGGGTGAAGAACCTTTCCTAATATTCAAGCTAAGCCTTCCCTCACACAGCTTCAGAATGCAATATCCAACACAAAATACTCAGTATTCCTCAAGCTGTAAAAATTAGTAGGGGCAGGTTTGGGTTACATTGGCTGCAAAGAGTTAATTTACAAATATTCATCAAGTAAATTAGCTACTTGACTTGCTTTAATAATTAATAAGTTCTGTTTTACACACTCTGTAATACATTTGATTTCTTTAAATGCCCTTGCATAAATTTTAGCTTAGAAACTATTGCATCTTATTATATCTCCTGATAAAATCATTACTTCCTTCTGTTCCCTCTACCTTTTTGTTTTCTATTGATTTTGTGTTACATTTAAAATAAATGTTTTGCATTCAACCTCTAAAACAAACGGAGTTGGGATATTTGCATTGGGTTTCCATTTGAGAATAACACAGGTTTGAAGAACACAATTTGTACTTAGGAAATTTTGAATTAAATGCCTAGTTACAGGAATTAAATGTGTGTTCATTAAATTAGGCACAGTTAGTTTCACAGAATTACAGAGCAATTGAGGTTGGAAGGGACCAGGGTTGACCATCTGGTCCAAACCCCCTCCTCAAGAATGTTCACCTAGAATATGTTGCCTAGAACCATGTCCAGATTGCTTTAGACTATCTCACAGAATGGAGACACACAACACCATGCCAGTGGTCAATCACTCTAACAGTGAAAAATTGTTTCCTGATGATCAATCAGAACCTTCTCTTTACATTTTTGCCCATTGCCTCTCATCCTGTCACTGGATACTACTGACAAGATCTTGGCTCCATTCTCTTTGCACACTACCTCCAAGTATTCACATACATACATAAGTTCCCCCCTAAATCTTCTCCTTTCCAGGCTGAATAGTCCCAGATCTTTCAGCATTTTCTCATAAGAGAGATACTCCAGTCCCTTAATCATCTTCATACACCTTGGGATGGAGTCTCTCCAGTATGTCCAACTATCACTCTTCTAGTGGGGAGTCAAGAACTGGGCACAATATTCTAGGTGTAGCCTCACTAGAGGTAAGGAGAGGGAAAAGATCACTGTCCTCAATCTGCCAGTGCTATTTTGCCTAATACAGCCCAGGATACCATTTCACTTCTTTGCCACAAGGGTACTTTTTTTCAGCTTGGTGTCCACCAGAACTCCCTGGTCCTTCTCTGTGAAGCTATTTTACAGCTTAGTGGTCTCCAATTTTGACTGGTTCATTGCACATTCCTTCCCAGCTGCAGAACTTCGCATTTTTTGTTGTTGAATTTTGTAAGGTTCCATTTCTTGAGCTTATTGAGTTCTTTCTGGATGACAGCATAACATTCTTTTGTATCTGCTGCTTCTCACAACTTTAAATCACCAGCACACTCACTGATGGTACACTCTGCCCCATCACTTGGATTGTTAACGAGGCTGTTGAACAGGATTTGACCCCCTGGGGTCAATATCAAACCACCATTTACTGGCTGCCAACTAACCTTCATACCACTGGTCAGCACCTGGGTCGTTAAGCTGTTTTATGGTCCACCTCAGGGTTTGCTCATGCAGCTTGCACATCAACACCTTCTCTAAAAGGATCTTATGGCAGACTATCAAAAGCCTTACCAAAGTCTTGATAGGCAATATCCGCTGCTTTCTGTCATCTACTAAGACAGTTCATCATAGAAGTTTGACTATTCCTTGTAATTTTCTTGTTCCTCATGTGTCTGGAAAATGGGAGGGGAAAGGAGGAAGGGGAAAGGAAAGGGGAAGGAAATAAGGAATCTCTTCTACTTTTAATTATCTAAATATAGTTAATTTCGGAGAAGGAAGACAAAAGCTAAAAAGAGGGAAGAAAAACCCATATGAAATTGTGCATACCAAACAAAGTAAAAATTAAAGGAACAGAATCTTACATGTGTGCAAATCACAAGAATACCAAACACCATTTGTTGCAAGTACAGCTCTTCTGAATATGAAGCATAAAATCTTTAAACACCTTCCAGACAGCTTCTATACCAAGACATAGAAGGAGTGGCCAGTTATTGACATCTTACACAGCAAATTCAAGTCCTAAAGCAGTATTTCCCGAATTTTATGCTCCCAGAAATTAGGTTTTAAAGGATCATATCATGCCGGTTTGCATAAATGTTTAATTATGGGAGTTACCACTGCTTCTGCACTTGCCACAGTCCATTATGCTTAAGCACATGACAATTTTCAAAAGTGGATATTGTGATCTTATATTAGGGGAAAAAAATCCATAGTGAGTATATTCAAACATTGGAAAGGATTGCTCAGAAAGGATTGCTCAGAAATATTGTAGAGGCTCCAATGTTGGAGGCATTTGAAACTCCACTGGACAAAGCCGAGAGGGACCTCAGCTAAACTGGTCCTGCTTTGGCCAGCCAATTTAACCAGATGACCCGGCCATATGGAAGTCACTCCCAGTTTATGTTATTTCAAGATTCTGTGTTTAGCTATTTCAGCATCCATGGACTTTTCAGTTCCTAAATTTAAAAATAATCCTTTCAATTCAGTTTCACTATTATACATTAAAATTTTTCATAAGATGGACCAGTTTTAAAGAGTGTGTATACTTAAGAATAGCTACATAATTGCAGTGTGAAAATTATTACACCATTTTTGATACTTTGCCTAATTATCACTTCTGGACTATATTCATAAAGAATGACTCTCATATATTATTAATGTAACTCCTCTAATTGCACTCATACATAAGTAATTATAAATGTTAACTTTATTCATTAAATTGAAAAGGTTGAGAGAATGGCTGACATTCAAAGAAGTTTCACAACTCCTAAGCAGCACCTTAGGTAAAAAATGTAAATAAAAATCTACAAAAAATACTGGTATTTAATTGTGATATTTATTTCTTGAGATACCTCCAGCATAAAAGATGTATAAAGCTTTCTGGTTTTATGAGGAAATCTTCTCTTAGAAAACTCCCCACTGCATTCCTAGAATAGTTGATAGGATTTCCTTTTATGGGCTGACAATTTTTATATATTTTGGCAATATTTTTTCCTACTGATTATTTACCTACAATATTAGAAATCATAGCCACAAAATCATAGGCTGAAATTGAAGGAGAAAAAAATATAGTCAAGGACAAAGATAAAGGCAGCATAAGACCACTGAAGTTCTCTAGACTCATCCTTAAAGACAAGGAAAATAATCTCACCTAGACCTGTGACTCCGAAAACTATTTAATACAGAATTAATTTCCTTGTGTTTCATGCAAAGGTATAAATAAAGAAGGAATCTACTTAGTCCAGTATATTTCTTTTGTTCGTGGAAGAGGATGTGGTAATATAAAACAACATTCCTTTTTGTCCTTTCATCTCTGATGTCAGCAAGAGCAGTCAATAATCCGTGAGTTTTGACTGATTCTGCCCGTTCCCTGCTTTCCTGTAAGCTGATGCGTGCCATGAGACTTTTGTTTCTCTCTTCCAGGAGAAGGAAGAAGGTTTTGGGAGGGGGGGCTGGGATTTTTTCTTTTATTTTTAAAGAAAAAAAAAATGGACGTGGTAATTGGTGTGGGAATTGGATTACAGAATAGAGCCCTATAATACAAATTTAGGAAAGACTAAGGCCCACTCTCAGGCAAAGTCTGACTTCGGCTTTCTGGAATATACCCTGGACTACTGTTCAAGTCCTGTTTGTAACCTGGCCTTCCTTTCATGACACTCTCAGTGGATGTTGCAATGTTTTCAATTCCCAGACTGTGGAACATGCTCTGATAGTGCCAAAAATCAAAAATTTTACTCCCTGTGTTGAGAAGAAAGGGTTAAAAGCAGAAGAATGGCAAGGATGATGATAAATTCACTCAAGCGACTTTACAGCTAGAAATGCCAAGGCCTGGAGAACAGCAGTGTGAGAAACCCCATATATTATCCCTACTGATGTTTATCCTCTGTGTGTTTTGAGAAGCAGCATCTCTGCGTAAAGATAATGTAGGTGTTTTGGAAGACTTGGAGGCACTCTCATGGACATGTTTGAGCTCCCTGTTTTGGGACAGAGATCACAGCTCTGAGATCATAAACAGCACAGGGAAGATTATAGCACAGTGGTAAACTATGCATGCACAAGTCCTTGATAAACTGATGCAGACAGCAGGCCTGCTGCCCTGTCAGGTGCACCGAGTCTAATAGTGCCTGTGTCCCCACTTGTGTGTCTCTGCCCAGGTGTCCCTTCTGGATCCTCCAGTTAGCAAGGTAATGGAATAAATTTAGTCTTTGCATTGCTGGCATGGTTTTGTGGTGGTTCTGTCTGCCTGTCTGTTTCAACTCACACACCCTCCAAATATGCTGATTTTTACTTACCTCCAGTGTTCATAGACCTAATTTAGCAAAGGACCTCCATTTCAGTGTATATTTTAGTATATGTTTAAATTTAAGAATACTAAATACTTACATAGCAATTAGCCTAAAGTGGTGTTTTAACTAAACAGCTGCTGTCCGCAAGTTCCTGAGGCTGAAGTTTTGTCAGGTAAAATTTTCCCTGAATTTCAGAAGAGTTTCACTGTGCTGTAAATGAAGTTAGCATTTGACTTTGATGAAAGACTGCAAAGATGACAGACAAATAAATGAAGTGTCTGACTCCAAAAAAGTCACAGAAATAAATATATAATGGATGAAATTCTGGCTTCATTGAAGTCAAAGACAAAATTGCTATAGAATGCAATAGAGTAAGGATTTCATGTCACATCTTTAGACTCACTGTCCTGGACAGAGCATAAGGCATCTGACTCCCCTCTTCTCCCTTATGTTGAATAGTACTTTATAAATAGACCAGATGAAGTCAATATCACCATTTGAAGAATGGCATCAGTCAGCATGAATAAAGGTAATCGAAATGCAGCTATTTTTACTAATGAACATGTTTTTAACTGCCAGATACAGACCTAGGAAAATTACAGCCAATAGAGGATATTTTTGCAAGTGGAAGCAGTCTTTTCTTAAAATCCATTTTGCCTGAAATTAACTAAAAATCGAGAAATTACAATTTTTCACCTCACAAAACTATAAAAAATAAGATATTTTTCTCCACAAAAAAAATCACAAAAAACCTATTATATAAAACTATTATAACTACATATATTCTATATGTCACAGAATATGCTGAGTTGGGAGGGGTCCACAAGGATCATCGAGTCGAAGTCCTGGCCTTCCACAAGACCATCCCCAAGAGTCACAACATGTGCCTGAGAGCATTGTCCAAATGCTTCTTGAACTCTGTCAGGTTTGGTGCTGTGACTATTTCCCTGGGAAGCCTCATCCAATGCTTAACGACCCTCCGGATGAAGAACCATTTTCTAGTATCCAACCTAAACCTCTCCTGACACAACTTCAGGCCATTCTCTTGGGTCCTGTAACTGGTCATCACAGAGAAGAGATCAGTGTCTGCCTCTTCCCTTCCTCTCATGAAGAAGTTGTAGACTGCAATGAGGTCAGTCTCCTCTTCTCCAGGCTGAACAGACCAAGTGACTTCAGCTGCTCCTCATATGGCTTTCCCTCAAGGCTCTTCACCATCTTCATTGTCCTCCTTATATGATATATAATTTATATATATATGTATGTATGATACTAAAATATTGTATATACAATCAAAACCAAAACAAAACAACCCTATTATATAAAATAAGGTCCTGCACCTGGGAAGGATTAACCCTGAGTACCAGTACAGATTGGGGACTGACCTATTAGACAGAAGTTCTGTGGAGAAGAATCTGTGAGCCATGATGGATGAAAAGCTGGCCATGAGTTAACTGTGTGACCCTGCAATATTTCAGCAATGTTAGATATGCTTCAAAAATATACTTACCTACCCAATATCACATAAATAAAAAAGAAAGGTACCATGAGTATAAAGGGTCCATGTTGACAACACTGGAGCTACTCAGCTGCTAGCATGTACCATGGCCTCCAACATTTTGTAAAATGTTTTATATATTTCACTCTAACTGAACACTTAAGCTATATCCATGATATTGTTGTTGGCTTGAAATGGGAATCTGACATTATTATCTGAATGATGGGGCAGAGTCCTCCCAGTGAGTGTACTGGTGATGCAAAACTGGGAGTGCCTGATGTGCCAAAGGGTTATGCTGCAACCCAGAGAGATTTCAACAAGCTGGGGAAATGGGGTGACAGGAACGTCACAAAATTCAACAAGAACAAAGTTCTGCAGCTTGGAAGGAACTTGCCATGAACCAGGCAAACTTAGAGCCACCTGAAAGGAAAGCAGCTTTGCAGAGAGGGACCAGGTGGTTCTGATGTACACCAAGTTGAACACGAGCCAGCAAAGTACCCTTGTGGCAAAGAAGACTAATGGTATATTGGGGTACAGTAGGAAGAGTGTTGCCAGAAGTGTTCAAAAAAATCTAACACTGTCCTGGACATCTTGCTGTAGGTGGCCTTGCTTGAGTGGGGACATTTGACCAGATGACCTGCTGAGGTCTTTTCCAAACACAACCATTCACTGATTCCACTGTGATATCACTTCTGAAAACACACAAAAATAGTATTTATTTTCCTAACATTATACGTATTACATTATATATTGTATATTGTACACTATATTACCAAATACCATATTACACCAAAACTACCACAAGTGTACATTCTAAAACATTTATTATGTATATTATTTGAATTAGGTACTAATAATATGTTTATATATTATTATCTTGTTGCAGGATTTAAAATCTACATCAATTCTGTGTTGGTTTTGTTCCCGTTCTGGAAAGTCTGTACCATATTTTCTTCAACAAATAAATGCATAGATGCCAAAGCTACTTTTTTTCCCCTAAATTCACACAGCAACAAAGAAACAAACTAGTGATTTTGATCTGAGGATAAAAAACAGGAAAAGCTTTAAAGGAAGCATGAGTGGGAGTCCAAGAGAGTCATGAAGATAACAGAAACAAAGAGAATGCTTTGCTATCTTCTCTAAGAGTTTTAAAATTGGAAGTGAGTTGCAAAGAGCGGGAACAATATTCCCTTCATAGTACTGCATTAAAGCCTTAAGAGTTCTTTTCTGTCTTGATATATTAGCACTCAAGCATTTCAGTCAGCATTGTGAAAAGTAAAAGAGGTGTTTCCTTAATGAGAAACCTGTGTACTGTTATGTAAGGAGGAATATTAACAGAATGTGAAAATACAGAGTAATAGGAAAAATAAAAATAAAACTCTTTATAATTTTATTTTCAGTAGAAACTTAAGTGAACTGTAAACACTGCATAGCAGTAATAATCTACTTTAACTGCATGAGTGCATACAGGCATAACACAGATATGCAATTTCTCATCAGAAGCCCCAGGACAAAACTGTTAGGGTTTAACTCATCTCACTGAAATCATCAACAGTATAGAATCCCAGGTCTAGAATACTATCTGATTTATCTATTTATAATTATTATTTAAAATATTCATTTTTATAGGGTTATTTTTTGGACCTATATTTTGGACATATGCCTTAGGAGATGGAGGTACTTGCTTGAGCTACCTGTAATGAAAGCCAGTGCTGCTTGTATCAGTGTTTGGCAGAGAGGTAGCAGGAAAAAAATGAAATGGGATTTCCTTTCCATCTTCACTACTGTTTTCTGCCTCAACTTTTATCACCTTTGTAGCCCAGAACTTTTGCCTCCCAGCTTCATGGGCCATAGTGTAGTTGTAATTTCCATAGCTTAATATGCTTCAGGGGAAGATATGAAGAGTTAAAGACGAAACAGATGATATTATTGTTAAGAACTGATAGGTATTCATCAGCTTGTTTGGAAAATAAGACAATGCTCCATATCTATTTCCAGTGTTAGAAATGACAGTGATACCAGCCTGAAAGAGAAATAACTCTCAGAGAATATAATGAGCAAGATGCTAGTTTTTTGTTGCTTGTTTGTTTGTTTTTCATAAAGAAACTTTGTATTCACGTCCTTTTTGCACTTCCAGAAAAGTTCTGTGTTCTGCCTCCAAGGGTATGCCTTGAAATAGTAAAACACTGTGATAAGAAAAATATCCCTCTGCCTGTCCTTCAAGTGATACGGTCCACAGATCTTTTACAATGAATACTTCAGCTCGCTTGCAGACTTTGGGCAGAACTAGAACTGTCAATCACCTGTCCCAAAATACTTCCTAAAGCACAGAATAATTCATATCTACTTTCTTAGATTACAGAGGTCGTTTTATTACATGTTGCAGAAAATACACAGCATCTGCTTCTACTCCAAAGCATGGTAACTTCCACCTAAAGATGTTCATAAATATAAATATTGCAAGAACATTTTCTAACATTATGATGCATTAACTATTTATATGGAGAATATGATGAATCTGTAGTTAGTCTTACTTAAAGAGAAAAAAAATGTTTGGGTGAACACACCTATATTATCCTGTATTTTATTATAAAATCCACAGACACATTACAATGGAATTTTTATGTCAATGATGTCATACCTTTATGTAGACTCCTAATCTTTAAATATAGACATCTAAATTCCTTAGGTAAAATAAATCTCTCTTCTACTTCCTCATGAGCACTAATGTTCATGGAAGAATTCCGTTAAAGGACAATAAACAGAATAGGTTAAGATCAGGAGATCGATATACACATACTGCTGAATTAATAGATATTTGCTAGCTCTCAAAAGAGGGCACATAATTACTCTGCTTTAAAGAATAACTTTAAAGTTCAACTGAAGGAGAAACTAAATGTGCTTATATAATCAATTCTGTAATACTTGCTAAGGACTGCTTTTCTAAATTAAAAGCAGAATATCAGGTCTAGCTAAAAAAGATTTCTAAGACACAATTTAAACAAATACACAAAAATTTCATCTATACTGGTGCACAGAATGAATAAGATGCCATTCTCCATTCCTAAAACCATCTGGCACAGTATGACTCATGGTCCTGCAGCCAAATTCTCTTACCTCACTGAGACGTGCCTGTGTAGCACACTCAGCCTACCTAGTAGGACTGAGCTTTGATCTGCACTAAATTTCAAATTTTTCCTATGGGATTTTTGGGACATAACTAGTTGGCCAAGGTCACACTAATAACAGACACCAAGCTAAGAATTAAACAATGTGAACAATCTATACCAACATTTCTTCTGCTTAGCTTAAAGTTAAAGTTATAAATGCTCATATACAAGTCTATTAGGATGCCTGTCATAGATAAGTGTACAAATATATTCTAAGGTACTGAATGACTGCCGAAGGACATACTCCTTAAGCTTAGAGGTTTGCAAAGTACATGTTCCCAAGATACATGTTTGCAAGGATTGTGTATAACTTCTCTTTTTTTTTACTAGACTGAAAACGTTATCTCATAGAGACAAGAGTTTTTCGCTTTGACACTTCTGTGTTATCACAGTGCTGTCCTTCTGGAGAAACTTAAGTTCATTTCTTTACTAATTTAACAAGGTTCTGTTCCAGCCAGTGGGATATGTTCTTACTGACTTGGCTTTTGGGATCATCAAAGGCAAGAATTACCTCATCCACTCATAAAGGAACAGTACAACCCTTCTGAGGTGCTTCGAAATATAAAGCTGTAGTGTTGAGTGAATAAAGGTTGAAAACTATAGCATTTAGTGTTAGAAAGACAGACAGTTACAATCTGACTTTCTATTCCAATCTTTCATATTGTCCAGCTGCTCTGGTACAGTCTGATGCTACCCTGAAGGATAAACAAATCTTTTATAGACAGTGCTGTTTTAATGAAATTGGTAGGTAAGATGTTGCACCCTTGAAATGTGGTTCTAGGCTTATGTCTCATATCAAGTACAGATCTTCTTCAGTACTCTTTGGAGTCACAACCACAGATCATGGAAAAGTCACTCCCCAACTTCTCTGAATGATTTTCCCACAGCCAATAACCATGATAGTTGGAAGATCCAATGAATATGGCATTTTTAAGTGGTTCCTATTTAGCGGTTACAGACACATACAGAATTCAGGGGAGAGAAAACAGTGTGTGTGGGAGGTCCCTCAAAATGCATTATTTATTTTACAAGGAAATGTACTGTAGTCAAAAACTGTTTTAAAATAACAGGTAACAGATCTGAGAGACATCAATAAGGATACAAGGGACACCATCTTCTGCAGCTGGTTTATAGCAAGATTGCTGCATTCACTGCTCTGACTAGTTCAGATGTCCTTCTGTGTCCCTCACTTTAAGTGTAGCCAAAAAGGCATATATCACATCTGTGAAAGAATGTGAAGGAAAATCTGATTTAGCTTTACTCTTGAAGTACTGCAATTTGTTTTCTATAACTGGCATCATCCTACAATGACTGATCACACAGTCTTTTCTACCTCTCTTTATTAATGAACTTTGCAAATACCTGCATTCCTCAGATTCTTTTTCAGTCATTCTTAGCAATACAACTGTTAACCTGATTACCTGTTGGATGTTTGCTTGTCATGTTTGTGTCTGGGTGCCATAGGAATGCTCCATGAGCTCCAGACTTATCTTTCCTGCCTAATTTCTATATCTGTTTTTTATCTAATACTACACATTTCTGCACAACAATATCAGAATAACACTAAGAGACCTTACTTAAAAAAATACTGCTTGTATATTTTCAGTTGTTTACATGAATTCATAATATTCTCTGAAGTTTTACCTTCTTACAGTTTAGGACTTAGAATTATCTCATTCTTAGTCTTTGCAGAATTATTTTCATTTTAGTTCTTATCAGAAGACCAACCACCTTTTAAAAGAAAATAACATTTTATGGTATTATGGGAGGACTGACAGAGCATTAACAATAGCCTTGTGACTGTGAACTGTAATTATCGATAATTGCTACTGTTGTGTGTAAACTTGTCTGTTCATACGACACAGCGAAATCTACAGAAATAGCTCTAATATGTATAGATTCATTGGTTAACTTCTACTTTTCTTTGGAACAGTAAGAAAAGGGTTTCTTGTGTTTTGGGTTTTTTTAGTTTTTGTCTGTTTGTTGGGGTTGAAGGGGCTGTTTGTTTTGAAAACAACAAAACAAAGGAAAAGAAACCAAAACAATTAAGTAAAATTTAACACTAAGTAGTGGTACTTTCTTACAAGATACCAGACTTCATGTGCAACAGTGTTTCTTTTAAAAACAGGGTTTTATATCAAGATTATTTTTTAAGATGTGTCAGAGAGTATGTATCCATTAAAGTTATGCAGATATTTAACCTTCTTTCCACAATATTTTTTGACAGCTCAGCTCTATCTACTACTTCTCCAGCCTGGCAAGGTTAGTCAGTCTGAAGTCAGTATAAATGAAATAAAATGCTCCATCCCACTGCTGAGAAAAAAAAAAAAATATTGATCTGATTGAAAACCTCCTTGTAAGGAAGATCAGATAATTAAAGCTAAGATAAAGAGCTGACTAACATCATCTGGTCAAGTATATTACTATTTCTAGAGGAGAGGAGAATGAGGAAAGAAGAACTCTGAAGCTCTTCCCTTCCCTGTCCCCCTCCCAATTTTCTCTTTCCTTTTCTCTCTTTCTGTTGATCCGCATCCTTTTTCTTCTTTCAAGCCAGAGCAGGACTTTGTATTTCCCCCTCCTCTGTTGCCACCTACAGGTAAGCAGACTGAAGAGCTGAAGAGCTGGTGCTAGAATATACATGAAAATAAACCAGGACAGGGTTCGGAAGGACTGGAACTGACAGGAGCTGGGTGGAGCCAGCTGACTGGAAGCTGTTGAATGTTATCCCAATTTTCAAGAAGGGCAAGAAGGAGAATTCCAGAAACTGCAGGCCTGTCAGTCTCAGCTCAGTGGCTGGTAAAGTTAGGGAGAAGATTATTCTGGGAACTGTTGAAAAACACCTGAAGGACAATGCAGCCATCAGTCAGCCGGGATGGCTTCATGAGAGGAAAGTCCTGCCTATCAAACCTGATTTCCTTTTATATCAAGGTATCGTACTTAGTTGATTAAGGGAAACCAGTTAATGTAATCTTTGTGGATTTCAGTAAAGCTTTTGATACTGTCTCTCATAGGATCCTTCTGGACAAACTCCACCACACAGCTGGATAAACACATCATATGGTGAGTAAGTGGTTGGCTCATGGGCTCAGCACAGAGGGTAGTAGTAAATGGGATAACATCAGACTGGAGACTTATCACCAGTGGGGTTCCACAGGACTCCATCTTGAGCCCTGTGCTCTTCAACATCTTCAGAAACAACTTGGACACAGGACTGGAAGGAATACTAAGCAAGTTTGTGGATGAAAAAAGACTTGGAGGAGATGACAACTCCTTTGAAGGCAGGGAAGCCCTGCAGAGAGATCTAAACAAAACTGAGGACTGGGCAATCACCAACCCAACAAGGGCTGCATTCTTCACCTGGGATGGGGCAACCTTGGATGCATGTACAGACTGGGGAATGAGATGCTGGAAAGCAGTGCCATGGAAAGGGATGTGGGGGTCTTGGTTGATGGCAAGTTGAATATGAGTCAGCAGTGCCCTGGCGGCCAGGAAAACCAACCCTGTCCTGGGGAGCATCACGCACAGCATCGCCAGCAGGTAAAGGGAGGAGATTGTCCTGCTCTGTGATGCACTAGGGTGGCCTTGCCTTGAATATTGTGTGCAGTTTGGGGCACCCAAATATAAGAAAGATATTCAACTATTAGAGAGTGTCCAAAGGAGGGCAACAAAGATGGTGAAGGTCCTTGAGGGGAAGCTGTGTGAGGAGCAGCTGAGGGCACTTGGTCTGTTCAGCCTGGAGAAGAGGAGACTGAGGGGAGACCAATTGCAATTGCAACATCCTCGTGAGGGGAATAGGAGAGACAGGCACTGATCTCTTCTCTTTGGTGACCAGTTACAGGACCTGAAGGAATGGCCTGAAGTTGTGTCAGGGGAGGTTTAGGTTGGATACTAGAAAATGGTTCTTTACCTAGAGGGTTATTGGGCACTGGATGAGGCTTCCCAGGGAAATGGTAACAGCACCAAGCCTGACAGAGTTCAAGAAGCATTTGGACAATGCTCTCAGGGACATGGTATGATTCTTGGGAACAGTCCTTTGCAGGGCCAGGAGTTGGACTCAATGATCTTTGTGGGGCCCTTCCAAATCAGCATTTTCTGTGATTCTGCGTAGGGATGTGAGAGTGCATGCACTGGTGGACACAGCCCCTGGAATAGAGGCCTTGTCTGTAGAAATTCTCCTAAAAGTCCAGGTGGGAAGAGCTCATATATTAAATTTTCACCTGTTCATTAGTGATGATATCGTTCCTGAGAAAAGTGTAATCTGTCTACTTATAAGCCAAGAGATTTATATGTATTCTGTAGTATAGTTTTAATCTGAGATATATGCCTTTCATGCTACTATATCTGAGGAGTTCAAAGAAGCAGAGTATCAAAGACTTCTGGTGCTAGTCGTCTGTATTATAGGTTAATACTGCTAAGTAAAGGGGTTAGGTTAATTTCTAATGAAAAAGGATCAATACTATCCAATTTTTATAGCAACTGGAAAAAAAATGTTCATAATTAGTCACTTTCATACCACAGCACAATTTAAAATACCTTACAAACTGGAAGTATACACTGAAGAAAGGCTTCAGCTTCTATCCAGTTTTCAAAGGCAGAAAAATCAATGAATGCAGATACCAACATGAGTTGGTAAGATGCTTGTACAATACCAAAATTGTTAGAAATAACAATCAAAAAAATGAACATTGAACACCTGAGGAAATGCTGCTTTCTCCCCAAGAGATACCACAAATATCTCATTCTTTCAATGTGTGAAACTGAATCACATGCTTATATATAAATTCAAAAAAACCCAAAGTGTTGCCATCACTGATTTGAATATTGAAAAATAAACTTCTGCTTGATTTCAAATCTCAACACTTTCTAGTTCTGTAGTGGTAGAGAAAGTCTTGGCATTTCTGCTATTATTGTTATTGCTGATTTTGTAATTTCAATTATTGTGATTTACTGGCATGTGATTTTAAACTGTAAGCTTTAAAATTCAAATATTCTTTACTTCCAGAAATATTTTTAAAAATGTATTTGTCACTTTTAAGTCCAATTTATACTCATAATTTAATCTTTCACTGAAAACAAAATAAAAATTAAACATAAGCTGAAGTAATTTTAACACCCTTTAAAGATTTTGCATATGCCCTTCAGATTAAGAGAACACTCATTACTATAGAAAGGAATTTTTCTCTTCCTTATAGGAAATATAATATTGATCATTTATCGAACACAAAAGAGCTCCAAAAAATCCAGAAAATCAAAGCATGGAAGTCAGCCATATATACGTCCTTTCTGCATCCAGTCTTCCCTTATTCAAGGAGTCCTAAGGGTCTGATTCAAAACTTACTGCAGTCAACAGAAAACCTTCACTGCCTTTGGAATTGGCCTCAAATCACAGAATTTGGATACCAAGGTTTTCGAAGCTTCTGTGTATGGAATTAACTACCCAGCGGGGAAAAAAAAAAAAGCTCACAAAAACCCCCAACAACAAACCACTTTTATAAAGTAATCTGTATTTAATAAAAGTGTACTGTGCTGTGCTTTTTGGGTATGACAAGCACTTTAAATTCAAATGTCTGACAGGAGTGTTAATGGGTTGAATGCCATCAGATTTGCAGTTTATGGTAGAGGAGCAAGTTTGATTTCTTTTTTTAAAACAAATTGATATTTAACCTTTACAACTATTCAAGGCCTCCTATTGCTGACAGTTGCACTTGTTCCACGTTGCCTGAATTTTAAGCGAGTCAGTAATACTTCAGGTTTTATCGCAGCTATTTACTAGAGTGCAAACAGTGACCTCCACATGACAGCAGCAGAAAGACGCCTTTTTGAGCCATTGATGCTTTATTGCACACACTGTGCTTAGCTCCTTAAAAGTACTTTGGCAGTTTAATATCTCACATTTTCAATGTTTTTCTTCAGTGGAATTATTAGTCTCAGATCAGAAGCTCAAGTTCCTTACAAGATTTGGATGTTTAATACAAGATTTGTAAACAACTGATTGTCTGTGTATATTTTCAAGGACAAATAAAAAAATAATAAAAAAAATAACTGGTTGAGTTTATGGAACTACCAAGTTGATTGGTGATTCAACTTACAGCAGTGCTGACTTTGTTCAGTACCTCAGATAACTCCAAGCAAGCTACAATTTTTGCACAGCATGATGTAAAACAGACATGCCACCTTGTTCCTGCATTGGTGATGAAATGGTTTCAGGCTTGTTGGACCTTTCTCATCTGAAGTTTCTTTCTGAAATAACCTTCTGACAGATCAAGTAGAGTAAATTATGTTTTAGAAGGGGGCTACTAAATTTATGAAAGGAACTTTATGTAGTTGTGTGTGATAATGAGAAGGGACAGCATTCAATGGTCTAAGATCTATCTTCCTTTTGAGAACATCTCCCCTGTGACAGTGAATGCTTGTACCACTTAGCTAGTCCAGATTAAGGCTTTTGTTTTGTTTTTTGTTCTTTGGTTTTGGTGTTAGTTTTGGGGAGTTTTTTTGAGATGTCTTAAATGAGCCTGAAAATGACTTATAATTAAGACTGCTAGATAGATGCCAGATGATAGAATAAGAATCTTGTTCCTGCTTGAATTTTCTAGTCCAACAGAAATTCTGTTGTGTGCTTTGCCTGAATATACCACTTTAAACTTTCCTTCTGACTGGATTGTAGCAGCTAAACAGTAGTGCAAGTATGTAATTTGTGACAGATAATTTAATAAAATTATTTGAAATCTGATTCTACAAATAATCTCTCTGAAAGAAATGCCTAATTTCTGTATCTCAAAAATAATAAATAAAAAAAAAACTGTTGAAGGGTCTGAGATGTGTTTTTCAGGGGATCAAACATCCAGTCCTCTATTAAAACAGGTCTCCAAAGAATTACTTGTGGCTTTTACATGCAGATCAAGGGATTATCCATGGCTAATAGAACATACATGGTTGAAAAGTATATTTCCAGCTATGCTTAAGGCTTAGGAGTCTTTTTTATTGTTTTGCTTTGCAAGCTGAAGGGAAGGACAGCTATCCTAATTAAATGATTAGCCTTTTTTTTCAGATTATAAACTTGCCTCAGACATTTTTATTAGTGATCTTTAGCCAAGTATGTTCTGGAATCCTTTCCCAAAAATAAGGACTTAACTAAATGTAGTCCATTTTTTAATCCACCACTACTGCTGCAGAGCTGCTCCTCTTTTGAACAGTTGAATAGTTAGAACATTTGCCCAGGAAAGAGGAGATGTGTTCAATTTCCTTTTCACCTTCATCTCCTGCTTTGCAAGGTCACGCTCACTCTGGAGCTTTACAGAACAAAACAGACTGAAAAAAAAAAAAAAGAGAAAATGGAATGCTCCTCTTGCGTTAGCTCACTGTGCAGGCAGAAATGCAGGATTTATGGAGGTAAGAGAAGATCAAATTAAGGGAAGCCTAAGCATTTGGTGGTTATACCTCCAAAATCCCTCAGGTTGAACTTTGGTCTCTCCTATCTCTTAGTAAATGAGTGCTGTAATAACCAGGCCAATATATAAAAAGTATGTGGGACCCTTGTCATACATTATTTGTTGTTACTAATATGGATAGACTTCTACAACTTGGGATGTAACTAGAATTAGACCTAAATGGCTCTATGAAGTTTTAGGTCACAATGGGAATCATTTTGACTATTTGCAGGAGAGACTGAGCAATAGATTAACCATATAGAAAATAAAACCTTTTTTTCTTTTTTTGCTTTTTTCAAGCAGCTGGGTAAATTAACTGGCCTATTACTAAAGCCACATCTCCACATCAGAGGTGGCCACCCGTTCTTAAGAAAAGATAGGTGGTTACTAAAATGCATGCACTTTGGAGTTTTCTCTATTACTTTCCATTCTGTATTCAAAGGGCAGCAGCATTTTGAATGCCAGTGCAGATTGATGTCATCACTAACAGGATAAGCATTTTGAGTGGCACTCAGTGAATGATTGACATTGGGTACACAGTAAGTTCTTATTCTGTCAGAATCTGGCATGTTTCTAGGTGTCAAAGTTAATCCACTGCCAGCTATTTGACAGGATTGTACTTAGTGCCGGATGCCAATCTCCAAAATGTTCATGATTAGGGCTGCATACAAATGCTACTTATTCAATTGAATAAACAACAGTTCCACTCATACAAGAAAAGGCAGACTCTCCATACAAATATATTATTTCCACACAAGGTAGTAAATTATGGGATAGCATGGGATACTAAGGTGTTTGTGCTCAGTATGTGAATTGGCAATCACCATTTTAGGGTTGACAGTGGTCAACCTACCCACAAGAGCTGTTTGAAGAGCTCTTCAAACATAGCATCAGTAACCGCCCTGCCTGTACAAAAGGAAAAGCATGTTGAATTCTTAACATTTTAGCCACCACACAGAGTGCTCCCAGGAGTTCAACAGCTGAAATCTGATCTTCCAGCTACCTCTTGGGCACATGCAGTGTAAGAAGATTTCTGAATAGATGCATGTGGGAAAAAAACTCCAATGAAAAAATTTTGGAAGGCGTACTTCAAAAGGAAGTAGAGCAAAAGTTTATCTGTAATTACAGAGTGCCTTGCCTAGGTGTAGCCAAGGAGCACAGCCCGGCAGGGCAGGAGCACTACATTTATCCCCTTGTGTCCACATCCCCTCCCTCCCTTTACTGGCTCATCCCCTTCTTGCCTTGTTTGGCTCACCACCTAGGGATTGGACATTGTTGTTCTGCCCCTTCGCTTCCTGATTGGAAGCCTTTGGGCAATTAATTGCTGTCACATTCCTTCTGATGGGTGGTTCCCATTGCCCTATCAGCCCTAGTCCCTGTTCGCAGTAACCCTGGCTACCACCCCTGATTGGAAAGACCACCTTACACACTTCTTGCCTTTTTCACCTAGCTATCAAACCCCTCTCCTATGGAAACCCCGGGAAAACATACCCACCCTCCCCACAGAAACCCCTGGACACCTCTATTTGAGTATCAAGGCCATAATTAATAATTATGACCATTCCAATGATGTTTAACTGGTTAAAACTCCATGAACACTGAATCTCCAAGTCTCTCTCTCTCCCTCAACACCTGTCAACCTGCCCTTTGCTTGAAACAAACCCGCAGAAATTTCTCACAATGCACACAACGGAAGAATAAAGATGGCACCCTGCCTTCCCTCCCCAGGCTTCAAGCTGCCTGGATCTATGCATTGTCCTGTAGAAATATTTTTTCTTTTGTATTTCCATAGTGTGCCTACAGCTGGAATGACTAAAACAAGCAGAGCTGTGAGTTAAAAGAAGTATAAAATACTTACAATCCGCTTTCTATATAAGCACTCAGTGGTTTTTATGGTTAACAGAAATAGATATTTTTGTCAATGATTTCTAAGATACCAAAACAGAAAGGTCAAACTACAACAAACACAGGGAGACCAGCTGAAAAAATGGGAATATAAAAGGACAAGAAAGAAAGTACTGGGGCATGTAAAATGATATTCAGAGAACAGGAAATGAAAGGCTGAGAGGATGAAAAAAAAAAAGTGGTGATACAGATGGAAACTTCTAGCTGGAACTTTCTAGCTGGACGCTTTTTACCTTATAAACAGATATTTTATATATTCATTTTACCTCAATCCATGGAAAAATAAACAGTACTTTTTGGCTTCTTATTTCCTTATAAAGTAATGCAGTCTCATTGGTCATAAGTTTATTGGTTGTACCACTTCCACTTCCTCACTTAGCACCAGAAGTGAGGTAAAATTG
Organism: Sakesphorus luctuosus; assembly: GCA_013396695.1. Lineage (NCBI taxonomy): Eukaryota > Metazoa > Chordata > Aves > Passeriformes > Thamnophilidae > Sakesphorus > Sakesphorus luctuosus. Next base: position 25,133 of record VWZD01012452.1, read on the forward strand.
TAAGAGTAAAGATGTAAATCTGTTTACAGTTAGTCTCCAGTGGCAGCTATCCTTTTATTCTTTAGCAAGCTACACTTGATCCTCTTAGTCACTGCACACAGTCATTTTTAGTATATTCTGGTCGGAAACAGCATAGCAGAACACGTCCATTAGTTATCACTGTTTGCTTTTTTTCCTTTTTCTTGTTTGTTCCTCAGATGGATGATTTTTCACTTGTATAATACACCTTAAAAATGCAGTATAATTTCCTGGAGGAAAAGCATGAGTTTTAAGGTCAGGTTAGTCAAATATTTTATATACATATCAAATGCCCAAGTACTGTGCTGAATGGAAGTCTTTTTGCTATATGTATATTTAATACACTAGCCCAGTGCAAAAGGGAATAGATTATATATATGCAGCAAAAAAGTTGCTGGTATTCTAATGTTTTAACAGCCTAACAGTATAAAATTAACTTAGAAAATTTTCACTAAAATACAGCCAAAATTATCATACATAAAGTTCATGTTACCTCTGCATTTTAATCAGTGCTGTTTCTGCTCTTCTAATGCCCCTCCACATCCTAAGATTGATAAGTCTCCATCTTCCTGAAGAACAAGAATTAATGGTTATCATAAGCCACCAACATGCTGAGGACTTCAGTATAAGGAGTTTAATGTTCAGAGTGAGAATTATTTTCTCCCAGTCTTGAGACTAGCAGACCTCAAGCTCAGGCAGGGAAGGCAGCAATCTGAAGGGAAGAACTGAACCCAGCTCAGCTTATCATGGCTCCAGGCAAGGTGAGCCTCTCAGCACAGGGCAGAGCCTTCAGTTGTTCTAGATAGCCTAATTTGTTGGGTTTCATGATGGATTTGTCCTTTCCCCTGTCTGACAGGTGTGACTGCAGCAGGTCAGTGTGGAACTGCATACTGACTGGCAATAGGTGTGTGCATACCCCCACACATATAATGCACAATATACACACATTGGCTACACAAATCAATACAGAGCCTTGCCTTTTCAACCCACATAATCACACAAAGTACTCTTAGGGATACAAAGAAATCTTCACACATAGGAGAAGGTTTGCCATTTCCATCCAATATAATTCTAGCTTCCTTTAGGAAATAACTCATTTTCCAAAGCATTCTGAAGAATTTCCCTTAATTGGCCCACCTTGGTGTGAAATCTTAAAAGTAGTCATTTCGGGTGTGCTTCATTTTCACTGATAAGATAACCAAGGTTTGGCCACCTATTGTGCTACCTCTGATTCTTGATGCTCATTGCATTTACTGTAATTACACTTTAATCAGATAATTTAACACTAGCAATGGAAAAATCATATTTATTCAGTTACTGCAGAAACAGGAATCACAAACTGAAATATGGGATATTTCATTTAGACACTAAAAAAAAAAGGGAAAATAATAGTGTGAGGACTTTCAAATATGGGTTGCCTGTCGGAGGAGACCAGACCGAAAAAGAATGACAGGCGCTGGGCAGATGAGGACACTGAGGCCCGGGACCCCAGGCAGCGCGTGCAGCGACAGGATCGGGACCATGAGGCTTTCTGGATGGACNAACAAGCAGAGCTGTGAGTTAAAAGAAGTATAAAATACTTACAATCCGCTTTCTATATAAGCACTCAGTGGTTTTTATGGTTAACAGAAATAGATATTTTTGTCAATGATTTCTAAGATACCAAAACAGAAAGGTCAAACTACAACAAACACAGGGAGACCAGCTGAAAAAATGGGAATATAAAAGGACAAGAAAGAAAGTACTGGGGCATGTAAAATGATATTCAGAGAACAGGAAATGAAAGGCTGAGAGGATGAAAAAAAAAAAGTGGTGATACAGATGGAAACTTCTAGCTGGAACTTTCTAGCTGGACGCTTTTTACCTTATAAACAGATATTTTATATATTCATTTTACCTCAATCCATGGAAAAATAAACAGTACTTTTTGGCTTCTTATTTCCTTATAAAGTAATGCAGTCTCATTGGTCATAAGTTTATTGGTTGTACCACTTCCACTTCCTCACTTAGCACCAGAAGTGAGGTAAAATTGTAAGAGTAAAGATGTAAATCTGTTTACAGTTAGTCTCCAGTGGCAGCTATCCTTTTATTCTTTAGCAAGCTACACTTGATCCTCTTAGTCACTGCACACAGTCATTTTTAGTATATTCTGGTCGGAAACAGCATAGCAGAACACGTCCATTAGTTATCACTGTTTGCTTTTTTTCCTTTTTCTTGTTTGTTCCTCAGATGGATGATTTTTCACTTGTATAATACACCTTAAAAATGCAGTATAATTTCCTGGAGGAAAAGCATGAGTTTTAAGGTCAGGTTAGTCAAATATTTTATATACATATCAAATGCCCAAGTACTGTGCTGAATGGAAGTCTTTTTGCTATATGTATATTTAATACACTAGCCCAGTGCAAAAGGGAATAGATTATATATATGCAGCAAAAAAGTTGCTGGTATTCTAATGTTTTAACAGCCTAACAGTATAAAATTAACTTAGAAAATTTTCACTAAAATACAGCCAAAATTATCATACATAAAGTTCATGTTACCTCTGCATTTTAATCAGTGCTGTTTCTGCTCTTCTAATGCCCCTCCACATCCTAAGATTGATAAGTCTCCATCTTCCTGAAGAACAAGAATTAATGGTTATCATAAGCCACCAACATGCTGAGGACTTCAGTATAAGGAGTTTAATGTTCAGAGTGAGAATTATTTTCTCCCAGTCTTGAGACTAGCAGACCTCAAGCTCAGGCAGGGAAGGCAGCAATCTGAAGGGAAGAACTGAACCCAGCTCAGCTTATCATGGCTCCAGGCAAGGTGAGCCTCTCAGCACAGGGCAGAGCCTTCAGTTGTTCTAGATAGCCTAATTTGTTGGGTTTCATGATGGATTTGTCCTTTCCCCTGTCTGACAGGTGTGACTGCAGCAGGTCAGTGTGGAACTGCATACTGACTGGCAATAGGTGTGTGCATACCCCCACACATATAATGCACAATATACACACATTGGCTACACAAATCAATACAGAGCCTTGCCTTTTCAACCCACATAATCACACAAAGTACTCTTAGGGATACAAAGAAATCTTCACACATAGGAGAAGGTTTGCCATTTCCATCCAATATAATTCTAGCTTCCTTTAGGAAATAACTCATTTTCCAAAGCATTCTGAAGAATTTCCCTTAATTGGCCCACCTTGGTGTGAAATCTTAAAAGTAGTCATTTCGGGTGTGCTTCATTTTCACTGATAAGATAACCAAGGTTTGGCCACCTATTGTGCTACCTCTGATTCTTGATGCTCATTGCATTTACTGTAATTACACTTTAATCAGATAATTTAACACTAGCAATGGAAAAATCATATTTATTCAGTTACTGCAGAAACAGGAATCACAAACTGAAATATGGGATATTTCATTTAGACACTAAAAAAAAAGGGAAAATAATAGTGTGAGGACTTTCAAATATGGGTTGCCTGTCGGAGGAGACCAGACCGAAAAAGAATGACAGGCGCTGGGCAGATGAGGACACTGAGGCCCGGGACCCCAGGCAGCGCGTGCAGCGACAGGATCGGGACCATGAGGCTTTCTGGATGGACGCTGTACCCTTAAAAGATGGCTACGATCCAAGTTTCTTCTTCCCACAATACCCCTGGAATTCTCCCACACACCTCGTTCTCCCTATTGGTCCTTTTGCCGCTCCTCCCCTCCCTCCTCCCCTTCGTTTGCATGNAGAAAGATTGTGGAGTCTCTCACCTTGTAGATATTCAAAATCTGATTGGGCACTGTCCTGAGGAATCTGCTGTGAAGGACATCTCTTTGAGCAGATATTGGACTAAAAGTGCTCTGGGTGTCCTCTCTGACCTAAACCACTGTGTCAAAATGGAGAAATGTCACAGAGAAGTGAAAATTTAAAATCTCTGTGCTCACCTTTTCACCTGAAGGAAGACATTGATATCACTATTGAATCTTGTGCTACCAGGAAATTAGTTTTGAAACCTAAATTAAGAATGCCTTGTATCCTTTATAATTTTTTCTGCAAGACTGTATTATTACTTTTTTTTTTTTTACAGATCTGATTCTCTTACAGCTCATGATGAGCACATGGTTCTTTTATGACATCATATTTGAATTTTTAATTTTCTTTACTTTCTTACACAGTCAGTGGATCCATTTATCATCTAGTACTTTAGCGATGGAGTATGTGGATATTTGACCTAGGTACTCATTCCAGCTTGCAGAGACATCCTCTCTCATTTAAAGCAAAGAACAACTGTATTAAACACATTAATTAAATACACAGAAATAATCTGTCTTCTGAGCACTTACTCCTTAGCTGGATAGCTGAGTGATATAGACAAAAAGCATACCTAACAGCTGTGTTAGAAATAGTAACATAAAGTTGCAAACTCTGTTGTTTTTTGCTAAACATGACCAAATTTGCCTAAGGACAGTTGCAATGATGGGGAGGAGTTTTTCTGCTAAGAAAGATGCTTTGTAGGTCATGCAAGATCTTTAATTTAGAAGTCATCAAGATGTCAAGCTGGGGTAATTTGACTTGTCACACTTCTTAGAAGAGTAATTTTCTAAATCCACGTTTGGTGGAGTGTGGCTTGTTTGAAAGAGTGACCAGAGCATGATCATTTCAGTGAATGCCAGAGTGACCATAGCTGAGAAGGTTCTTTATGAAACATTTTAGATCCTACTGAAGAAAAAGGTTCTGTTATTTGCATTAAATTAATGGATAAATTTACTTGAAGGGAAATCCTGGCAAATCTTTTATTTTAAGGGCAATTAAATCACTTAAGAAGACACTAAAACTTAATTTTGTAGAATTCTATACTATTCAAGTGTTCACCCAGACGAGTATGTCTTTCTCATTTATAAAATAATTGTCTTTGGGCCAACTATTTAAGTGAGCAGTGAGATTACGATACCTAAGTGACTGGAGTGATGGAAGAACTGGTTTTGTGGGCTTTTTTTTGTCTATGGAGATGAATGGGTGACATATCTGAACCTGTAAAGCGGTTCAAATCAAAGTTTTGATCTAAAGATGATGCCTTTAGATGGTGATCATGTGGAGAACTTCCAATGTCTGTTTCCTATGAAAATTAAAATCAAAAATATATTTATTTTGTCTCATATATAATTATTTTTCTATAGGCTCCTTCTTCTTCAGCCCTTGCTATGGTCCCAAATCTAAGAAAATTATAAACTATAAATGGGACAGGAGATGCCTGATACTGTTAGTTTTCTTGATTTTTCTTTTAAATTTTCCTACTCTCTGTCTTCCAAATGTTTTCCCATTTTTCATTCCTATGCATACTCCTGCAAGAATGACAGATTTCTAACAAACCAACATCTTATGAGGTATCTACCTTTTATTGTACAATCAAAAAATCAAAGCACTAATCTGTCTTGTATGAAGCAGACATTCTATGAGAAAGTCTTAAGAAAATGCTTCCTCATCCTGTTCTGTTGTCCTGAAGTCATCCAGCGTTAGAATGAAATGCACAGACTTATGATGTGAATCTGTTCACTGGTAAACTTGTATCACTACCATACCATGATAAAAACAGGAGGAAAGGGAAATGAAATAAAGAGGGAATAGTTTGGTTATTCTGGGTAGTGTCTAATCAGAAACAGTAATACCATCTTTTGCTGTTAAAACTTTGTTCAGAAGCAAGATAAGCTCCCAAATAATATGGAAATAGGGAAGGTACAGTAATAAGATGAAGTAAGATCTGAATATTTCATGAAACCTAGAGTGAAAAATGGAATTGCTGAATTGCTTTCTTTCACACACTTACGTTTCAAGGACTCTTCATAGGAAAAGTGACTTGCTCTCCTTATGTATCCTTTTTCACAGACAATTCAACCTTGCTGGAAGTAAAAGCAAGAAGACTTCATGTTAAAGACTGCACTTCAAAGAAGTCTGACATCTTCCACTCTCTGAAGTTAAGCATTTCCTGAGCCTAATTTAGACTTCTTAATCCCATTTTCTAACTCTGCCCCCATCTTCCAAAAGAATTAAGTCTTTCTTTGCAACTTTTATTTTGAGGAACGAAACAGAAATAAAGATAACTACTATGTAGGATGGGACAAGAGGCAGAGAAATAAGGTTCATTGTCAGCACTAACACATCCTCACCACTGTACAAAAGAAAGCATGGAATAGATGGCAATGACATGGTACTACACTCTGAATGTACAAGACTATTGCCACCAATGATGTATACGAAAGAAAAGAAAACTAGTCACAGAATCACATAGCAAGTTAGGTTGGAAGACACCTCTGGAGGTAATCTGATCTAACTCTCCACTCAAAGCAGGACTAGTCTGAAAAAAAAATCACCCAACCAAAACAAACAAACAAACAAACACCAAAACCCCCCAGAACT
>VWZD01012452.1:31573-56061 GCA_013396695.1 Sakesphorus luctuosus
AGTTTTTTTCAGGGGCTTGCTCAGTCAAATTTTCGCTTGCTCCATTACTGGAGATTTCCTAACCTCTCTTGGAAATTTCTTTACTGTTTTTGATGACCTCACTGAAAATTTTGTTTTCCTAATATCTAATTCAAATTTCCTTTCCAGAAACTAGTGTCTGTTGTCTTTTACCTTTTCAGTATTCATCTCCAGACTCTTTCTTCATCTTCTTTATAATTTTCCACTGGTAATCAAAGACAGAAATGAAAAACATATAGCTTTACTTTCTCAATACTGAACAAACTTTCCAAGCTTCCTTTTATATGTGCTCCAACATTCTAAACATCTCAGTGACCTTTTGCTGCACTTGCTCCAACATATAAGTTTCAGTCAAGTACTGCAGAGCCTAAAATTATGTTCATTCTCCAGATGCAATTTCATAAGTGCCAAATATAAATAAATACTTTGAGAGAAATCCTTCAAAGTCGTGACTATATAGATCTTAGCAATGCAACCCTGTATGTGTTTTGCTGTCATCACTCCAAACTATTGACTCAGCCTCATGTAACATTTTTTAAAAATACTTGCAAATGTGTTTCAAGCAGTAACAAAAGTGAATAAAAGCATGAAATTTAAATTCTATGATATTTCTCTTTGTCTTCCCAGTTGAGAGAGAGTTTACAAAATAAATGCTTGTGAATTTTTAGAAAGCTCAAACATAATACAGTAGAGGAGAAATAAAACACATCTGGTTTTTAAAATTTGTTTACAAAGTGACAATGTGTTAAAAAAAAAGCTTATCTGCTCCCTTTCAGATTTGTTAAAATTAAAGGATAAAAAATCTTTTATGCAAAACCACCCCAATCTTTAGATTGAATATGCTCTTTGAGATATTCTTCTGAGTGTTAGCTAAGATACATAACATCAAAACACTTACATAAAGATTAATTCACTTTATCCTTTAAATAGCATCAAGTTACCTATCAGCTAAAATCCATTTCTTAATTCATGGTTGTAAATTAAACTTTCAATTTAAATTTACCAGAAAAAAATAAGAATTAATATAATCAAAACCCTTTGATTATCAGTTTTTTCTTATCTTTAGTACTATATTAATAGTATATAAATTTCTAACAAGCAATTCTTTAATGCTGGCAAGGGGGAGAAATAGTTTGGCCCTGTTCTGTTTGGCTGTCTTTATTTTGTTTGTCTGAAAATTTAAAAAGATGCTGATGAAATCTGGAGACCAAGTTATTTGCATGGCTAATAAGTTGAAATTTGATGTTAAAGCATTGACAGATGATAATTTTCAAATATCTATCATGTATGTAATGATTAATGTCAAGCAATACTTATTAAGAAAAGATCTTTCTCCTGAAAATTGTTATGAATTTGAGAAGAAAAAAAAAATATATAGCAGATGTGTCAGCAAGATACATGTTAAAAAAAGGCCACATTTTCCATTTTATGACTGTGTTCTCTAGGAGAGACGTTTTAATTCCTTCCAGTTGCTATGTGAATTTATTGACAGTCACATTTTATATATAAAATGGAACTTCATGTAGTTTATACATTAATAAATAATTATAAATAATTAATACATTAATAAACCATCAATAACAAACATTCATTTGGTTCATTTTTTGTAGTCTGACAAGAAAATAGATGCTCATTATATGTTTTATAATAATGCAGCTTCGACTTTATTAGTAAAACTATGTTACTTCTGCTTGCAACACCTTTTTAACTTCTATTAATAAATACAACGCAAAACAAAATAATGTCTAATTATATATTTTATAAATTAATCTCAATGTTTTCAAGATTAATATTCCACTGTGGGAGTTATTGCACAAACCCAAGCAGACATCCATTCTCCACCCAAAGCATTGTTATTTTTCCTCACCTATTTTAATATCTATTTATTTTTCCTGAGATGTCACATGATGAAATCCAATGTTTAGTAAAGTCATTAATGAGACTGGACAGAAGCACAACCTAGGTGTTGATATATTTGGAAGTGTGTGACCTTAAAGGAGATACCGGAATTCCGCAACTATTTCATTATGCTCAGTATCGCTCAGATTGTGGCATAATTATGATATTTAGATTCCTGTGTTGGGTTTTCATGGCAGGGTTCTGGTAGTGGGTTAGCCATACTGGTGGTTTCTGTGAGAAGCTACTAGAATCTTCCAGCATGTCTGATGGAGCCAATGCCAGCCAACTCCAGGATAAACCCACCGCTGGCCAAGGCTGAGACAATCAGCAATGGTGGTGGTGCCTCTGGGATAGCATAGTTAAGGCAGGGAGGGCATAATAACATTATCCAGGGAGAAAAGTGAGAATATGTCAAAGAAACAGCCCTGCAGGCACCCATGTCAAGGAAGAAGACGTGGGAGGAGGTACTCCAGGCACCAGAGCAGAGTTTTCCCTGCAGCCCATAGTGGAGACCATGGTGAGGTAGGCTGTGCTGCTGCCGCCCATAAAGGTCAACAGCAGAGCAGAGATCCACCTGGTAAAGCATTTCTGATGGGCACCTGGCATCCAGATAGGGTCAACCCAGTGCCTATTAGCTAAGTCACATAATTTCTGAATCTCACAGAATTATCTCTATACACAAGCCTGTGTAGGAAAAATTCAAAGTTACTGCAGTGGGTGCCAACTTTATTTTAAAAGCTCTTAATATTATTTAAAGTGTAAAGACATGGTGAAGAAAAATTAGAAAATTCACATCCGAGCTGATGGTACTTGATCACGCTAACTTCAGGGGAATAAAATTGATTTAAAAAACTATAATGTCTTTTAAGGAAGGTGAACGATTTCCAAAACTTATCTAATTTCCAACTGATTGTTCCGAAGATTACAATTAATCAGCAGTGGATGTTAGTCATAACTGTAATTGTGGTGTTTAAATGAGATTGTTATTGTAACGGGATAGGTATCACCAACCCTAGACAGTGCCTTGGATAGACATACGATGAGTCCAAATCTAATTAATTTTACTTTGCATGAAAAAGAAAAAAATCTTGAGAGCCATTTTGTAAACAGTTTAGCATTAAGCCAATTAGAAAGGAAAAGGATGAACATTAAAAATTTACAATGCATTGAAAAGATATGTCAAGAATCAACTTTTGTACCTGGTATATAGCCTGCATCTCAATACAGTCTTAGGAACAAGTTGGAATTTATTCCCTGTGGGGTATAATTTCCTACTAGATTGAAACTCTCTTGTTCCCTTAATCCAGACACATCCCCTCATGATGATAACTGGACTACAAGAAGAACCCAAAGCACTTTGAGCATTTCAGTCAGATAAGATTTTGGTAAACAGCAGGTAAAAAGAGGAGCTTGTAAAACAGTTTGACCCTGGTTTATATTGGCTCAGAGAGAAGGTGGTTGGAAACAAAATATCAGAGCAATTATATGCTCTTTTGAAAGAGAAATTGAGATGCATAAAATTGTCATAATTATCTTCACTGACTCAACTTATGTTCATTTCATTATTTTTCACTGTTTATCATACAAGTTCAAATGTGTCATGGCATTATCACTAACTGAATGTTATTAAGGTTAGATGGTAGAAATTTATTCTTTTCTTTAATCTCACTTTTTTTAACAGTTACCTCTCTCTCAAAATTTATGTAAATAATTTGCAATCAAAGACATACATTATTAAAAAAGAGGAAAGAAACAAAAAGAAAAAGATTTAAAAATAATTATCTCCATCAATGCCTGAATTCAAAGCAGTAATAGATATAAACAGATGGTACACATACACACTTGCTTAATGTTCAGAGTTCAATTCCGTATTTACTATAAAATCTCTTATGGTACTCTTTCAAGAAGAGGCCTCATCACAATGATGCAAAGAGAGATCAGACCATTATGTATTTCAAATACATAAGACTTGTTATACCTCATAACTCATAAAAGATTCACTTTATTCTTCAAAATGTGTTATTCCTGTTTACTTGTCGCAGATTATCTCACAAATGATTTTTGTGTGGAAGAGACAGGTAAAGACAGGAGAGTGATCATGAAAGGCGAGCAAGTGAGAAGTCTACTTAGCCATATAAAAGCAAGATTATAACTTTTTTCTCACATAACAAGACAAACCCCTCCCCACCACCACCCCACCACCCCAAAACCGCAACAAAAACCCAACAAGCCACTCCCCAACATACAAACAAAAAACTAAGGAAACCAGCCCTAACAGACTCCAAACAAATAATCTCAGCAGTTACACTTAGGGTTATTATTTACTATCTTTCTATATCACTCATTTTACTGAAATGCAGGTTTTTATTTCTTTTTAAATTTATAATGAAAACCTGTGAAATGCTACTTGTGGGTCATTAGCTGCCATTTTGCATCTGAGAAATGTATGACTTAATCTTTTGCATTTATGTCAATAAGGTATCGTGCACTGAGATTTCACCAAACTGAACTAAAATATGTTGTGTGCTATATGGCATAGCTTTCTCTAAATGTTGTCTAATTTTCTCTTCTGATACACTTCCCTAAACATACTATGAAAATAAATTTGACTGTACTTTCTAATTTTTGTTTTTAGGGCACTATAGATAACAGTTTAATGAATCTCATTTTTAAGAGTAATAGAGTGTTTCTAATCTGACTGCTTAGATGTTTTTGCTTCTTACTAAACTAATTTAGAACCATGGAGAAAAAATATCAAAAGACTCAAAGGATAGGAGTAAGTTAATGCAATCATGAAATTTTCTGAGGAAGAAAGTACAATTTTATGATGAAGGCCAGGGAAAATTAATCAAAAGCTGGAAATATTTTCCACCATATTTTTTTAGCATAGGTTAAAGATTAATCTGTCTGTAATACAGGCACTGTATTATGCACACTGTACACCAACTACTGCCTTTGAAAAGTAGGTATAAGTAGAAAAGAATAAATTTGAAGACTGTCATGTCTGCAGTGGCTTCAGTTATGGAAACAGAATGAAAAATTTTGCATTAGTAGATTATTCAATGCAAAGATAAATCAGTTGCTTTAGATTCCTTTCTTAAATTTTATCTTTAGTACTCAAAAAAAAAGAATTTTCATTTCCAGAAATTACTGTGTAAATAAATAGCAGTTGGCTTAGTGCATTAATTAGCCAAATGTCACATCATTGTCTTCGTTAGTTACAGTACAGGGTTACCCTCCCACCAAACTCTCCTCACCCTCTGAAAGCAAGAAAAGGATAATCATTCCTAAAAGCAAAATAAAATTTATGTTGCACTGGGCTTTTATCTGGTGAGTTCTTAAGCTGAATTAAATTCTGTCTAAATGACACACCACGTGCTAGTGTTATTCAGTCAGATAGAAGAGATATGTAGTAAATTCAGTGTGGATATTTGCAAATTGTCTTACAAATACATTACTGTTTTCCACATCTGTAATCGTACACATTATTATGTATAAAGATCAAAAATAATAAAAATCAACAGCAGGAAATTTGTGGATTTTATGGTATTGTCTGTTGGTGTAACATCCCTTCCCCCCACTTCAGATCACTTACAGGTACCAATTTAGTGTGCTTGTTTATTTGTCAAGAATAGTCAGTATTTATTTGTATATTTGTTTTCACAACTAAAAGTAATCTTCATCAACCTTCTATTAAAGCTAGAGTAAATAATGTTCTAACATTTTACAGAATTGCATTACACTGTTCAATTAAGTTGTTTTACAGCACCTAAACTGCATGAACAAGTTTGAAAAATATTACTGTCTGAAAATGAAAAAAAATGTGTATCAGCAATAGGCAATCCAAACCACTTCAATGTGTGTCTATAAGATTCAAGAATCCAAGTACCTGGTATGGACAGAAATTAGACTGATCTGTTTGAGAATGTGTATTATTGATAGATCTGAAACAGACTTGCAGCAGGTTGAGTTTTTAAAAAGGAGGCAAGATCAAGCTAAAATTAAGAAGTCTCTTCTGAGCTTAACAACTAAATATAAATCCACCTATGGCAGCATGTGTCCACAAGCTATTATCACAGAATTGAGGGTATACATGATATAGATCAGTTTCCTCATGAATTGATAGATATAACTACCAGAAAGGGGTTGTAGCCAGGTGGGGGTTTGTCTGTTCTCTCAGGCAACCAGCAGTAGAACAAGAAGGCACAGGCTTAAGCACTGCAAAGGGAAGTTTAGGTTGGATATTAGGAAGAAATTTTCACAGAGAGAGTAACCAGGCATTGGAATGACCTTCACAGAGAGGTAGTGGATTCTCTATCCCTGGAGGCTTTTAAGATGAGACTGGATATGGCACTTAGTGTCATGATCTAGTAATCACAGTGGTGTTGGATCAAGGGTTGGACTTGATGATCTCAGAGGTGTCTTCCAACCCAGTTCATTCTATGATTCTATGATATCATTGCCTAGTTTAAATTGAAGTAGTAGGGAGATTTGAAGACATCTTTTCTCTTTCCAGAATGCAAATTTCACACACAACAGCAAGTGAAGTGAAGCGTCAGAAGTACTGAACATGCACAGGGCATCCAAAGGATCTCCTGATAATTTATTATTAAATTCTCTGCTTATTTTGCAGAGTGAGTGGAAAAAAAAAATAATTCATTCCTTCTCTCAAGAAACAATAGTGAAAAAATTCTGGGTTTTGGTGTGGCTTGGGTTTCTTTTTTTTTTTTTTTAAGAAGGTACCACATAGACTCTCAAAGTATAAATCATAACAAAACCAACAGAAAACTCAATAATTATACCTCTGAAATATTCTGACATCCCACTTATTTCCATTAGTGGCTTTGATGATGGAAGACTAGCATATTTAGTTATGACACCACTGAAATCAATGAAAATACTTCCACCGGTGCCAGTGGGTAAAGATTTGCCATTTCAACGATTCACATTCCTTCAACTTACCCTGTAATTAAACCTTAACATCCACTTATGATGTTTTTTTTTTATTTCATTTTTAATGTGTTTAATTTTTCTTGACTTCTATACTGTCAAAAAACTTTGGTGTTTTAAACATCTAAGTAACATTAATTTTTGTTCCTTACTGTTACCAAATATTCATGTTCTATAGTCACTTAGAATAAAATAAATATATCTGTTAAACTATATAGGGCTTTTCCTGCAATATATGTTAATATTTTATAGAAATGTTTCTGAAATTAAGTATTATCCCTTCTCAAACACAGTTTAAAAACTTTTTTATGTCTAAAATATCCATGAAGAGGCAATGAATTGTAAAGCCATAAATTTTACACATTAATAGTGCTGTACCTACTACTTTTTTCCTTATTAGAAAATATAAAACTATGGAATAGTAGAACAAATACAACTATTTCCAGTGGAAATCACATTTTATTTTATAGAAGTAGGAAATAATTCACTTGATGACACATTGCCTTCAGTCTTCTGCTCTTGCAATAAACACAGCTTTGAAACTTTTTCTCTCTATGCAGCAATATTTTACTTCTACTTTTCTCACAGTCTTTATGAGAATAATCTATAATCTGTAGCCCTTAAGTAATATCCCATAGGAGAGCATTTACTAACAATTTCTTGTATATCATAACATGTTTGAAATGGAAAACCAACCTTAAACATTGTTTCTCTGAATACCTACAACTTTTGGTCTTGCAAACAACAATGCTAAAATGCTATTTACTGATAAAAAGAAATATCACATTGCTGGATAACAATGACCATTACAATAATAAGGAGAGGTGGGGGGGGGGGAAGGAAGTATCATTGCCATGGGAAAATGTTACACCTCTGGGTATGATTTTCCATCTAGTTTGGCCTTCACATACAGCCAACCATTTAATGTAAAAGTTGCATGTGCTGGATGGCAATATAAAACGAAAGCTCAAAGAATAGACCAACTAATGCACTTTAAAGCAATTTCGTTCAGGAAATGTTGTGGAACAGCACCATCTGCAGGTGAGTCATCATAAATCTAATCTTAGTGTAGTTAGACTGCCTTGTCATTTGTCCTCTTTTAGTGAGAGTTGTTTTTTAAGAACTGAACAGACCTATCTGTTTAGTTACATATTTTGTATAATTACACCTTTATGCTGTTACTCAATACGAAACTTTTTGTGTTCCAAATACTTATTTTTATTTTTGTAAAATATTATACGTGGTTCTGAGATAAATCTGGAAAGAAAAAGCAAAGTCAGTATGATGCTGTGTAGCATGCTTAGAAATGTCATCACAGTGCTTTATAATGTATAACAGCTGCTTAAAAGAAAATAAGATCATGATACTCCCATCAGAAAGCTGGATGCTGTTCAAGACCATATTTTCACTTCACTTTCTTCCACTTTTACACCCTCCAACCCATTGTAGATCTCTGGAGTTGAAACATTATGTACTTTGACAAATATCCAAAATGTGGAAGATTCTGGAGATGAAGGAATTGGATAGTGTGTAATCCATTTGTGTGAGGATTTATTTTTCTTTACATTTTTGAATAATTATGTCTTTAATTGTTATGATGCAGAGCTTTCCACAGCAGTTCAAAGCCATTCAGAAAGAAATACAGGGATGCCCCAGATCCTAGATCTGTGTACTTATATGTAGATTTAAAGCTGTAGCTATTTATTTTATACATTTATGTCAGAGAATATTCTCCTGATTATTCTTTATGGAGTATTCGTTTAAAACCAAAAACAAAACAAAACCAAAACAAACAAACAAAACTAAACTAAAGACAAACCTCCTACCTAGTTACTCTATATTATGTATCATGGTGTTGGGAAACACAGAACCGTCTTCCAACATATTTGTCTAAGACTTCTAGGAAACAAAAACAATTCCAAGAGCAGGTGTACAGAAACATGGTGCCGGAATATTTTTCAGGGGAGTTGGTTTTTTGCTAGAAAATATTAACCCATGAAAATGGAAACCATGGCTATAAATACATAGGGTGGAAGACAGTTCAACTGGGGAAGCTCATTACTGACTTACTGATGTCATCTCTAAGACATACTGCTGTAGTTCTGAAGCATAAAATGTCTCTTTCTTCCTCTATCAGCATTCTATTTCTTCAGCTGTCTTCCTCCATTTCTTCCTCTTAATCACTTTGTTTGCAGGATTTACTATCATTTTACCCACTACAGTGTCTGTTTTAATACTTAAAAAAAAAAAAATAAAAAATCTCATACCGAACCCCCAAAATGTCTCATTTCAAAAGCAGAAGCAGGCAGGCAGACAGACAAAAAGGGAAAGAGAATAATAATCTGGTAATTTGGACATTCTGCAATTGTTCAAAAAGAAATAGTTCCAGACACTGAGAGAAAAAGGAAATTCAGGCTCTTTCAGTTCAAAAAATTCAAGTCTCTGCCATGATTAATTCTGCAAGGGAATGTGAAAATTTTATCTCAACATCCTTTGTGTATGTAGAGCTGATCAAGTCTAAAGTGTCTGTGTGCAATGTGCAACACTTGAAATCAGAAACAGGTTCATGAGAAGGACAAAACCTCTTTCCTCCCAGCTCTGCTAGGAAAGAAAATACTCAATTTTTATTTTATTGTTCTGGGATGTGTGTGTGTGTGTGTATGAAACTACCAAAACCTGGTCAGTAGTATCAGGGTTTCAAAACTCAAATAACCGTAAAATCTGAAAGCAGTTTACTTTGTTTTTAGCTATTACATTATTGTAGGTCCTCTTGCCTTTTTTTTTTTTATTTTTTTTTATCTTTTCTCCTACGTGAAGTGATCTGTCTATAAATCCAAAGCTGTTATTGTATGGTGCTTTCAACAGCCCTGATAGAGACTTTAAAAATAGCTCAGGTGTTTATTAAGATGAGAAGTAATTTGAATAAAACTGTTAATTTCAGAAGTACTCTTTTGCATCATACATTTTAATTTTTACTTTCAAAATGAGAATGAATCCTTGCAAACTTGAGCTGTATTTTATTAGAAAACAAAGTGAGGTGCTACAAATAACCTAGATTTGTAGAGGGAAAAAAAGACAAAAATTATTTCAGGCAATGAGGATCAGTGCTTGGGGATTTATTTTCATTCTCTTTTTTTGCTAATTCAAATAATATTAGCAAAGTTCAATGCTTTTCAGGTTTTCATTTCAATAATTGTTTAATTCCATTTTTATACTTTTAATTTTAAAACCATCTTTTAGATAGTTTTATTTTTTTATCATTTGTTTGGTTACTTATAACTTCTTTTTAATAGCCACTCCGGGTTCAAAGAAGAAGAAACATTTACAGTAGAATGCATTACACTTAATATATGAATATTTACTGTATGTAAGATTACTTGTACATCCAGCACTGACTTGATAGACTGCCTGATAGTCTGGATGAGTGCAATTTTCTATGTATTTTGAAGTCAGAGGCAAAGCACAGGTAGCCAGCTGGGCCTGGAATGTCTGTGCTGCACCAGATCAATTTAATATCCAGTGTTACATAAGTATTTTTCCCAAAAATTTGAATTAGAAATATGGGACCTGAAACTATACATGTTCCAGTGCCTATAATTTAGTCACAACTCCTTGCTTTTGTAGGTGCTCTGTTGGCTTGGGGAGGATAATGCCTTTGTGTCCCTCACCGTTAGCTGGCAGAGGCCAGGATAAATCCTTATGTATGAGTGTTCCAGCACTCCTTCGACCTGTTTTTGATCTCACAGAACGTACAGTGTAAAATCCTACAGAAAGCAGAAGATTTAAGGAGAAAGCACAGAGTTCAAGTCATGAGAGTTAATGGATGTCAAAGTGCATGTATTTACATCATTCTGAGTAGGGAAGGAGTATTTGATTTGTATGATTGTTTTAGATTAATATATTACAACATAGTGGGGGAGATTAGGATGGTAAAAGAGATAAGGTAAAACTACGAACAAGGAAATTACAACCAGGAAATAGAGGAGACACTGAGGGAAGCAGAAGGATGGTGAAGAAAAAATAGGGACATTTTATGCTTCAGAACTACAGCAGTGTATCAGAGATTGTATCAGTAATGAGTTTATAACACCTTGATGAAACAACTATATTTTGAAGACTAAAATATAAATTAGAAATTATTCTTGCAGGCATGCTTATCACATCATGACTCCCGAGCAAACAAGTTTATAAGGTCCTTCTCTCCATTGACGTCTAATGAAATTATTTGTATCAATCCTCATACAGCATTGCACCAGTGTCCCCACAAATTTGCATGTTCGCTGCTTGACTAGTTTGACACCTTAACATCATTCTCTGTTTTAGATGACAGAGCTTTGATAATTTCATAGCCATAATTAAATCAAAACAATTTTTCTCTAAGCCTGACAAGAGAAAATGTCAACAGTTTAGTTAAAATTACTGGAATAAGGGCTAGAGAAAAGTATTTAATTTTTTGAAGGTTAAAAACAAAAAAGTATATTGGGGAAGGGTGGAAAGATGGTGAGGAAAGGTAAGAATATCATACATGTACCTGTGTGCATAGATTAACAAATAGAAAAGGTCTGCTGCAAAAACACATTTATAGACATGTATTTTTGTGTACATATCAGTGTACATTTCTTTCATGCTGTCATGTGAAAGGGAGGAGAGACAGAAATGCAAAGATTTCTAGTCTTAACTGTATTAATATAAAGTTAATAGCTATAAGTGCCCTCAGGATAATCAAAATTTATGAGCCCAGCACTGAGCTAGAAACTAGGATAGAACACAGGCTGGAAAGATTTTTGACTCCCTATGAGGACCTCACTTAAGCCAGGGAGAACTCATCAGCTAAATAAGCACCTCCAGAAAATTAGAGACTTATGAACCCAACACTGCCTACCAACACGGCTAGCACACAGATTGGAAGGATTTCTAACCTCTGCTATGAGGCAACACTTAATATCAAGAAAAGAACTTTCCTCATGATAGCTCCCGAAATAACATTTATTAATACAGGTACATGACAATGACTATATCGGTTACTTAGTCGGTGATTACATTTAGCTGCAGGATTTTACAAAATACCCCAAAAGACACCAGCACAACACACATTTTACAGGCCACTCCAGCAGTATACCACTCCAATGACAAAACTGACAGAGGATTACTAAACAGAAACACAACAGTTCAACA
Organism: Sakesphorus luctuosus; assembly: GCA_013396695.1. Lineage (NCBI taxonomy): Eukaryota > Metazoa > Chordata > Aves > Passeriformes > Thamnophilidae > Sakesphorus > Sakesphorus luctuosus. Next base: position 43,616 of record VWZD01012452.1, read on the forward strand.
CCACCTGTAAACGCACTCAATAACCCAAAAGAAAAGCAACAGGAAAAAATATTGCCGCTTCCCATTAAGACGTATACACCCAGTGAGCTATAACAAATTATAATTAGTAAGGTATAAGAAAATAAAGTAAGAAATTAGTTGCTTACCCCTGCAATGTTGATGGAATGGGGAAGACAGGATAGCTCATAGGTTGCCCGCCCAGAGGTGGAAGTTTTTCTCCCCAGTTTTTGCTTTTACTCTGTTTCTTTTTATACTTTTTTTTTCTTCAGGTGGTTTTGTGTGTCTATAGTCAATTTTCTGTGGGTGATACAGATGCCTGAGGGGGGTGGGCTCCTTGAGTCTGCAGGGTGCCACAGGGTACAGCAAAGAAAGGCTATGCTAATGTAATAACATTCCATTCTTTGGTAACATCCATCACTTATCAGCATCCCTCCAGGGGGCTGAGGGGTTTACCTCAATGCATCAAGGGCCATCACCCCACACATGCCTTACCTTTGGCAAGTCTTGTCAAAAAAGCATTCTTCGAGATATGGCTGTACACAGTGAATGAACTAAATACACCAGGCTGTCTGGAAGGGCATCTGCCTTAAAATTGGTCATGTTAAAGACAAAGATGACCGTCCACTGGATTAAGCAGTTATCAGCAGATTTCCAAGAGGCTCTGAAACAAAGAAATAGTCACCCCTGGAATATAGCAATATAGGAGAAACATAAAGATCTGTCACAGGGGAGAGACCCAAAGAGATAAAGAGGGTGGGCAAGGCAGGTGGGTGATACCATCTCTCTGCAGGCTGGGCAGTGCTGTCCTTCCCTGAGACTCCCTCGGGCTCTGCCCCTGCCATCTGGGATGAGGTGGTGGTCATGGGTAACTCTGGAACTGTAGTCCCCTGCATATGCCACATAGGAAGCAGAGGGGCACCTGCATGGCTTGGAAGGGATAGGGAGACTGCAGCCTATGTGGCCAGAAAGAGCAAGGAGGGGAGGGGATGTTTGATTAGAGGTATGGGAAATTAGTTAAATAAGGATATTTTTAGAAATGAAAATATTTAATATTTTGTAACTGTCTAGTGTTGTAATTTATCTCTTGACATATATTGTGACTCCATAGGTCAGTGATTGGCCATTATAGAAATATCATTAAGAAATCAACTTTGATCCTGACTTACTTTAAACTACCTGAAATGGACAATACAGAATTATTTAGGTTGGCAAGCCTTCAAGAAAACAAACCCCAAACCAAACAAGCCATCCAATACTCAACTGTAAGTTTCAATACTCAACTGTAAGTTTCATCTCTGTGGCAGTCTGGTTAGGAAAGATATTAAACCTAGAAAATCATTACAGACAATAGAAAACTCAAGAGGACTGCAGTATTATCACTGTCAGAAAGTTTCTTGCTTGTGAGTAAAGCTCAGGCTTTAATTCTGAATCACAAGTTGCTTCTTTTTTTTTACTACAGCTAATTCTACAGGTAATGAAACCTATACAGCCTGTGCACCTGGATGTGCTATGAAGAGGAATGTACTTCCAGGGTTACTAACAGAATGATACTCGGGCATGAAAATCTAGGACAAGATTATAAACAGTCTAATTTTAATGAGTACTCCTGAGACTCCAGTCTTTGACACTTGCCATTTACATAAAAAATCAGTTTTAAAATTGAGGGTTGTGCTAAACACCCACAAATATGCAACAGCCAGAATTTCTTTCTTTTCTCTCAACCCATTTACGTACATGGAAAAATTAGAACTTTCACAAATAAATAAATTCTCGATAAAATATGGATAGAACTGCTTTGACATTGGCATTAAGCCATTTTAATTTTCTATAGAGATCTTTATTCCTTTGCAGAATCAAATTTATAATTAAACATTATTTTCAATAAATTGCAAGAACACTTAAATATTTTTATTGCCTTTCAACTGGGAAACTAATGTTGTAATATATCTGACTATAAGAAAAACTAGAACAGATGAGAATCTTACATTTTCATGAGGTTCTAAGTACATTTCCAGAACTTTCAAATCAGATTTGGAAACAGGCCAACGAAGAAAAATCCAAAAAGCAGATTCTGTGCGCTGGGAAGGCAAATGTACATTTTCATAAATATTCATAATAGATGATTTTTATAATTGCAATCAATTCTACTAAGGTATTTGAAGTTTGAGATTTTTTCTACGCAGACATTTTGGCAATTTATTTTTATGTGAGAAAAATTCTTGTTCTGTCTGCTCCAGACAACTGAAGCACTATAATCCACAGGAAATACAGAGGATAAACAACCCAGATGAACACTCATAAAATAGCATGTAATTCAGTAATTTCACTGCACTTAATTACTAGGGAATATTTCCTCTGACTTCAGATAATTTTGTTAGGCCTGTAAAATGTGTTTTGTAGCTTTTAGTTGTTCCTGGGCTTTTCTTTTCAATTAGACCTGGATTTCAGAGGGTGCTTTGACATTAAGGACCATGCTATGCCTTCTACTGTATATTTTAGGTTATTTTCAGGGCATCTGAAAAGGCTGCTACAAGCTTCTTTATTTTTTATTTGAGTATGTATGTATGTGTGTGAGTCTACACGTAGATTTATGTATCTTCTTTTTATAAAATAATGCTCATAATAGTGACAATTATATCTGGTATTATCAGAAGTAACTACTGAATTCAATTGCAGTTAATTATTTTTAATATAATAGTCGTATTTAATTATCTAACCATTATATTTTAGTGAATATTTAATGCTTAGCTAAACTATTATATTTTCCCCGGTTTGTTTTATTTCCCTGTAAGATTTTTTAACCTCCCTTTTATAGATGAATTTTTGGCCTTACAGTGCTAAAGGAAATGTGAGTATTGACACTGACTTAAGTTTATGGCTGATGCCCAGAAACACAGAATCACAGAATGGTTTGAATTGGAAGGGACTTTAAAGATTACCTAGTTCCAAACTTCTGATATGGGCAGGAACACCTTCCACTAGACCAGGTTGCTCAAAGCCCCATCCAACCTGGCCTTGAACACTTCCAAGAATGGGGCAGCCACCTATTCTAGTACCTCAGTGTCTTAGTTTAAGGGGAAAAACCAAAATGTTTTCCAAAAGCAGAGGAGAGGATTCCTCCACAATAATCACATCACTCTTTATTAAATTTAAGAAAAGGAACTTTAATTAGAAAATGGATATAAGAAGGATAACTGTTCTTAACTACTATATATATAGGTATATATGTAGGTATAGATATAACTGTAAACAGATTAGAGCAAGCTACTCCCCTAACACCACAAGCAAAAACCAAATAAGAACAACCCCAAAACAGTAGGTTTCCTCCTGGAGAAGTTATACTTATGGACAGTGTCAGTGTCACACCTTAGCTAGCTGCAGGGTGAGTTCTCAGTCTTTTTTTTTTTCCAGCAAGGCGGGCGGTGAGCACTGAGATGAATTCTGTCTCTCTCTCTGTGTCCTTTGTCCCAAATAAAGAAAGAAAACTGGGAGTAGAGAGCCGCAGCGTGTCCTGGAGAGCAGCTGTGATTTCTCTCTCCTGGGTCGCTGCCGTGGCGGGGGCCGGTGGGCCGCGGCACTGCAGGTGACGGTGAGACTGGAGCGGCAATGGGGGCCCCAGTGCTGAACCGGGAGAACAGCTGTGGCAAGGAAGGAAAGGAACCACCTTGCTAAAAACACAGCAGCAGCGAGGAGCAAGAGAAATGGCTTCTCCTCCACAGCAGCACACACACAACTGCTGCATTCAGCCCAAGCTAAAATGGAATGTCCCCAAAAAATAAAAGAGACAGTCTGCCCCCCACCCAAATGATCTAGAAGGAATCAGTAGCAGTTAACTACTTCTTTTGTTAACTAATGGCATGGGCATTTAGTGGCAGGGAGTGAATTTACGTTATCATTCCAAACTACAACTCTCACCATCCTCACAGTAAAGAATTTCTGCCTAATATTAATCTAATCTAATCTAATCCAATCCAATCCAATCCAATCCAATCCAATCCAATCCAATCCAATCCAATCTAATATAATCTAATCTAATCCGATCTAATCTAATCCAATCTAATCTAAGAATTCAGTTTGAAGAAATTCCCCCTTTTTCTGGCATTCTTCATCCTTCTTGTATGTGTTGCCTGTTTCCTAAAATCCTGTGGAAATAGACACTCAGGAACAATATTAATGGAGAAAGATAGATGGTATACTTTTATTGAAAGCTTTCAAGGTACATACCTGAGTTCTGTGCACACACATGCACAGGCCCACACATGCACACAGACATGCACTCCCATGACCCGGGAAGTCATGGCTTTTATAACTTCTCCTGCAATTAACATATGAGATATCTATCACCTACAATGGTTCTCATTTCCCCTGGTGCCCCACCCATAGAGGTCTTCAAAACTGCCCCTTAGAGAAGCTCAGGACCTCTAGGCCTTCTTCATGTGTTTTGTCTCCAAGCTACCTTGCAGGTGGCTTCTTCACAACAGTGAGTCCTTCAGAGAGCTTAAGAATGTATGAGAAAATGTTTTAGTCACTTCTAATACCACCTAATATGTGAGCAACCCAGAAAAATCCATGTAACTTATATAATCCCAAAAAATCTAAAAAATATACACTAAAATTCTTAAGCATCATATGTACCCTTCTTGCATATATTGGAAGGCTGCTCTATGGTCTCCCTGAAGCCCTTTCTTCTCCAGGCTGAATAATCAATCCCACCTCCCTCGGCCTTTCCTCACAGGAGAAGCACTCCAGCATCTGATCATCTTCACGGCCCTCCTCTGGACTCCCTCTCTTTTACTGACCTGGAACAAAAAGATGTTGAACATTATTGTGCTTTGATAGAAGTAAACAGATTTTAAGAATAATCACATTAAAATTATACTTTTCTATTTACAGAAGACAGCAGAAAACAGAAGCCTTTCGGAAAACATTGCTACCTCATGTAGTAATAAGACAATTCTAAGACTATTATTGGGGGTTTTTGGTTGGTGTGGTTTTTTTGTGGGGGAGGGGGAGCTTGGTGGGTTATTTTTTTGTGTGTGTGCTTGGATGGTGGGGTTTTTGTCTTCTTTGTGTGTGGATGTGGGGTTTTTTGTTTGTTTTAGTTAGAATTTTTTGTTTTGTTTTGTTCTTGTTTTGGTTTGGGGTTTTTTTCTGTTTGTTTTTAATGTTTTGTAGTGTTGAATGGGAAGCAGGAAAGAATCCTTCATCAAATAAATGTCTTCTGCCTTCTTTGCTCTAGACTTGAATGCTCTACGCCCTTTCAAAGGTGCCTCTCTCCGATGTCTAGTCAATTGTTTTTCCTGCAAGACAGCTCTTCAAATCTCTCTCCAATGGTCTTTGCATTTAGGTCTCTGCCTTTTGTTTCTGTCAGAGCAGCACTGTTGACTTATGAAAAGACATAATTTTCTTCTTATATCTCCCTTCTTTTCTTGCTCACATCTCCTTTTTTTTCCTGATTTTTTTTTTTGAATGCATCAAATATAGAAAGGGAATATTTAGTAAAACATTTTTATAGATCAATTAAAATATTTTTAATAGACTTCTTTTTTTTCTCTGAAAAGGCCTGGTTTTCCTCATGAATCAGCTATGAGTAGCTATCATCTGGCTAGTTGGAGAGAAACAGTAGCTAATCACAGAGCTGTGTACAGATACTATAAATTTGGAAAGCAAGCATGTGTTTTCACCTGGCCTTGTAGGATGCTACAAGTGGCCTGTGTAAGCAGGACCACAGTATGAAGTTCTAAGCAAGTACTGGTCTTTTTCTTCTGCACCGGTCCTCAGAAGGGAGTGAAAAGACTTGTACTCTTGCAATGCTGGGGAAAGAAACACCACTGTGTTTTTCAAAAATTATTTTCATGTAACCATAGTAGCAACATTTGATACATATTTAGCACTGAAAATTGTCAATAGGGGAGATGGAAGTGAAAGAACCTCGTCACCGGGAAATCTGCAATCATGTCATTGGAGTACTAGTGGGACCGAAGAGAGACAAAGTGGTGGCTGCTTCTAGCATACCAGAATTTAGTCACTGAACAATTTTACTATGGATTTACAAGAAAAATGAGAGAACACCGCAAGAGGAGAGTGGCAAGACAACAGAAAACCTTAACTACTGCCTTATTTTCTATCCTGCACTACTACAGCATTCTCCAATGCACACAATTAGCATATGGGTTATTTTAAGGAAGCTTATATACACAGCTGTGCATAACTCACACAAAAGTGTGACAGATTGTATTTGCTATCAAACCAGCCAGCAATCAAATTTTCAGAGGAATTGCCTAAAAATGTTCAGGCAGAGAGTGTGAATTTGTTAGCACATCACATCCGTTTGGAGTATATTTTTAATATGCCTTGCCCAGGGGCTTATAGGTGTATTTTCCAAGAAAGATTTCTTTATTTCTCTCATTTTTTTAAATGTTTGTATTATAAATAAGTGGGTTTTAAACCAAAAGTGCAAACAGCAGTAGTGACAGTGTGTTTTCAAGTGTATGTTGAAAGAAAAGCAAGATAGAATAAAAACTTGAAGTGCTGTTAGGTAAAAAACACCTGATTATTCAGTTTAAGGCAACACAAAAGGCGTTCTAGACATCTACGTACATCTAATAAACGAGTCACATCTTTAGCAGTATATTTCTTCATAGCAAAATGTTCCCACAATTTGGCTTAATCAGAAAGGCCTATTGATTTACTTGAAGCTGAACTGAGACTTGCAGTGTGATTTTAGATAGACACTAGTAAATACTTTCTTTCTTTTTTTTTTTTTTTAATCAAAGTCAGAGGTAACTGTAACCTATTATTCAACATGTACTATACATTCAGGTATGGTCAAAACATGCTTAGGACTTAAAATTTCCTATAAGTGGAGCAAAATATAAAATACAGGTATCCCATGTTTGAGATGACATGAAATGATATAGTGAGATTTTGCTTAAAACTACAGGCAAAGAACCAGTGTTGATTCAGTCAGATTTATCAGCCCTTCATGCAGACAGGTCTACTGGGTCAGTTATAGAGGACAGCAGGGAATCATGCTGTTTGAATTGCCTAACTTGGACTTCATTGTTTAATAAGATCATATTGATGCAAACAGCAATTTTCATTTACATAATGTTTACAAAGATTCAACTGAATTTTTAGACAATTTCACTGCAGCATGCAGTGTGAGATTTGATACCTTTGTACCTTGTCATCTTTGAGGCCAATGTGCAATACAAGGCAGGTCTTGGAAAAACGTATCAAGGCAGCTGTCTTATTTACTGTTCCTGTGAAAACTTTCATACAGTTCATTAAGGATGTAAAGTCTCTAAAATGAGACATTTAAAATTTCAAACTCAGTTTCAATTACTTATGCCAAGTAACTTTTTAGTCCAAGTTAGATCTGAGAGATGATGTAGTCGGTTATCAAAGTGTAGTCAGCAAAAAACAGTAAGACATGACCAAAATTAGCCTCCTGAAAGCCAATGTCATGTATTTGCAACTACAGCATCAACTGGACAGTCTGATTAAGGCTGAAAATCAAGAAGCACAAGGCAGCACATACCAAGAACATCTTTTACTGGTGCTACCCAAGCTGGGTACTGGAAGGCAGCTAAACCCTCACATTGGGATAAGTCTTGTGGTCATCATCTATGCTTTTATTTGCACAGCTTCTAATCCAGTGCTATCACACAATATTTTTCACAGATGTTCAGGGCTTTTATAACTCTTGTACCTAGTAAGAACAAATATCTCTCCACATGACACCCTCAGTCATTAAAATTAAGAATATATTTTCTCTACTTCAGAAAACTCGAAAAAAACCTGTGACAGGGTGAGATTCACTGATTCAGCCAAGCTGAGAGTCCAGGCTTCTAACTGTATTTTGCTTAATGATGTGTCATCTACAGGCTTTAGTTTCCCGTTGTGATTAGTTTTACTGCAGCAGTATTTATAATCTGGCATACAGACTGCCTTAGAGAATTCTTGCCATCTGTTGGCTTATTCACATGTGGAACTCTGCTTTGAATTGTATTTCATAATATTATAATACCCAAATGTGTATATTTTAAGCATATCATAAAATTTGGATACACATATAAAAATTATTTCATTTATATATATATATATGCACATACATTTAATTTATGTGTGTTTGTAGTATATATGTTTGTGTTTATAACATATGTATATGTACAAATGAAATTGATTTATATATAAATGTGTTTTATTTTTTCAGAGTTCAATTGATTTGTTACCTACTGAAAATTACCTAATCCTGGGATCTCTTCCACTTCATGGAAGAGATAAGACTCTCTGATCCTGAATATATTTTGATGTGGCTTCCATTTATGCTATTGTGGTCTATGAATTTAATTTATATAAGATAATATAGTCACCACTATATTAAAAATTGTACAGTTAATGTAGTTTTGGATATATTCCTTAGGTGTGAAATCACTGTGATTCCCAATAAAAAAGAATCTTTCTATGTGAGCTTCTGACTTTATCTACTCAGCTCTGGACTAGTTTTGAAAATTTAGTCATACAGGCTTTCTGACATTGTGCAGTATTTGCAGATATTGGTGTCCTGTGCCTAACCCTAAACACTGAAATTCTAGGTAACATAGTAATCATTCTCTACTGGTCTGAATGCTCCAACTTATGTTCAGAAGACAGAGCTTTGATACCAGACTCAAATTCGTAAGACATTTTCACAGAATTTCACTCTCTTGAGTAAATTCACTAATTTTAGTCTTTCTAACTCAGGGATATCTGCACAGTACTTTGTTCTTCACCATAGACACTCCATCGTTATTAATGTTACGCCTCTAGACATCATTGGTTTGAACCTCATCTATTGATCTCCCACACTGCATACCTGCTAATATAGGCTTATAACTAGGTACTTTCCAAGAAAAACCCAGAGAAGCTCAGGTGCCAGACTCTTTCAAGAGACATGCCTGCAGTCTCCAGGTCCTGCCTCCTCTCTCTAGCCTAGTGCCATGACAATGCTTCACCAACTATTGTGATTCTGCCATATATTTATTATCCCTCGTGAGACAATGCCCTCTCACAATTTGTCAAATGCCCTTGACATCACAATTTGAAAGCCCAGATATGGTAATTATATCATTATCTTGCTCATTTTATAAAGAGATTATAGATTCTTAAAGAACATTAGCAAATGATGAAAAAGCCTAAGGTGGAAAGACGTGATCACAAAGAGGACCAGGAAAGATAGTCACAGTAGTTGTGCACCATGTGTGATGTAGGTAATCAAGTAGAATGATGTAGCACCAGTATTCATCCCTAGGCCCTAGACATTAGAACTGCTTACTTCCAGGCTTTTTGATTGAAATGACTGGTTTTCTTCAGACAAATCCAGGTTGTTACTCTGGAGACATGTCACTCAACAAACAACCCTGAAAGGTCCTTACAGACAAAATTACACCTCTATTAGATTGTGCCTCTCCTTCCTCGAGTATATAATGGTACTGAATGCATGTTGTGCCTTCACACAACCCTATTTTTTAACATGGCACATCATCAGCCCATACACTCTATATTGCTTTATGATTTCTGATATTTTAACCACAATGATGGGAAGAGTATAGAAATAAAACATTGTAAAAATTAATACTTATCTTGGAGCTGATTGTGAAATGACCTTGGAGAGACCTGGTCCCAAGCATATAACATATGTGTTTATCAGTCCACTTGAGTGATGTCTAGTTGTGAGCTGTGTCAATGTGCATTACTCTGCATTACTCTGCGTTGTTCAAAGGGTCACAGCTCATTTCCTAAACAGAGTTCCTTTACCTCTATAGATATAGCTTTTGAGTTTAATAGTCCCTGAAGACTTTTCTTCCACAAATTAGCTAAGTGTATCTGCTAAATGCCAGCTGGAGATGTAAGAAAAAGACAGTAAAAGAAGCAAAGTTTATTGAAAGTATGTGGTAGGATATGCTAAGAGTATAAGTTAAGAAGTGAAGAGCAAAATGATGAGCTGAGAACTAGATAGAAGCCCACACTAGCAATGCAATACCTTCTGTTAACATAAGAAACTTTGAAATTACCTTCTGAAAGTTTCCTACCAATCAAGTTTTTATGAGTTTGCTATTTTTTTCTTTCAGATTTGTTTATTAGGATACTGTTGGATTTCTTCTGATTTCTCTTTGAGCTGAAGTAGAATTCAGTAATACAACCTGTTCTCAAACCAGCTGCTCTGAATTTCAGGTTATGAAATCCTACATCATTAAAGTGAACAATTTAAATTCACACTTCTATTTAAAAATTATACCAGAGGTGGTTTTAACTGTACTTATTTTTAATCTTTATTGTAATTTAGTGTAGATCAACTTTGTATATATGTAAGATGCTTCTTTAACCCAAAAAGAGGATATTATATGGAGAGGCATTATTACAAAAGGATGAACCAATATATTTGGCATAAACTGCATGGAAGTTATTTCTGCACCATGTTACGAATACTTTACCGTGAGGTGGAAAGCTGCAAAATTATGGGATTTTTTTTTTTTTGCTAATTCATCAATACTGTATTTTGATAAAACTGCATCTTTTTATTCTGGAGAAATTTATGTAATGTGTAAGTGGGTCTTACAGTACCTGAGGACGAACAGGCCTTGCTCATTTTTTGGTTGCTCACTGTAGGCAGTGTATGATTGGTAACTCACATCTCTGCTTCACCAGCTGGCAAATTTCAGCACTGAAATTTCTGTCACTAGGGAGTGCACTGAGACAGGTCATTTAAGCTGCATAGCAGAACCACTGATTTAAAAGATTAGGCAGAATAGCTAATCTGCATATTCAGCTTAGAAAGTTTGAATATTCTAAGGAAAATAGGAGGTTGCAACATACACAATCTTCCATAATATTTATAAAAAGAGAAACAGTAGCTTTCAAGCATATTACATGTCTCAGAATGTGTACATACTCCTATTTATTTCTTCATCTTAAAACAAAATTCAATACATACTTTAGGTTTTATCCTTCCATGCTTCATTTTTCCATGATGAGAACCAACTCTACATTTAAAGTAGATGAGAATACAGATTTTCCCTCTAAGGGCAAAAAGAAGTGATTTGTGAACACCACATTGCCTGTGAGAACATAAACATTCCATAAAAAATGAGTTGCAGTAGAAACCATCACTTTTATGACTATTCAGTCAGCAAAATATAAGGCTATTTCCCCCCTTCAAATGAAGAACTACTACAAACTTTTGCCAAAAAGAAATTGCAATATGATGTACATTTTTTTCTTGCTAATTAGCACTGAATATTGAAATAGGTAGAAAAATGTCTGTTCAGAGGATCCCCATGTCAGTCTGTGTATACTGATATTGTTAGAGGCAAGTGGACATGCTTTGTTCTGATTTCTGTTCTAGTTGTTGAGTAGTTTGACAGAAATTTTCTGGTTTAGAATGTATTGTAAGTAAGTACATTTACTAGTGTGGAGAAAGACTAGAAATAATAATAGTTTTTATTGTGATGATATATTTTTATTTAAATTTTATGAGAGTTTCATGGAGCATGTATGACTCTGAAAACAAAGCACAAGAAAAGTTTTGTGGTTTAGGTTTGCTAATTTTTTCTTCCATAATTTAGACTTTATAGATGTCATAGTGCTTCTGGGTACCTTGAACCTTTTTCTAAACTTCTTGTCAGGAGTTTGGCATAAAGGGGTGAACAAAAAAAGTATTTTACAAAGTTTGTCATGTCTCTGAAGCTGTGGAAAGTAGTAGTCCATATAGTGATGTGGTGGTTGTAGGGGTTTNTGTGTGTATGCATATACACAAATATATATATGAAAACCACAATTTGAATGGAATACCAAGCATCTTTTCTGCTTCATTCAGCAGCTCAGAATCTTCATAAAGATATATGGGACTGTTAACTTTTAATGAGTATTTATTTTTATAAAGGTGCATACATGGGAGGTCTGTGTGGGCACATGAACACAAACACACAGATTGCTAGTTGCACTCTATTTATTTTATATTATAAAGTGGTGAAGTTAGTATTTCTCTCTATTAAGCACTATCACTGAAATTTGCAAGATGATAATTTCAACAGCATTACTTGGTTTGTATCATTTTTTTCAGGATTTGAAATGGCATGTACAACTAGGGAGGAGTAAACAACACCAATTGTTTTAAACTAAATTTAAGATTTATTTTTCAAGATTGGNGTAGTAGTCCGTATAGTGATGTGGTGGTTGTAGGGGTTTTTGTTTGTTTCTTATTTTATTTTTCTTTACCCATATACGAATCTTCTCATTGCTTGATAGCTACATTCATATTAAAGTCAACATCAAGCTTTCTGCCTCTGGTCTGCAAACCCACAGCATACGATGTAAGACAAAATATAGTGTTTAATTATAAATTCAGGTGTTTGAACAGAAACAGTGTTTACTGTGGAATAAGTGAAAAGTTTCCTTTCTGG
>VWZD01012452.1:56073-102423 GCA_013396695.1 Sakesphorus luctuosus
TTCTGGGAGTGCTGAGCTTTTTAGCTCATAGGTTTCTCCCGGGGAACCAGAAGCCCCCTGGCTGGTTCTTCTTTAGTGACTTTGGATACCTGAAGAATGTGTGTATGCATATACACAAATATATATATGAAAACCACAATTTGAATGGAATACCAAGCATCTTTTCTGCTTCATTCAGCAGCTCAGAATCTTCATAAAGATATATGGGACTGTTAACTTTTAATGAGTATTTATTTTTATAAAGGTGCATACATGGGAGGTCTGTGTGGGCACATGAACACAAACACACAGATTGCTAGTTGCACTCTATTTATTTTATATTATAAAGTGGTGAAGTTAGTATTTCTCTCTATTAAGCACTATCACTGAAATTTGCAAGATGATAATTTCAACAGCATTACTTGGTTTGTATCATTTTTTTCAGGATTTGAAATGGCATGTACAACTAGGGAGGAGTAAACAACACCAATTGTTTTAAACTAAATTTAAGATTTATTTTTCAAGATTGGATGAAATTGAGCTTAAACACCCTTTGTGCAAATGTTGGAATAGTAGGACAAAAAAGTAAGCTAAAAAAGTATGAGCTAGAATTCACTATTTGAGGTATGTTCATGCATATTGCATTAGTCAACTTTTTACTATAAATGGAAAAATACTTTTATAAGTTTCATAAATAAAACTGACAATAAGACTTTGAACGTATCTATTTTCTCTAGAGGCCATCTTTTCGTTCTGCATTGAATTTTATTTAAATATTCCATCAGTTTGAGTTCTCCTTAAGTGTCAGTTTACTTAGGTTGTCTTTATGAAAATGAACGATAATGTCTAAGTAAAAAGAATAAAAAAACTATAAATGCCTCACCCAAAGGCTTTTTTTCTCTCTCATTAACAGTCACCTCTGAAGAAGTATAGTTGTTTTCCCTAAGTGATGTAAATTTCTATATACCTTATGAAAATGGCTTTGCCATTCATAGGAAAATACTGTAAACTGTCTCACATTGGTATTTTTCCATCATAAATAGTATATATGCAACCAGTATAACCTTGACAAAGCAGGTTTCAATTCTATTTTCTGACCAGGGACTTCATCTAGAACACAAAGTGTGTAGGGTGCTTGAATTATCATGATGATAGCTACAATTTGAACAATAAAAATCTAGTGTAATTTTGCTTGTATGAACCCTTCTGAAGCAAAGCAAATGTTCTTCAGAAGCAGATTTACAAAATATCTCACATGAAAATAATTGGTATTAAAACAGGAGGTAAAATTGGGCAAGTAAGTCATTGTCATCTCCACAGAGTCCTCATAACGAAATCATAAGATCAAACAAAGAGCAAGTATAAATAATTGGAGAGATTTAAGTATGGTTTAAATGGCTAATGAATATTCAAAATTTTTGATAAGAAATCCACAAAAGCTGTGCTTGCTGAAGTCAGCAGAGGATATTGAAACACTACTACAGGGGAATTAGAAGTGTGTTATTCATGTGGACACCTCCCTGTTCAAGCCATATTGTCTGGCATGATATCTTTCGATGTATAACTGAATCTGTACTGACTGGTATCACAAGAAGATGCAAATAGCATCTGGACCATTTGTATGCAGTGTTATTTACTTTGAGGACAAGCTTAACATACCTTTTAGTTGATCATTGCTATAGCTGTTCATCAGGGTATACTGGAAAGTTTCGGAAAACAAAAACACCACTGACATAAAAGAACAAAATCTGTCCCACTGAACTTCCAGATAGTGATATTGTATCAAATTGGGATAGAATTCACTATCCCTCCTCCTTTCCCTATTTCTATGTTATCCAGGTGAGTTTTCTCCTCAAGGGTTTTCTAAATGTCAGAGGTAAGTTTTACTTGTATGCTCACTTCTTTCCTTATTTAAAAACTAAGAAGTTTCACATTTTTAATTAATTAACTTCACTATGTATAAACTGACCATAAAAGTTTGCAACTTATTAAGAACATATTTAATTAGTTTCCTTGTACAGAACATAAAAATAAAAACATAAACAAACTAAAATTATTTATTATACAGCTAAAAAGAAATACTTTTCATATTTTTGTTTCACAATTAACCATTCTGTAAAAGGAGCAAACAGACAAAATACTATCCTCTTAAATGAAGCTGTAGACATTTGACTTGTTTCTTGTAATGTTTTTTCTTTCTTGATTTTAACCCTGCCCTCTCAACACCACATTTATACTACCTATCTATAAGTCTAATGGAACAATACAAATCAGAAAAATTAAGACCTCTCTAAAATATTTCATAGCTGAATTTGGCACAAAAATTAAGAAATGACATTTGACAAGAAACTGCATTGACCCATTTTTTTTGGCCTAGCCAAAGAAATATGTTCTGATCTCATCTAAACTGTTAAAATCGTAATTAAAGTAGCATTTGTCATTTTAGCATATGTCATGTGAAAGGGAGGAAGGAGACAGAAATGTAAAGATTTCTAGTCTTAACTTTATTAACAAGAAATTATTAGCAATAAGCGCTTCCAGACAACCAGATCCTTATGTTCCCAACACTGCCTATCGACTACGGACAGCACACAGGTTGAAAGGGTTTCTGAACTCTGATAAAAAGCCCCACTTAAGCCGGGGAGAACTTATCAGCTAAATAAGCGCTTCCAGAAAATTAGAGCCTTATGAACCCAGCACTGCCTGCCAAACTGCTGGACAGAACACAGGCTGGAAGGATTTCTAACCTCTGCTTTGAAGCCACACTTTGAAGCCAAAGAACTTTTCCCACAACAGCTACTGAAATAACATATGTGACAGTTATTGTGGGTTCTGTTTTGCTGGTGATAACGTTTAGCTGCAAGATTGTATTTAATTGATAATAAAAGACCCCCAAAAGAAACCAGCACAAACCACATTTTACAGAGACAAACACGCCAAACTCAAGTTACAATACAGCAGTGTGTCCCATTTTCACGACAGACAAAAACTAGCGACAAAGAACTACTAACCAGAAACACAGACACCTAAAACACTTATCTAGATACTCTTTCAATAACATAGGGCAATAGAATAGCTTGCACACCACTCTCTGTAACACAAAACAAAAGGAAAGAACAGAGTTGCTTCTAATCAACACACATGTTGAAAAAGAAACTGCGCATTGCAAAAGGAAAAAATAACGAATATAAAGTAGCAAAGTGTAAAGCAAGTTACTGTTATTAGTATTAAGGTAGCAAAACACAATTAGTAAAGAAGGTGCTTATAAAGTAAGAATCAAATTAGCTGTTAGCATAAGATGTAAGATAGAATGTATGAAGGAATAAGCTTTGTAAGAAAGAAAAGTATAGAAAAATAGCACATGGTCTCCTTACCCCTGCATTGTTCCAGGAGGTAGGAGGAGGCAGGACAAGCTGCTAGAAGTTACCCCAGCAGAGACATGGCATTTCTCCCTCTCTCCTGGAGTTAAAACTGCATTTCTTTTTATACCTTTTTTTTTCCTTCAGGTGGTTTCGTGAGACTATAGTCAGAGTTCTGGGGGGTGATACAGATGCCTGAGTGGGGGTGGCCCTTTGAGTGATCATAGAAGATATCGCAAAGGAGGGCCGTGTCATTCTTGACAACACTCCACCCTTTGTTAATCTTATCAGTTTGAAAGCTTTTGTTCTCGGCTGGGAGCACCGCTCCAGGGGACTGAGGCATTTCCCTCAACCCATCCAGGCTTATCAGGGCCATGTATTACTTGGCCCACAGCATGCATTACTTAAGGCACTTTACCTACAGTAGAAATATGTTTATTTTTCTTAGAGACTACCTAAAGAAATATCAGAAGATCCAGGTCCAGAAAGAAAACCACTAAGGGGGAGGGAAAAAAACCCAAAACAACAGTGCAAGTTTTTTTGATCTACTCTAACAATTTCCTTTCATTATCACAGGAGATGTCTTTTTATGTGGGTTATCCCTGGAAAAATGTAAAAATCCAGAAAATTGCGCTTTGCAAGGTAATAAGAATAAATATGATAAAAGCAAGGGGGACTTAGGACCTCTCAGTCATCCCTAGTCTCTGCTCAGAGCACTGGATCATTTGTTGCAATTGCAACATTTCATTAGTCTGACCAAAAGCTTTTGTTATACCATTACTTTTAGTTTAAGACACTATTTTACTGCTTTTTCATTTTTTGTCTATCCGATATCTGTTGATCTCATATTGCTTGTACATGGTGCTATATAATATCCCAGAGAGAAACTAATTTTGACCTCTTCCCAATTCCTCCTATTCCTCCATGCGATTCACTGAATAAAACAGGAAAACATGGAGGGAAAGAAAGACCAGTGTTCTTAGCATTGCAAAGAAATCAAAATAATTAGATAGATTGAGGTCTCTAAAACAGATAGCTTTCAAAATTTTGTCTGGCATCTGTCTCGTAGACTTAGATCACGAATAATAAGTTAAAAGTTCTTTTGTCTTTATTGATAAATATGATGAAATTACTTCAAATTGACAAAAGCAGTTGCTATGCCCATTAGCCTGAATAAAACTAGAAATAAAACTTCTATTTGTGAAGAAACGTCTGCATCATTTTCTGTTCAATTAAACTAAAATTACTTTGTGAATAAATTGTAATCATAACTTAAAAATATTTATTCTTAGATTTTTGTGCCAGACTTAAAAAAAGTATTCCGATATTTTGGTCCACAACACTACATTAATCCACTCACTGCCCACCGGAAACTCTTTAAAGCACTTTCAGAATCAGTTTTATGATGAAAGCATTGTTCATAGAGCAATTATAGATTAACTCTCTTGTATGTTATTAAAATATTTCTGCACTTGGACTCTGCTCTCAGCTGGGAGTGCTTGTCTCAGGACTGGCCTGGGCTCACTTTGGCAGAGCAGGAGTGAGCTGGTTTCATGTCCTGCTTCAGGGCCAAGTGCCTGTTTCATCCTCTGCCTGAGCCTGAGCTCTGACAATGCTATATATGGGGTGTGCAAGAGCCTTATATTCCTTCCAGGATTTAATTTAGGACACTAATGACTTTTGATAAGCTGCCCTTCTCCATGCATGCAATTCTTCTTCATGAAGCTGCCGTTGCTTACAGAGGATCCACAAAAATATTGAAAAGGAGAGTACAACAATAAAGAGCTACATAATAATAAATCTTCTTGTGTAAAAACTTTGATTGTGTTATTAAAGAGACTCTACTGTATCATTTTGGACTATAAGATGATGCAATTATTGTAACCAAACTAATAATGATTGTTCATTGTATTTTGATTTCACTGTTAACTTTTTTACTTAGACTGACAATGAATTCTTGGCTGTATCTATATACTGTGTTCCCTTTCTCCCATAACACTTTTCTGCTGGTTTTGGCTGTGGTAGAGTTAATTTTATTCACAGTGGCTAGCATGAGGCTGTGTTTTGAGTTTGTGCTGAACATGGATTTGATAACATAGAGATGTTTTTATTATTGCTGAACAGTGTTTACACAGAGCCAAGGCCTTTCCTGCTTTTCATATTGCCACAGTGGCAAGGAAGAGGGGTGTGCATGGAAGGTTGGGAGGAGACACATCCAGGAGAGGTGAATCACACTGACCCAAGGGATATTCTACGCCATATGGCATCATGCTCAATATATGAAGTGGGGGAAGAAGGAGGAAGGGGGACATGTTCTAAGAGATGACATTTATCTTCCTAAGTCACCTTTATGCATGATGGGGTCCTGATCTTGTGGAGGTATCTGAACACCTACCTGCCCATGGGAAGCAGTTAATTAATTTCTTGTTTTGCTTTGCTTATGTTCACAGTTTTTTCTTTCCCTATAAAGCTAGTTTTATCTCAGCCCATGAGTTTTCTTGCTGTTACACTTCTGATTCTCTCTCTGATACCTCTGGTGGGGGAGTGAGGGAGAGGCTGTGTGGCGCTTGGTTGCTGGCTGGGCTTAGACTACGAGAACTTTAAACTACTTGAAAATGTTTCTTGTTATGATAGCTTTGTCTTTCCTGTTATTAAGTACTATCCTGACCCTTGAGTCATTGCAAACTTTATCATTTCTGATTCTTTCAAGTCTAGTTCATCCTTAAAATGTTAAGGAAAAAAAAAGTTAGGTGCAATTCCATGTTTGATGAATTCATTGAAATGCATTAATTTGTTCATTTTTAGTGAATTTATACTATGTCTTGCTGATTTTTTATTGTTCTAACTTGCTTTTGAAAAATGCTTTCCCAGTTCAAACAATGTCATGTCTTGTGCATTTATCTTTCAAATTTGCAGTGCAATTTCACAACCTTATTTTAGCTTGAATTTTACTAGTTTTGCACACATAAAATGTACATGAATAATGATTACACAGACCTGAGCTATCATTTTTTCCTCTGTGACTAATTTAAAAGAACATTTAATATCAGATTCCCACCTCATATTGAATACAACTAGCTGTGAGTTAATAAATTGCAATATAAGATTGTGAGCATGACAAGCAACTAGCAGAAGAAACTTTCAGTTTTATACAACCATTCAGACATTAAAGATATCAAATCTTTGTTTTCTCCTGTACATACACAGGAAGTCTTAAATACTCTGTGCAACTGCAGCTCTAAGTTCGTATGGCTTTTCTTTCTCTAAGGAATTACTTCTGATATGTCTTCTGTTTTATCTGTTAGAACATTTAGCCCTAAATACTCAGAAGTCTATTCTCTGAAACAGATGATGCCATTACTATGATAAGTCCCTTCCCTTTTTCCTCACACATGATGTTAAGATTTCTGCCACACCAATCATTCTAGCAGATACCCATAAACTCTACTTCTAAACTGATAATTTCACTTCCTCTTGTTTATCACAAGGACCACTAGTTTTAGCTAAAGCCATTTTAGAATACATGTAGTCTCTGCCTTGGACTGATGGACACAGCAACTGTTTTCCTGTATCCACACGCTCATTCACTTACTCCTAGGAGAAACTAAAATGAAAACAAATGAGTCAAACTGAAGACAAGGAAATCACAATTGAAAGTCTCCATAGACAACTTTTTATGGGTATTTCCTGTTTGTTATGGATTATATGTGGCATTTTTTGAATTGTTAAATTTCCTTTTCTGACTGCTTGTATTGTTTGTTCTTGGTATGTGGTTCCTTTCTTCATGGAATCAGAACTATCAGCATTTTCTGAAGCCTGATTATCCAGGCCTTGTTTTCATCTAAAATGTCCCAAAATGTCTAGATGCATTCTTGCTACCTGAAAAATCTTTCCTATGACTAAAAGCATGTATATCCTTCATAAGAAAATGCATGTTATAGCTTCAAGAGCAGAAGAAATTATTTTATACCAAATAAAACTAGAAGAAACCTGATTGATAATGTGGTTCAAATCCTTGCTCAAAATAAGGCCAATTTCCAACTCCGATTTGACTGTAGTTAGAAGGCTTTGTGCAGCTGAGTTCTGAGTATCTCCAAGGATGAAGATTTCACAACATCTGTAGGCAAGCCTAAACCTGTCAAGCTTTCTTCTGTATCTTGTTTTTAATAACTCACCAGACTGCTGAAGACAGCAAATGAATAAATCCAGTTTTCGTTTTCTCTCAATACAGTGGTGCTTCAGACCCCTTCTTTTCATGGGGGCCCTCTCCTCGCCTTGTTTCTGTTTTGCAACAATTTTCATGTACAAGACAGCCCAAAACTAACTGAATATATATCTTTAATCAGCTATAAATATTGTTCTCTTGCTAATCATCACAAAACTGCATATAGAATTGTACAAAAGAAGCAAGCACCTCCTACTATCTCTTTTAAATTTTTTTTCATAATTCCCACCTCTACCATTGTTGTTTACCTTCTCAAGCTGATAAATTAAATACAGTGTTACTTTGCTTATGTTCATCACCAACTCATTAACAAGAAAAAATTATCCACTATGCTCTAGAACAATTTATTCAGTGCTTCATAACCTTTGCATCCCTAACACCAACATACTTGTCTCACCTGCCTGAGAAGAGACCATTACAGCAATAAAATCTCCACTGGAAACCAAATAGTTGAACAATAAATAAGAATAAAAATAACCTGGCCTTCATTTCCAGGTTAAAACCCCTCACTCCTGCCCTGAAAACCTCTTCTTTATACATTCACTGACAATATCCTTAATTTTTATTTGGATGTGTATGACTGCTCACTTGTTTCAGGTCATCTTCTGCAGATCCTCTGAATACTCATGGTGACAGGAGTTGCAATCACTTGGCTTTTCCATAGATTTCTTTTTTTTTCCACCAGAGATCTAAGGAGGTTTTGTTTGTTAGTTTGAAATGAAAGCTGTGAGTGATGGAACATAAAGTGGTGGCCACAGAAAAAAGCACTCCAGTTTGATAAACTGCCACAGGACAATCTATCAAACTTTGTGTTGGTCAATCAATATCTGCAAACTAAAATTATTACAAACACATTTATATTTCAATTGCCTTTTTATTTAATGGTAGGGACACAAAATATTGTAAAAAGATGAAGAACAAAGATGATTGAAAGATAAATCTATGATTTATTACAGTCCAGGGTCAGCTGGTGTTGTAAATTGTCGCAGTCTTGGTCTTTTGGGATAGGACCAGACCGGCGACAGGGGTTCTTGCACTGCCTGCTGAGCTGCGGTGGATCGTGGCTGCAAGGGCTTAAGGTTGAGTTCACCCACCCCGCGACCCGCAATGAAGACACGGAGACGAAGCGAACACCTTGAAAGCCTAAGCCGATCCAATTTATTAACAAAGTGGAGGGCTTTTTATGCCCTCGCGAGAAGAACCTTCTAGAAACTGGGTGGAGATAAGGTGGAGCATGCAAATCCACTACAAACCATTGGAACAAGAACTTATGTGGATGGCAATCTTGGGAGGAACAAACAGGAGCTAACAGGATCGGACAGCTCCCCAGGGAGAACTGACCAATGGTAGCTGTACCCGCACTGACAGGCTGCACCTGCCAGTGCTACCAGCACCATAGGAACAGGGGACAGAACCTTTATTTTTAACTTTTAATAAAAACTGGGGTAACTGTAGGTAAAGTCCGTTATATAAAGTCACAGTCCGGGTTGGCTATTGTCCTTCTGGATCTTCCACACATCGAAGTTTGTTTCTTCATCCCTTCTCCTTCGCCATTCGTCCATGTTCATATAGGTCCCATCTCCAACAGAAAATGACTTAATATTATGCAGCAACTATAAACTTTTTGTAAACCTCTTAGAAGGCTGATAGACAAAATTAAATGATTCAAAACCTCTTGTGGCCCCATACACAAATCACAGAATCATAAAATATGCTGAGTTGAAAGGGATCCACAAGGATCAAGTCCAACTCTTAGCCCCGCACAGGACTTTAATTTGTTGCTGAACAGTCCATGAACATGAGCACAATGGATAATCCATAATTTTTATGAAAAATATTGATCTAACTTTTAAAACATGGCAATGCCCATAATTATTGTTTTATTTGGTGTTATTTGGTGGAGGAGAAAATAAAAATTTGTCTAGAATATAAGTCTCAGGTAATATTAATTACTCATGAAATCTAGTGAGCTAGAAGAGAGGTTTTTCAATTAGGTTAACGCAAGTTGCTATTTGGCTCTTACACCACAAACTTCACAGTATTCACTTCAATTTTACTTCACGCTGTATACTTTATTCATGCACATGCATTGCACAACTCCTTTCTTAAGCATCAAGAGTGACTCAAGGCTTCTTGCTGCTACTTAGAAAGAGCTTTGTAACACGTTTAGAAGGCTGCAATGACATATATTGCTAGAAATGCAGTTAGACTTATTTTCAGAGGTGTGGTGGATACACCCAGTACAAATGGAAATAAAGCATGTGCTGTGCAGTCATACACCTACCTCTGTGCACCTAGAGTCACCTGTCTGAAAGCAAGACCTAATATCACACTCTAAACAGATGAGACACATTGAATTCATATAATATTCCAAGACCTCTTCCCTGAAAATCATCAACATGAATGAATGAAAGCCAGTGTATCTTTTCTGTGAGCAATGGAAAGTGAAATACTGCTTAATTACTTTCTACTTTCACTTCTGTATCAAAGTCAGGATAAACTGTTAGGGAGGAACAGAAGCCTTTTCCTTAGTTTGGCAGCCAATGTCTCCTGTACTTATGCATCAAGCATTTACAGTTCTTCAATATTCAACGAACTGTTGTCATAGACTGCAAATACAAAACTGTACTGAGCAAAAAGCAATTATCTCTAGAAGATGAGTTTTTGGTTTAGTTTGATTATATTTTTCATATAGCCTGGTAAACTATAAGACTGAGTTATGTAACTCCAAACACTTTTTAGTAATTTTCTATGGACATTCATTTTTCATTGAGATACACCATAAAACCTAAAATTTGTTTGGACTGAAAAGCATGCCATTGGAATAAGAAAGATAAGTTTTAAATTTCAGATCTTTTAATCAGCATCAGATTATTTAATCTTTTCAACTGTCCTGAAAAAAGTAGTGTTTCATGAACCAGCATATGCATTTTAGGCAATATATTTCTGTACCTATAAATGCAGTGTATATTCTCTTCTGCTCAAGCTTTACCTGATTTATTTTTGTTTACAGAAAGAGAAGGAGCATCTTACATGTAAACTCCAGTTTTCCAGAGAACAGGACACTGAACAAGGAAAATGAGCTATAACCATTGAAAACAATGAAGAAAAATAATCTTTTGTTTCTCTTAGCACAAAAAAAAAATCCACTTTAGTAATGTAAATAAAAGCTGATGATCCAAAGTGTCATTGTCCTTCCACCCTGTGGCAAAAAAACCCCCAACAATTATTATCTGCACAAATTTTTATCAAAATGGAATTAGAATATGGCTTGTTTCATACTGAGAGGGCATTCCATGCTTTTCCTAGCTTTAGCTGCAATGTACACTGACTTCTTAAATTTTTCTGTTGAGAAGAGTCCTAAAGTATGTCGCAGTTACAACAGAAAAACAGGAACATAGTTTTGCAAACTTTAGTTCTGTCATAAAAGGCAGCACACATTCTTTAATGTTGACTTCATATAAAATGAGAGATTTTACCTGTTTTGTTGTATACTTGAAGCAATTACCTTTTTTTAATTATTATTTCCATAGGACATTTTGTTTTTGCATAAGCACATCCATTTGAGAAAGCAAACAAAACTAGATAATTATTTAGAAAATTATTGTTTGCATCTGTTGGGCAGTCAGGTTCAGAAATGTCTTACAACAACAACAACAAAAAAGGCGCACTAATTGAAAAATCAAATTTGTTTATTGACTTATGCTATTCTCATTTTAAGAGTCAGGAAAGCTACAAGGAACTACAATTGATCAGGCTTTGCATCAGTCTCTAGGAAGATTAGGGAGCAAGATCTTCTGGAAATTATTCCCAAGAACAGAAAGGATACAGAAAATTACTGGTTCTGTGAATGAGAGGAGAGCTTGATTTCATTTGACTATAGCAACATTTTTTAAAGGATCTCCAACAGCAATATGAAAATCAAAGTGCTGAGACATGAACAAGCTGAGTGGATTGCAAAGTGGATAAAACCCCGTATCCATTAGTCTTAAAAGTCTTAGGGAGAACACTTTGAAAAGTAACACGTATCTAGTCACACTTGACATTTTACTTCAGATCATGATCGATAACAGGAAGGGGCAACACCATAATAGAAAGTGGTTCTTAGTGGAAGGGAGGATTCCAGTGCAGAGAGACTCAAAAAACTGAAGAAATGAACCATTGGAAACCAAGGAATTTTAATAGACATAAATGTGAAGCCCTGCCCTCAAGCAGGAACAGTCCTACACATTATGGGAATTGACTGGCTGTTTCACAGCCTGGCAGGCAGTTACCCTTTCTTTGTTCAGGAGATTGTTGACCTTCACAGGAACTTACCACCAGGATAGGTTAGTTATCTGTAAGTAGTACAGGTAGAGGTGGGGAGGAAGACTAGGTACTGGAGGAGAGAAAGCATAACAAAGTATGACAAAAGGACCATTTGGGTATTTAGTTGCTGAAGATGATTGGAAGAAGCAATTTTATAACACTCTAGGGCTGTGAGAATGTGTGGTCTGGACATATTTCACCTTACCTATTGTGAGGTGTCTGGAATGTGATCTGTGCATGAGTTACTTGTTTCAGATAACATTGTGATCAATGGAGATTTAGTCAATACAACCATGGGGATCATAGAAAGTGATTCCTCAGGAAATGGGGAGAACCTGTGCAGACAGTAAAATTTTACAGTTTCTGTGTAATAATTATATATTTGATCTCTCTTCCACACTTTCCTCTAATCATGCTGTTGTTTTTACCACTTATAGCAAAACTGTTCCTGTGAGCACTAAAAATGAAGAAATTCATTCTCTACAAAGATAGAAATATATTTTTATAATAAGTATATCCTTACAACGTATTTCTGCTGGCACTACTTTCTCAAAAACATAGTAAATAGCGATTATTTTTCTGACTTATATGCTGGTTGTTTAGCTACAAGAGAGGGAGCCATCTAGGTTAGCTTAAAGTGTCTGCAATTCTGGAACTTCTCTTTTTGGATACCAGATACATATCTCTCAAGACTCCATTGTCCAGTCTCCATAGACTATCACAGCAAATGCTGATACTCAAAGTTGTGATTTCATGCATTCTCAAAGAAATCTAGGTTTCAGCTAAATCCTGTAACAACTAAACAGCGAGATACTTATCAAATGGAAGCTCTTGTGGAGAACTGAGAAATTTGACTGAGTGTTCCTGGAAAATCTTGCACCCTTACATCTGAGAGGAAGTTATGAAATTACTAGACTGAAGCTACATATTCCAATAAATAGGATTAGTTACTCGATAAAGAGGGGAAACAATATCATCTGTAACAGATTATGTCATACATACAGCTCAGGATATGGGTTTTAATTAAAATGCAGACAGAAACACAAGGTTTTCATGATCTGTGAGCATAATCTTTCAAAAATGATCTTCTGCTTCCAACAGCAACAGGAACTGCGGTAAACCTCATAGTCATGATTGTCTCATTGCTTTTAAACATTATCTCCTTCTGCCAGTTAAGGTTCACTGCACATAGTGTCCTACAGTTTGTTATTACTCCAGGCTCAACCAACAAAGGTAAACTGATTTCTTAGAGCTTCTTGCTTGCCAGAGAATTCCTAAATGAAATGTCCTGCTCGGTTCATATCAACCGAAGTGGGTTAGAAGTGCAGGTAAAAGGAATGGTAATATCAATCAGGAGGTCATGAGCAGCTGATGTCAAAATGGTAGCACTAACGTTCTCCTTGCCTATGAAAAAGGACATATGAAAATGGAATAACACAATCATACATGTTCAGCTGTTAAAGCAATTTACTTAGGGTAAATGCTATGAAAAGAGATACTGAGGTACAACTTCAAAATTGCTTTCTGCTACTTTAATCTCTAAATTCAAGTTTTGTAGCGGGAAAACAGTGGGGTTATTCAAATGTTGGTTTATCGGCCTCCTCTAGGCTACGACGACCAGAGTCAGGACATCATCTTCACAGAAGTATCGTCAAAATTGCTCCAGTTTATTGTTTACATTACATTCATACTTAACAATAGTACAGGAATCTTATTGGGCAGTGGCTGGGGTGTAGAAACGGCTCTATCCCCTGGATTGGTGCTTTTCTCAAAACTATACCCTCTTATCCATTCCTAATAGCAACTGCCACATTGCTCTTATTGTTTACTGCTCTTCTTGCTACTGTTTTAAAACACAGGGGCACCGTTTTCCCTTTCTCCCTGGCCTGGGCTGTGCATATAGGCTTCTAGTAACACATTATGGCCTGTGTTACTGAAATATTCTTCTACAAAGTTTGAGTCATATAGAGTTACAAAGTTTCCTGAGGAGGTCCTGAGCTGGTTTACTTGCAGCTTTGTGACAAACCTGTACATAATCCATCTTTCTACAGTGGAAGATCTGATGTACAAGATTCTTCACATGATACATTCATAACAGACATGTTATTGTTCGAAGCAAGAGTTAGGGTCAATGTAATCTTGCTTCACTTACACAACAGCAGACAAGTTAACTTCGTTATTGTTATATGCAAGATGCTTGTAACAATGAACTGAATTACATAATACTGATGGAGACAGAAGGGAAAAGTAATTTCCTCCTAAACTCCCATTCATTTCTGGTGCAAGTAATAACACAAAATTAAAACCTGGCAGTGTATACTCTAGAAATAAAGGAGGACATCCGTAGATTTGAGGCTATGACTGATCACATTGGAATCTGATTAGCTATTCATACAGTAAACTCAGTATGGGTGTTTTTTTCAGTTTTTAACACAACAGTAATTGCACCATCAGTATATTCACTTAAAGTATGAAAGTTACAAAAGCAGAACCTTGCCTGTTTTATTACTTTACAAAATTGTTGCTAAATATAAGTTTCAGTTGATCTTTTTGAGGTCTGGATCATGAAGTTTTAAATGAAAATTATAAGGACTCTAATTAGGAACTACTAAAAGCAAGTAAATAGAAAATATGAATGTTTTCTACCACGAAAGACATGCTTGGGAATATTACAGAGACAGATGGAAAATTTATGTCTTTGATGTACTGATGATAAAAGCAATAATATACAATACAAAGTCAATTACTTGCTTATACAATTCAGAATGTACCAAAATCATCATCAGAATCAAAATTAGTTAGTTAGCACCTTCCTACACATCCCATATTACTGTATTTGAGTGATTACTGAACAAACAAATGCACCTTTTTGCACCTGTTCCTAATTTAACTGTTCTAAACTGAAAATCCTAGTGCAACAGGGAAAATATCTCTAGAACCAATGGTTATATCAAGGACAAATTTTTACAGATTTTTAAGTATAATATTCAAGTTCTTGAAATTTCTTCTTTGATTCATTGAAGTTCCTCAATTCTTGTTGCAGAAGGCATTTACTTAGTTTATGACAGTAAGAATGCAGGAGATCACATTATCCTAGGATTCAGTTCCTCAACAGATTAAGCCCAGTTAAGACAGTGTTGCTGGACTCCTGCTTGAGTTTGAGCCCTACCAGGCCTCTTGGAAAAGGTCTGGAAACCAGGGGTGCACTGCCAAACAAACAAGGCTCCCTGGTGCATCTGAGCCTGAGGAGAGGCATGCTCACAGCTAGCTGGGAGTAGCCAGAGGGGAGTAGCCAGAAGGTAGCCATCTGGGATGAGGAAACTTTTAGAAACAAACCAGAGCAGTGTGGCAAGAAGCTAAACAAACTTCAACATACTTCAGTTGCTTTGAACTGAAAATCTACACAAGACAAATGCAGGTCCATTGAGAA
The DNA here is from genome assembly GCA_013396695.1 of Sakesphorus luctuosus. Lineage (NCBI taxonomy): Eukaryota > Metazoa > Chordata > Aves > Passeriformes > Thamnophilidae > Sakesphorus > Sakesphorus luctuosus. Next base: position 71,375 of record VWZD01012452.1, read on the forward strand.
CTACAGGAATGTCACACAACTTAGGCAGAAACCGAATTCAAGTTCTGTATGGGGTAGGTATGACTAGTCCACTCCAGGAATTTCTAATGTGATCACAGCTTTCTTGGCTGCCAGAGTCTGTTCCTACTGTAGGACGTTTTTACACACAAACTCTGTAGAATATCATACAGATGGTGTTGGGCCTCAGAAAGAAGTGAGGTCATCTGTTGAGTTTAGGTGCAAGCAACAGCTCTTAGGAGTTGGACTTCGAAGATCTCTGTGGATCCTTTCCAACTCAGAACACTCTATGAACTTCATGGGAACAGGTCAACATATGGAGAGAACCCTTATTACTTTTTCTTGATCTTGAAATATCACAATTCATGTTTTTATTAACTTTTCTCTTAAAATGCAAATAACATTATTTGAAATAGATCAAAATCCTCATATTTTCATTTTTCTACATAATTTCACATGCAAAATCCACACATCCTTCATTCATTTTATATGGCAAAAGTAGTCATGAAGTTTAGTGAAAAATGTAGCTGCACTACAAGATTTACAGTGACACTATGTGTTGTGTTTTAATATTATTTTTTCAGGTGCTAGATATAAATAAAATATAAATAAATTTATTTAAACTGTTTTCACAGCAATAAGGAAAAAAATAGAATGTTTGGAAGCTGGTAAGAATTGTATTAAAGAAAAAGGAATAGAATGTTTTAAGATGCTTGTTATTATTCTCTCTCTTCCCCAGGGACAGCCCCTTGTCATGGGGGAGAAGCTGACATGCCCTCATGAGGTTGAGAGCTATGCTGGCGGCATCTACATCCAGTATCGTACCGATGGAAACCTATTCAACCTAAGGCAACTGAAGGCCCTCATTAAGACCCTGAATCACCTTGTCTCTGAGCTGGTTTTTGCTGATGATGCCGCACTCATTGTTCACAGAGAAACAGCTCTGCAGCGCTTAACATCCTGCCTTGCAGAGTCTGCTGAGCTTTTTGGGCTGGAAGTCAGCTTGAAGAAGACAGAAGTTCTCTACCAACCTGCACCTCAAGAAGTCTTCCATCATCTTCATATCACCATAGGCAATTCAGAGCTTAAGTCAGTCCAGCAGTTCACCTATCTGGGAAGTATCATTACCTCAGACAGTAAGATCAACAAAGAGATAGACAACAGGCTAGCAAAGGCATACAGAGCCTTTGGAAAACTCCATAAAAGAGTCTGGTCCAATAAACACCTGAAGAAAACTACAAAGATCAGTGTCTACAGAGCCATTGTACTGTCTACTCTTTTATATGGGTCTGAGTCATGAGTCTGCTCTCTCCACCACCTGCAGCTTCTCGAACGCTTCCAATAGTGCTGCCTTCGTTCAATCCTAAACATCCACTGGTCTGATTACATGACTAGTGTGTCCGTTCTTGAACAGGCAGAGGTCACCAGTATTGAGACCATGCTGATGAGAACGCAGCTGCGCTAGGCAGGGCACGTCTCCAGGATGGAGGATCACCGCCTTCCAAAGCTTGTGCTCTATGGTGAACTCGCCACCAGCTGCCGCAAGAGAGGAGCCCCGAAGAAGAGATACAAGGACTCCCTGAAACAACACCTCAGCCTTGGCCATATTGACTGCCACCAATGGTCCACTCTGGCCTACAATCGGGATTCATGGAGACACATCATTCACGATGCTGCTGCTTCCTTTAAGAATGCATGCAGAGTCAGTCTCGAGGACAAAGATGCAGAAAGAACAGTTCCTTACCAATATCGCCTAAGGAGAAGTTCTGCTGTACCTTTTGTGACTGGACCTGCCTATCCTGTATCGGCCTTTTTAGCCACCAGCACGCTTGCAGCAAGCGTCAGTAGTGCCCTTCCCAAATCTTCATTCGCGAAGCCTAGCCATGACGATGATGATTATTCTCTCTATTAGAAATAAAAAAATACAAATAAGAAGACTGACAAGAATAAATGCAGTGTTTTTATAGCACAAAGAGGAGCATGAACTCCCATAAAGGGGACTAGAAATTTCACATAAATAGCTTGTATTTTGGCTGTGATTCATATTGCCTACTTTAGTACATCAAAGCCAAGAGATAAGCAACTCCAGAGAGTAATCTATTGTATCTTAACATAGGATGAACCTTAATTAGTTATATAGGTAATCTGTTGAGACTAGGCGTTCAACTCCTTAACGCAAAAGATTAAGTGAGAAAATGCAAATCCTATGTTTGCTTCTTTGAGGAATAACAATATTGGCACAACAGACACTGCTACTAATAAAGAAGGGCTTGTACTGCTTTATTCCAGCCTTTATGGGGAAAGGAAGCTTGAACTAGCTTTCACTCATGAAAGATACTAGCAGTGGATTTCCCCTGCATCCTTACAAGACGTCAATATTTTTTCCAGAATTTTATTTTATTTGAATATCACATTGGATATTCACTGTTAGGGCACCTTCTTAGAAAATTCCCAATTACAGATGTCCAATAAAATATTGAAAGTTCTATTTTAGGAGGCTCTTGTGAGTTGAAATAATTTGAAAAAGAAGTAACTGTAAGAAAGCTAGAAAATACATCATATCATTTGTGATAATATCCAATGTATTTCTAATGGAGCCCAGTTGTTCCGTGTATTACTACTTTCAACATAACACAGTAATATTTTTGAAGAGTATTTTGACAGAACGGTTAGAATGTTTGAAACAGTTTTTTCCTGGAGATCACTAGTATGAGATACAGAAGTAGAGATTAATAAAAGCATTTATTCTGAAAACCTGAAAAAGTCTAAATTTTGATATACAGACCTATTTTTAATTAAATAATTGTTTTTAAATTGTAAGCCAGTAGAATTACAACTAAAATTTCTTTGAAAGAAAAATGCATATTTTTTAGTTTTACTACTCTAACCAAAGCATCATTCGTTTTAGAACAGCCTCACTTTGAGGTAAAATATTGCAGAAGCAGTGAGTCTGAGAAATACCAGATATACAGAGATTACTTCTGGTGACAGAGATCAAAGACAAAATTCATTTATTTTGTGGACAAAAATAAAAATTGATTTGTTTTTCTCCCCACTCAACCTCCCCAAGACAGTGGTGACACAGGAAGATGTTTTTCTGAAATAATTTCTTATCTCCGCAAAGGTTAGGTGAGGTCCATATGAGGAAAAAAAACTTATTCACTTCAAGTTTTCTGCTATTCTCATTTCATAACTGAGGTCAGTGAGAAAAAAATCAGCATGATGTAATAAAGCAAAACCTTCCGTAATGTTTCCAAACACCCAAGGCAAACTTTTTCCTTTAGTATTAGCCTTTCCACCATATTCAGCGCCCATCTCCGGAGACATGTGAGTTTTAGGCATATCACATCACAGAATGTGTAAGGTTGAAAGGAACCATAGTGGTTCATCTGGTCCAACCTCCCTGCTCAAGCAGGGTGATCTTGGAAAAAATTGTACAGGATTGTGTCCAGATGGCTCTTGAATATCTCCAATGAGGGAGACTTCTCAACGTCTTGGGCAATATGTCAATATCTCCAACGAGGGAGACTTCTCAACTTCTTTGGACAATATGTGCCACTGCTCAGCCACCTGCATGGTAAAGTTCTTCTTCTTGTTCAGGTGGAACTTCCTGTGCATTGGTTTCTGCCCATCATCTCTTGTCCTGCTGCTTGGCACCACCAAGAAAAAGCTGGCTCTATCCTTCAGACATTTATAGACATTGATGAGGTCCTCTGTCAGTCATCTGTTCTCAAGGCTGAACAGGTCCAACTCCCTCAACCTTTCCTTGTAAGAGAGATGCTCCAGTCCTTTAATCATCTTTGCTGACCTCCACTGGACTTGCTCCAGGAACTTCTTATCATTCATTTTCTTGCACAGACTTTATAATAGAGAAGAAAGCAAAACAGCCATGGTGTTATATCACTGTAGAGTTATGTAGAGCCTATTTGCTTCTTTGGAGGAACTTTGAGAGTACATGAAATTTTAAATTGTTAATTTGGGTTAAAATCCCATAACTTTAAATGACATGGGAAGTCTCTGATCTCTGTAAAGAATGAATCATTAAAAAAGAGCCAGCGGCAAGGCTGGAGATAATGATTAAAATTACAATTTCTGAGGGGTGGTCTCAGTGGAGAAAATTACTCCAGACCTTTCTAGGGCATGTTATATGAATTGGATTCCATAGAGGTAACAATTCAAACTTACAAATCCAGCAGAATTTAGAGTAAACAGTAAGGTTTATTGGTGAATTTTAAATAAAAAGCCGAAGATTATGAAATTGAGTCTATGACATTTAACTGTTAAGTAGTGAAAAGTACTGTTATTTGGGTTTTTTTCATCTTTCAAACCTAAATGAAAACCTGATGCTATGCAAATGGAAGGTATCATAAATGTCAAAATCAAAGTTTGGAACATGGAATAAAAACATGAAATACAAAAAAAGCCAGAAATCTATCATTGATTTTCTACCTGCTACTAGAGTGTATACAGAATTAAAGAACTTTATACAGGTCTGAAGAATATGAAGGGTAATTCTGTTATCTGTGTAGCTTAAGTAATTTGAATATTGTGATTTACAGTCAGACAGAAAACAGACTGCATCAAAAGGACTAGTTGAGTTATACATCATAGGCCTCTGATATTGTGCAGTAACAACATATAAAATATAATATCTATAAATGCTTTATTATTTCTATATATAATACTCTTTTATACAAATATAAGATACAAATAGCATTAACTGAACACACAGGATGTATAACAGTGTTAAAGACATTTTGAGATCATAGAAGATATAAATAACCACATATAAACTATACATTTGCTGAAAATTGTTAAGAAGTAATATATATTCCAACATTTCCTAAACTGAGAACTGCTGTAAAGCAACATAAATTCTGCCATGGCTTGTACCATAGAAAGTAAGTTGCTTTGCTGTAACAGGACTTTGTAGTCAGAAGACCATTGCAATAATAGGATTTGAGTTAGCCAAATTATGTAGACTCTGTGCATTTGTGTTTGGCCAAATAAGGTAACATCTCATGCTTCAACCTATAGGCATTAAGGGTACCATGCAACTGTTGTGTAGACACCTGTGCCTATATGGAGTGGTCAAAATGTCTAAGGGGCAAATATGCCATTGTCGTAGTCCCCAGGCATGGGCAAGACTGCTGAAATGCTATTGCAAAGCGTGCCACTTAGCCAACATACAAAAATGCTCCTTTGACAAGCTCATATGGAGCTCTCCCCAATGAACCACAGAAGATGAACAGACCTTTGGGATGCTGTGTATCTTTAGACAGAAATGTCCAGATGATTTAGTGATACTATTCTTATTTCATATATGAGCCATTCAGAGTTAGAGTAGTTTAAGACTACTCTGATTTCATTTCATTGTAAGGAACTGCATTGACTTATTCATTTTGGGGATGGAAAATAACTATAAGAAGTAATAAAATTTACACATTGTTATTGGACCAACAATTACTGACCTATTCAATATATATAATTTCAGTGAGTTTTTGAAATTTTCTTGATGTATGAAGATACTAACAACAAACTGCTGCTAAGCTAGGTTTCATTAACACTTCATTCCAGACTTTCACTTTTCCAGTTCTGTTATACCATACATTCAAAGTCTGAGGATGATTATTGGCTTTTACTTATTTTTTTCAGATGTGTAAAGTTCTAATCTGAAATTAATCAATACTCCATTAATTTTCAAAGTTATTACTAAGTTTTAATGATTCAGAAACAGATTATTAACTGAGCATATTTTTCCTGATATTTCCTTCATATGGTGTATAATTTCTTTTTAATTTTTTTATATTCTCTGTTGCATATGAATTTCACAAAACTCCTGAAGTGCAAATCTTCGGGTTTAATGAAGTATTGAAATCTCTGACCTCTAGTTCATATTTGTTTAATGGAAAAATAGAATATAAATAGCTTGTTTGCTTGCAAATGTTTTTCAATATTTTCTACAATAAATTAACTGCAGACTTATAAAATCAACATACAATTTAAAAATGTTGAAATTCCAGGTTTAAGTCCTAGATAATAGACCTGTAANAGAGTTAGCTTTCCAGTTTCTGTACACAAGTTTAAGAAGGCAATTAATGAGACAACTGGGAAAAAAAAACCAAACCAAACCAAACAAACAAAAAAACCAAAGAAAGTGAAACTGAAGAAAGTCTCTGTGCACTGAGCAGAAGGGTTTTTTTAAGTTTAGTCCATGATATGCACATATGTTTATGTTTATGGCTATTGATTTGCAGAGGGCATCAATGAAACTACTGGAGTGGCAACCAACATCACATAAATATTCTTTTTAATACATAAATATGGCTTATATCTTTCTTCCTTGTTTTTTGTCTCAACAAACTCAGAAGACTGTGAGATGCCTTGGATTTGGGAGGCTTTTTTGTTTTGGTTTGGGTTTTTTTGTGGTCCAGATAAATGAGGTTCAATCCTGCCTCTTTAAATAAGATATTCCAGTCAATAGATTTGAACCTAAAATCAGTATTTTTTTCATACCACTAGTGATGAGCAAAACAACATCAAAGGAGTGCATTCGATTTCACCTAATTTTAGAAGTTATTTTAGGCATAGACAGCTAGATGTGCCTAGTCATCTAGAGTTCCTATGTAATAAATAGGATTTAGCAGTATGAGCACCTATTTCTTTCCATTGACCAGAGGTAGTAATTTGGGTAGCAACAGAATTGCAATAACTATTTCTACTATTGTAATAAATATTTCATACATAGGATAAAAACATCCTGACCTAAATCTCAGAAAAAACAAAGTTGGGAAAAGCACCTCTATCACTCCAAGTACATGCAAAAGCCCGACTGCACAAGTTGTGTATACTCCATTTTGCTATGACACCTATTTTGAAGAGTGAAAATTCCACTATGAGAGTGACATGACATGTTATACTTCAAGATATCATCCAGTACTGTGTTCAAGTTTTCCACTGAATGCTTCAACTTGCTGGATTATTCAGGAACATTTAAATCACCTAGTCAAGTATTGTATACATGAATCCTAATAATAAGCTTTTTCAACCACCAAAAATTCTGTGTGGTTATCAGTTCTGAATTTCTGTGTAATGTAGACACACAACACAGGACCACAACATTCACAAGAGAAACTCACTCTGAAATGACAGAATTTTTTAACCTAACCACACTGGTCACTGGATCTTTTTCTCTGTGGGACCAGTCTGCAGTTTGTCAGATTAGAGAGAAACAAATTGTGAAGAATGACTAATGTAATGAACATTGAATTCTAATAAATCTTCTTATAATGGGAGCTCCAAGATCCACTTGATCACTCATAAAGTACTTATGAGTGTTAAGTCTAATTCTGTTAATCAGAATTTCTTTTTATATTCAACCAAGAAGAGCAATTTCAGGACTGTTGCCATTGGTACGAAGATATAAAAATTGGAGTTGTGAGGAGTGACAAGATAAACTGATCAGCTCAAGTTTACTCTGAGATCAAATAACATTGTTTCCTACAACAATTATATCAAAGTTTTGATCAATCAAGACTCTTTTCCTTCCAACACCAGAGGTCCTCAAGAATCTAAAAAGCCATTAGAGATCCAGTCTATCTGCCAGAAAGATTTTCTTTTTAAACTGTTTATATTTGCCTCTTTTAGAGATGGAATAATGTCTTGTCTTTTGTTGGAGCAGATATTCTTGTATATTCTTTCTGTTTATCCATTGGTTCATCTGCCACATCAGATTTCTTCTGGGCCTTAGAACACCAGCATCATGACCAAGCAAATGATCTTTATGCTAGACAACTAAAAACTATCATATATTAAAAATCTCCAACAATTTTTCCAGTCTCCTACTGTTCCTCATGTAATGAAGGTTCACAATTGCTTTGGTTTCTCCTTCATTTACAGCTTCATCTCTTCTTCCTCTTCACCTGCTACAGCTGAGATAGCAGTAAGACAGCTATTCTGGTTGTAGAATGAGTTTATATTGTCTGACTCAACCAATCTGGAGACCAACAAGATAGGAAGTCAGACATGTTTATGTATTTCTTGAAGCATTTGACAGACTCTCTCACATTTCAAGGTCAGTGAACAGTTAGATCTGTTATGGTGCTGAAATGCCAGTACCCCATGTACAATGCAGACAGAAGCTTCCTTTAGCTTATTTTCCCTGTGCAGAGAGAAGGCATGACTGCCTTCTTCACACATATGCTGAAATGTCTGTCATGTCACCAAATAAATTTATGAGTGTATCAATGATCTCATGTTTGTTTTCTTTCAGTGTTTTGTTCCGTGATTTACTGGGGACATGACTTAAGCATTACAAGATGTCAGTTATTCAGCTCATTTATTTTCTTTTTTTAAATAAATAGTTTTTATTTTTAGTTCTTGAAATGCAAAAATAATTGTGTCTTTAAATAGGCAGTAGTAATAGAAGATTTATTGCCTAAATCAGTAAATAGTTAGTGATTCAGTAATTCCATAAGGGTTTGGGGTTTTTTTTATACCTTTCTGTCCTGAGCTTTTTCCATTCCAAATACAAGAGTTAATCTTGCAACAAGCCATGAGCAGCTGAATGTCTAAAATTAGATGGAAAACACATTACAGATATATGAGTTGTGAGAGAGGCAGAAAAGCCGACATCTATGCAGCCCATTGCTGGGTCATGGATATAAATCTCAACTGTTTGGCTGCTGTTTTCCCATTATCAACATGATCCTTCTTTCCCCATATACCCTCTGATAGCTGTTTCATGCAATGTGATAGATGACTGTCTTTCAATTCTCTGTTTTTTAAATGCTGTGGGAGGCACTGAAAAGAAAATAATACCCACTTTCTTCATATATCTCTTGTATCCATCTCTCATATATTTGCTGCTGCCTTTGTGATTTTTTTTTTTTTTTGCCACAGCTGGCCATGTCTCATTTCTGTATTTGGCAAAAACACTAAATGTGCAGTATACAGAGTTGGTGAAGTGTAAAAGGTGCCCTTCCTTGTGAAACAATGGTTTTAGTGAAATATACTTCACATATGGTAGTGAAGAGTCATAATGAAAACCATTGTAAAAAAAAAAGTTGCTGTATAATTTAGGAGAAAAATAAAGCACAATTTCGGATTTTTTGTCCTGGGTGAATAATATCTAGAAGAAAACTGGTAGACAGCTGTGATGGTTTTGGCTGGAGTGGAGTTAATTTTATTTACAGTGTCTAATATGGGGCTATATTTTGAATTTGTGCTGAACTTGGATTTGATAATATAGAATGATTCTGGTTACTTCTGAACAGTGCTTACACAGAGCCAAGGCCTTTTCTGCTTTTTGTACTGTCACACTGTCAAGGAAGTTGGGAGTGCATGGGAAGCTGGGAGGAGACACATCCAGGAGAGGTGAATCTCACTGACCCAAGGGATATTCTATATCATATAGCATCATGCTTAATATATAAAGTGGGAGAAGAAGGAGGAAGGGGAAGATGTTCTAAGAGATGAAATTTGTCTTCCTAAGTCACCTTTCTGCATGATGGGGTCCGGCTCTCCTGGAGATATCTGCTTGTGGGAAGCAATGAATGAGTATGTTGGTTTGCTTTGCTTGCATTTATGGATTTTGCTTTCCCTGTTAAACTGGCTTAACCAAACCCATGAGTTTTCTGGCTTTTACCCTTCCGATTCTCTCCCCAACCCCACTGGTGGAGGAGAGATCAATTGGCTGCATGGGGCTTGTTGCTGGCTTCACTTAAACCATGACAATAGCATAAAACATGTAAGACGGTAGGAGAGAAAAAGATGATGAAAAGCCTGCTATAATAATGCCTGATTAGGTAGTTAATAAAGAATCCAAGGACATCCAAAGATAGGATTTTCTGTAGCAGTCAAGCGAAGTCTAGTTTCACTGAGAATCTATATTTAAGAGACATAAAAAGGGGAAGAGAAAGCACAGGAGAAAGGGAGAAAATAGAAATTAGGGATAGGTGGATGCCTAGGCTAATATTTTGGCCTCCTCTCAAAGCAAGTTGTCTGAAGAAAAGCTTAGATTTTCTTCATTTAAATTTTAATACAACTTTTGAATGCACTATTAGGTTTCACTTTCAGTATCAACCATTCCTACAGAGTAGTAAATTTTTGACATTTACATTTAAGTGGAGACTGAAAAAATATTGTGAAATGCAATAAATAATTTTCTGTTGATTTTATTCAATAGCACTTTAATTTTAAATGAGCTAGAAAAGTCAAGCATGCAACGTTGAGTTTTTGCAGAAGTTTGTATCAGATATCACCTGCATCAGAAAGGTCTGAAGAGATTTTCAAAATCAAAGTGAAATATGGATGTATACTGGATGTCCAGTATAAATATTTTCTTTGCTTGTTTTTGCTAGACTGAGTAAATAATTAGTCCAATGTCTTTCACTGGATTTGATGAAAACTTTTAGCTTCCTGCTGACTTGCTGATATTTCAGTTTCTTTTAACAGTTTTTCTTTAATTATGACACTGAAAGGATATGACATATTACGCAAGCTAACATATCCAAATAGTGTTAGGTGACCATTTTTTGACATGAGAAACAAAACCAATCATGTTATTCTAAATTTCAGTATATGTGAATATCTAACATGATAAAAAAAATTAAACAGAAGAGAGTTGCAGCAAACATAAATAAAATTGCTACAATATTGACAATTTATATATTAATTCACTGCAAAAAAACATGGTTCATCTCGAGAAATAAAGCATTCTGGAGAAAAAGGTGAAGGAATCCAGGTTTCACATTAATTCTGAAATTTAACAAAAAAATCATGCAAGAAGTTAGTTTTTGGCACTGAAAATTGCTATTGCTGAAATTATAAATGGAAAGAAAGGAAATAGCAATAAAACTTTCCCAAATTTGGGCCCTTTGTTTATACAAAATAAGAAAATATTTATATTAGTTCAAACAAATAAATCACACACTGTGTGATCTGTAGAACACTGACATTCACAATACTTTTCTACATACATTTTTGTTGAACAAAAACTGATAACAGATGTTAATCCTTGCATCACAGTTGGTCATGAGAAGACAAGTTTGAATTCAAAATATGATGCTATTACTGATCTAAAAAGGAAACAAATCACTGAAGGTTGTGTTGGACTAGGAAATAATTTCAGTTTTCAAGAAAAGAGACTTAGAAACAACTGTCAGCGTTGTCGAAACAAATGAACATGCTTGTTCCATTTGATTGTAGAAGTATGACCTTTTAACAGAAAGGTTGTGAAGAAAGACTTAGGTGAAATGCTGCTTTCCCTGACACATAACCATCCTTACTGACACCTATTTCCAATTATACTGTCAAGACGTCTGATAAGTGGATGGCGGCAGTCAGACTGTGGAGAGCAGAAGCTGGATATTGATGGACAAAGAACAAGGCAGCGTGTTCATATTCCCTTAAATAATTATGTAACTTAAATAATTACGTAACTTGCAAAGTGAGTGAGGTTTCAGGGAGGGTTGTTAATATAATCAGCTCATTCCAAAAACTTACCAACTTTTTGCATTTCAATCATCTGAAAAAAGATTAAAAACATAGTAATTTGGAAGCCTGTTATCATTACAAGTTCTATGAACAAGCTAATGAATTGCTGACCTAAAGAATGCAGGATTTTTAATACATGTAAGTAGAAAATAATTTAAAAACTGTATTAAATTAAACTAAATGGAAGAACAAATTCCCCAATAACTAGTGGCATTGTGTTTTAGCACTATATTTTCATTGAAGATTTGTTTTGGTACAATACTTTTGCTTCCTTTGTTGAGAGTGATCTAAGGGTGTATTATTAATCTTTTTGGTGTTAAATAAGCTCTTTTTTCTAGTTAATTCATTCATTTTTGTTTAAATCATGTCATGTCAGTGAGTTTTTAATTTAGTTTTGATTTTGAATCTTCAACGTACCTAACTCATTATTTGATCATGCTGTATTCTACACTGAATTGCTGTCACCTGTGCTCTTTACATCTATGGTAAGATCATGTAAAATGTCCTCATATAGTTTTAGGGTTTTAGGGTTTGAAATCTGAAAAGACCCACTACTCGTGGAAGGAATTTAATTGTGCAAAGGAAAAAATACAATTACCAAATTTTGGAATAGTGTACAAACCGAAGATTTTATTAAGAACTGCTTCATAGAGGTGTAGTAGAACCAAGAAAAACTGAAATAGAAGGGTATTACATAAACTTCAATAGAAGTAGACACCTTTTTTTCTTAGATCTCCTTTTGCTGAAAAATATGGGTAAAGCCACAGATCAAAAATTGCTGTCAAAGTCTTTATTTGTTTTCAAACAGAATAAAGTGTTTTACATTTCATTTGCAAGAAGGAGTGGATAGCAAAACCTCAGAAATATCCAAGCTTCATTTCATTTATGGAACAGGTAAAGAGAAACTATTACTACGGGGNAGCCTGTAACAGACTCCAATTCTTAACAAAGCACCACAAAGTAGGACAGCCATTGCTATGCTGCCCACATTCCTTTAAAATTGTTGCTGTTCTTGCCCAGTTCTCTTAGAACTGTAGACTTTTATGAATATACATTGCAAAGAAATATTTAACTTTGTTTTTTGATTATTTTTTATTCTCCACCTTCTGATACACATCCATTGGTGTTTCCACATACAAAAATTGGATCTGAGAAAACTGCTATTTTTTTCCATTTTTTTTTTCATATTCCAAGACAAGTAAATTTAAGTCTTTTGCAGTCGAATACTCGTCAATGTATCAGGTTTCAATGATGCATTTCAATGAGATAGTTCTTTTAAATTCCAACTACATTTTAGGAAAAATGGGTTAATTTCCTAATCCTTCTCATAATGCTCTGTGCTTGGACGAGATGATGTTTCTGTTCCTTCAAGCTTTGTATTAATTTTTAAAAAAAAAATTAGGGTAGGCATTTTTTTTGTGTATGATACTTTTCAATCTATCATACTATTACACTAAGAAGATTTAATAATTGTGATGCTCCCTATGCAGACCTCCTATTGCTGTTGTCATCTTCACAGTAGATCTAGAAAGGGACAAATACTAGTTACATTTTCAAATATATCACAGATATCTAGAGAGTTTTAATTCCATTTTCAGACACTAAAAAGGAATCCAAAATTTGTTTCTTTTTGAAATAGTTTTGGAAAGAAGAGATTTGTGGTGCTTAAATGAGCACAAAGGAAAAAAAAAAACAAACAAAACTTGACTCCCTAATTATTTTGAACATACAGGAGAATAAGATACTGATGTTACTCCACAAGCAGGAATAAAGGAATGTTGATGAATGGATGACAAAGGCAAAGCTAAAGAACAGCTATATGAGAATAAGCAGCATCTGGCCATTTAAGACACTAATGAATACTTACACATCTGAAACTTCTGTAGCAAGTTTATGCTTTTAACTATCACCATCCCATTTATTTCTTTAACAAAGGTTTGTCTTGGGGAAAAAATTGATCATTTATAATATAGTACAGTATTTGATACTAGTTTAACTATAATAGAAAGGTTGATAATAAGGAAGTGGATTGATTCCAGTTCATTTACAGATTGATGCATTTTTCACAACAGAACTCTGTGCTTCATATTCTTAAAGTAAGAGAAGGACAAACAAAAGATAAACATATGGATGGGAACTTATAACACTATGCATGGAATAAAAAAAAAACAAAAAAAACCAAAAAAAACAATAACCCCAGGTATTTTTTAAATGGGATCTTGTATCCTGTAATTAAATATATTTATTTTTATGAGCAATTCTGAAATCTAAACTGGAGTTCTTCCACTGACTTCAATACAATAAATATTTATTGTAAAGTATCAGACTTGAGGTTGACATATGGCTTTCTGACAAGCTCTGAAATTGTTTTCCTTAATTTTTTTTTAAGCAAGTAGAGAGAAATCAACACCATTATTCATTAATATGATATTCAGCATTAAAATAATAGTAAATAATCTGAGAGCTTCATTTTCACCCTGATCTAATTCATTACTTAAATGTGTTAACATACTTGCATGCACACACACACTATTTACAACTAGGTTTTATTTTAACTCATGGTGTCTGCATGCAAGATACCACACATTATTTTGCATTCAATACAATAGAGTAGGATATTTGGTTATATTTACATTAGAGAATTGGTTAAATTTGAAAATATATACAGTGCTCTGGAAATAAAGAGAGGGAGAGATGGTTAGAAAATTAAAATTTCAGGATGTACATCCGCCTCCTCAAGCCATGACAATTCCACAAATGACACACACTGATGCTGGTTGTGTGCTGTTGAATGCTTTTATTCCATTGTGGCACAGAAGGATGGGGGAATGTAAGAGAAACCATGAAGAGGAATCAAACCATGATAATTCCATTAAGCACACTAATTTTAAGAAAAAGAATCCCAAACACACTTCATAATGCAAAAGGAAATCAACCATTGCATCATGCTTGAGGGGTATGAAATATGATGGACAACCATGATAACCAGGATGTACACTTAGAAAATTTCTAATACTTAAGAACATATGGGATAATTGACTGACAAATGCCATTGCCTACACTCATATAAATATAAATATTCACAGTGAGTGAATATGCACAGGGAAACAGTTTGTATTGAGGACCTTTAATCCCCACTAGTTATTTGTTTTCTTTCATTTTTTTACTCCAAATTATCCCTGGTCTAGTTCTATGACTGCACAAAAAAAACCAAAAAAACAAAAAAACAAACCAAAAAATGAACAAACAAACAAAGAAAATAAAGCAAAAAGAACCAAACCAAACAAAGAAACAAGCGACCCCCACAATTATTGGTTGAAAAACACCAAGTGCTTTTCCCAACCTTATCTACTGATGTATTTTCATCTGAAAGGAACCATCTTACACACTGCAAGACTGGTCTGTGATGCATACAATTTCAGTAAATGAGGTCACTAATTTTAAAGGTGCAGTCAATCTGTGCAAAAAATGCAAAGCACTTTTGCTTTTGCTATGTTATTATGTAGGTCAGTTCAGGCAGATACTCAAGCACTAACTAGAATGTACACCTTGGCCTGAATCCATGAAGTCCTTCCAGCAATTCTGAATGGCTAAATGGAAACCACTATATGTTTGGGGTGTGTGTGTGTGTGTGTGTGTGTGTGTGTGTGTGTTGGGGGGGGTGGATTTTTTTTCTATAAACAAACAAGTAAAACCCCCAAACACTTGCTAAATCAACCCAAAATTTAAAGTGTCAAGAGGATTATACAGTGTTTCCCAATGTTTTGTTGTTGTTGTTTTTATTTATCCAATCTGTGTAAGTATGTACCATGCAAACATTAACATATACATCTAGGGATCACCGTCTCAGCATAATACAGGGTTTAATTTTTGACCTAAAGGATCAAAGTTGAGTGTGTTCCATTTTCAGCCACAGTTTTATTCATTTGTTTGCACAAGGTTCTCAACAAATGAAGCTAGCTGTAAACAGCATCTTTCTAATCCTTTAAATGTTTTTCTCAATTTTCTACTGTAAAGGGATGTATCCCACAATTTACACAGCACAAATATGCTTTTCAGAATATAGTCAAAAGTCAAGGATAATTTCTTGTTCCTAGAAATCCAGGAGTAGGTAAGGTTTGTTAATTAGAGGTGCTCTGCTACTAATAAACCTTCTAAATTGTAGCATATAAAGAACTATGACAATGCAGATAATAAAAAAGGCAGGTAAGGATAAAAAAATATTTGTTCCTTCAATAGAAGTTCCCAATATTAAAAATTATCTGAAATTTTCTCAAGGTAATAGTTCTATTGTCTATTTGATGTTTTGTTTGTGTACCAAAAAAGCTAGCTTCAAAAGAAGCACAGAATCATGACTGATTGAAAGAATAATATATCCAATACGTCAGCTCTATCCCATTCAATAATTAAACTGACATCTTCAGAAATGGGATTTCTATTTGATGACGAAAATCAGGAGAATCTTACAAACCCTATTGAGTCATATAAACACTTTTATTACTTGTGACATTAAGATTCAGTGCTTACCCTTCATATGTTTTCCTTTTCTCTTGGGTTCTAATGATGCTTACTTAGCAGTTATTGTTATTGTTTCAAATGAAATCAATGTAGGTAATCATTTTGCGGAAAGGAAGTTTTCACACTAGTTTTTGAGAGCAATATATACCATTGTTCCAGTATCTTGGTATTTTTTTTCTTGATTTATAATTCACATAAGTTATCTGTAGAAAAATAGATGGATTTCTTTTTAGCTACTAGATGTTTTCCTACAATTTCCATAATAATATTAGTAATGAATGGCAGTAAGGCTTAAAAAAAATAAAATAAAATATTTGTAAACACTTCAGTATAAAAGGAATGAAAATAAGCCTAAGAAACCAATGCATTTACTGGTGTCAAGTCAAACAAGCAAATATGTTTTAAAGTTCACTGCTAGCAATGGCAGAGAGATTGATTCAAACTGTAATTAGTACCAGCTTGTAAAGAAACACTGTTACTGCTTTGTGCACTAAACAAATATGATGATATGGGGCATGCCTATGTTACAAAGAGTGCAAACATTCTTTCCTCGTCTTTATGTATCTTTCCTCTCATATAGAGCTGTCCTAAACTAATTCCCAGCAGAAAATCACAGTAACAATCCCTCAATTGGCTGTTGTGTTTATTTTCTACTTACATACCCTACTATGTGTTCTCACTTAAGGACCATGTACAGTGATTCCTAGGGGAGGTTTATTCCTCCAAGCTCCAGAACTGTCACACAATAGTAATTAGTAGAAATAACCTAGTGTCAATCCCAGTGCCTTCAAGATTTGCATCTACTGTATATTTACCCTTGAACAGAATCACAAAAGTGCTTAGGTTGGAAAGACTTAAGACTGTCAAATCCAACAATTAACCAACCACTGTCAAGTTGCGGCATAGCCCTACCCTGACATGCATACAATGCAAGCCATCATGCAAGCTGTCATGCAAGTTCAACTGCTGTCCAGGATACTGTCTTGGTATTAAATTATGCTAAAACCATCCTGGTTGACCAAAGTTTGAATACACATCCTGCTTTTTTGAAGCAGGATTTGACAGATAAGTTAGTTGCAGGCTTGTACATCTGTAACTACAAGTCCATCACTTTATAACTATGAAAGCACAGTCCAACTCCCACATGGCAGATCCTTCCACATACTTCCCTGAAGTGTGGAGCTTCTCCCATGAAGCAGGGACACCTCTTCATGGCTACTCAGCACAGGTTAGACAAAGAGAGAGAGATCTGCACATATCCTGTATGGTGAGTAATCTCAATCTCTAATGAAGGTTTCTTTTGCTAACTTTGATACAAGTGCTTTAATATAATTACCTTGTTACAGTGCATTACTTTGTTATATTTTTAGCTTTTTTTTGGTCTGTTCACCTGTTTCTTAATTTGTCACAATAAATAATTCATTTTATAGAAATGTATCCATTTTGCCATCATTAAACCTTTAGAGACAAAGTGGTTTAATCATATCCCTACAATTCCTTAAATCTAAACAATTGACATAGTCTGAGGCTAAGATCGGATTCAGCTGCACATAAATCCTTCTTTGAGAAGGAATTTAGAAGGCAAGGGAGTCCTTTCTGCACTTTATGTCTCAGCAGCAAGGCTTTAAACAACTTTGTGTAAGCCTTCCACTCTCCAACGACACAAACACACCACTAACATGTCCCTAAGTCCGCATCTGCACATCTGTTAAATACGTCCAGAGACAGTGATTCCACCACTTCCCTGGACAGCCCCTTCCAATGCTTGACAATCTTTTCCATGAAGAATTTTTTTCAAATAGCTAATATAAACCTCCCCTGGTGCAACTTGTCACCCCTTACTCTTGTCCTGTTACTTGTTAATTGACTCACTCTCTAGACCCTTCAAAAGCTCCATTGCCCTTCTCTGGACACATTCCAGCATATCAATGTCTTTCTTGTAGTGAGGTGTTGGAGATGGCACCTGCACGATTATGGACGAGTGGAAGACTGAGAGGGACAAAGTGACCAACTTCCACGTATGGAAGGTCCAGGAGGACCATCCCCAGCCGGACTGTGACCCAATACCCAGGACTTTGCCTGCAGTTACCCCAGTTCTCTATTAATGTTGAAATAAGAAGTTCTGTCACCCCTGTTCCTATGGTGCTGGTAGCACTGGCAGGTGCAGCCTGTCAGTACGGGTACAGCTACCATTGGTCAGTTCTCCCTGGGGAGCTGCCTGATCCTGTTAGCTCCTGTTTGTTCCTCCCAAGGTTGCCACCCACATAAGTTCTTGTTCCAATGGTTTGTAGCGGATTTGCATGCTCCGCCTTATCTCCACCCAGTTTCTAGAAGGTTCTTTCTCCTAAGGGCATAAAAAGCCCTCGACTTTGTTAATAAATTGGATCGGCTTAGGCTTTCAAGGTGTTCGCTTCGTCTCCGTGTCTTCATTGCGGGTCGCGGGGTGGGTGAACTCAACCTTAAGCCCTTGCAGCCGCGATCCACCGCAGCTCAGCAGGCAGCAAAAGAACCCCCGTCACCGGTCTGGTCCTATCCCAAAAGACCAAGACTGTGACAGTGAGGGGCCCAGAACTGGACAAAGTACTTGAGGAGTGTCCTCACCAGTGCCAAGTACAGGAGGATAATCACTTCCCTAGTCCTGCTGGGCACACTGTTTCTGATCCAAACCAGGATGCCTTTGGCCTTCTTGGCTACCTGGGCACACTGCTGTTTCATGTTCATTCGGCTGTTGACCAGCACCCTCAGGTCCCTTTTCACTGGGTCGCTGTTCAACCACTCTGTCCCAGGTCTGTAGCACTGCATGGGGCTATTGTGACCCAAGTGATGGACCTGGCACTTCACCTTGTTGAACCTCACACTTTTGTCCTCAAGCCCATCAATTCAGTCTGTCCAGATCCTTCTGCAGAGCCTTCTTACCCTCCAGCAGATCAACACGCCCACATAACTTGATGTCATCTGCAAATGCAGGGTGCACTTGATCCCCTAGTCTAGATCATTGATAAAGATATCAAATAGAATCAGCCCTAAAATTGAGCCCTGGGGAGCACCACTTGTACCCAAGTGCCAGCTGGATTTTGTGAGTTTTAACAACAGCTGATGCAAAACAAACAATAAAAAAAGTTTCTTGGCACTTTCATATATGATGTGACAAGAATGTCTATATAAATACCACTTATCTAGTGGCTACACTCAAATATATTTAATTCTCTGTACTAGTAAAACATTTCTACTGTAATCATGTGTAAAAATTCATATTGAAAATAAGCATTCACCCAGGAAAAATGGGCAATTGTATGTTGATAATTTATATGAAGTCTGTAGGACTTTTCTAAAGTACTAGAAGTGGTTCATAGCCACTGTATTTCTAGTGTTAATGAAATGATATGTAAAGTGTAATCATTTGTCTACTTATCATTGTCAAATATTATGTAATTTGTTGTAAAGACAGAAAAGAAGGTGAGGGAGCCATGCTTTGGCAGGTAATATTAAAGTACAGAATTACAATCCATTACATTCCATTAACAGTGAACAACCTTATTCATAATAGAGTGTTAAGTGCCAATTATTATAAGCCCTCTGCTCATTAATTGACATGTGTTAGCAAGCTTTTTTAAAAGAGATGGAGATTAATGTAGATTGGCACACTCATTCTTTCTCAGGACTGAATATGTGCTATGAAAACCTACTACCACTAAAAAAATTTAGTTCCCAGTGATGTTTATTAAAACTCACTGTAAATTGCTGTAGTAAATATATACTGGCATTTGCCATGGGGGCAAAAATGTGTAAATATGGATAAAAAAATATCTTCAGAAGTGTGCTCACTTCCTCCATATTGCTGCCCTGGTAGAATTACTAGACTTTCTTTTTATCTTTCAGTCATGAGCTCAAGTTCCCCACTTCAACAAGTCAGCTTTTATCTCAAAAAACTTCCAATCCAAGGTTGAATTAACCCTACAGCTTTATCTATGTACTGTAGTTCTCTTTTGAGACAGAAACCTTCCTTGTGCTGTTCCATTCTGTTTGCCTCTGAACAGCCCAAATTTTATTGAAGTTTAAAAGTTCTGCTTGAAATATTTGAAGAAACATTCTCAAGGTATTTTCTGCCTGAAGTATACTGTTTAATTTAGAAATTCACCACAATATAATCAACCAATTAAATGAATGAAGAGAAAATGTAAGGTTAAGGATAATATCCTGTTGTCTTGCTCCCTCTAATTTTTCATTTGGCCTTCAGAGGAAATACCAGCTGAAGAAGTTGATAGATGTTATTGCTAAGCCACTCTCCATCACCTTTGAAAAGCAGTGCAGAAAGGGAGAGGTGCTGGATGATTGTCACTCTAGTCTTCAAAAAGGCTGAGCAAGAGGACCCAGGGAACTACAGGTCAATCAGCATCACCTAAATCCCTGGAAAGGTCATGGAACAACTCATTCTTGATGTTGTCTCTAAGCATATGGACAAAAAAGGTGGTTTTCAGGAATAGTCAGCATGAATTCACTAAGAACTTTTGTTTGACCAATCTGAGAGCCTTCTCTGATGGCATGACTGCCAGCGTAGATGAGGGCAGAGCAGTGGGTGTTGTTTATCTTGACTTCAGCAAGGCCTTTGACTCTGTCTCCTGTAGGATCCTCACACATAAAATCAAGTGCAGGTTAGGTGAGTGGACAGTGAGGTGGTTTGAAAACAGTCTGTATGGCAGAGTTCAGAGGGTTGTTATCATTGGTGTGGAGTCTAGCTGGAGGCCTGTAGCCAGTGGTGTTCCCCAGGGTCAGTAGCAGTTGACAGCACACACCCTTAGTTAGTTTACTGATGATACAAAAGTGGGAGGAGTGACTGATACACCAGAAGGCTGTGCTGCCTCAATGAGACCTGGACAAACCGGAGAGATGGGTGGAGAGGAACCTGAAGAAGTTCAGCAAGAGCAACTACAGGGTCCTGAACCCATGGACGAATAACCCCACACACAAGTGCAGGCTGGTGCAGCAGCTCTATGAAGAAGCACCTGGGAGTCCTGGTGGACAACAGTTAACCACAAGCCAGCAGTGTGCCCTTTTGACAAAGAAAGCCAGTGGTATCCTGGGATGCATTAGGAAAAGTGTGGCCAACAGGTCAAGGAAGATGATCCTGCCTGTTGACTATGCCCTGGGAAGGCCACATCTGGAGTAGTGTCCAGCTCCAGGTTCCTCAATGCAAGAAAGACAAGGAACTACTGGAGAGAGTACCGTGAAGTGCTATCAAGAGGCTTAGGGAACTGGATCATGTCTCTTATGAGGATAGGCTGAGGGAGATGGAACATGAAGAGGATGAGGTCAGACTCTTCAGTAGTTCTCAGTGACAGAACGAGGGGGCAACAGGCACAAATTTGAAAACAGCAATTTCCATCAGAATATAAGGAAAAACTTACTTCCTTTGAGGGTCACAAAGCACTGGGACAGGCTGCCCAGAGAGGTTATGGAGTCTCCTTCTCTGGAGGTATTTAAAACTTCCTGAACAAAGATCTTGTGCAATCTGTTCTAGTGAACCTGTTTTAGCAGGGTGGATTAGAGTAAATGCTCTGCACATATCCCTTCCGTCTTGAACTATTGTCTCATTCTATGATTCGTTCCCTGGAGAGAACCTACCAGATATAAAGCTGGTCTGCTTACATGAAAAATGTTAAGATCTGGATATTTCTACAAAAAGTTATTAGATTAAATAGAAACTAATTTCTTCAGAAAAATTCTGTGAAATTTTTATGTGAGTTGTGAAAATGGCTGCTGCTCATCCTAATTGTTAATAATGATGTTATTAATACAGATGTCAACATGTATAGTTTGGAAAATGAACTTATACCAGAATTTACTCAAATGTATCTAATTAAAAATAGTATCTGTGCTTCTTTGTACTAAAAAAAAGAAGCTTAATTAGTAGCAGAGTCAACAAAATCACTGTTTACATGACAGTGATTTTAGTTTTCTGTTGCTTCTTCTTTCTAATAAACACTAGCATACATCAGATTTTTTTGAAGCTGTCACATACTCATCAAGATTTCAAGCTGCATTTACAATTTTGTATCCACTGTCTTCTGTTCTTCTATCTAGACATGACTCCTAAAAAATGTCAGACTCTTTATGTAGCTTGACATTCTGTGTTAAGCAGAAAAAAGACAGAAAAAAAAATAGGTATTAGACTGTAGAAATTATTATTATTACTAACAATATTTTAAGTATAGGGCACACTTACTACCACTATTCACTTTGACACAAAATGTTTTTTTAATGGGAAAGAACAGATGAAAAGTTCTAGAGGGAGCTCCCTCACGTGTCTCTTGACATTTTATGGAGTCAGGGGCAGGTTTTGACACTTAACAATTATATATCTAGCGCAACAATTTCAGTTTTGCATAAGAACATTGCGACCTCCCTCAGGTTTACGCCTCATCTGTGTGCAAGTCACAAATACTATAGCTACGATTAATTTTACTATATGGATACTGATTCAGCAATACAGCTTTGATCTATTTATAACAATTTACCTAGCCAGTGGTCATGGTGAATTTTTAAGTCACAAAAAAAGTAATTAGCCTCTCTTATGCTACATAACATAAGAATTCAGTAGTTGATGCTATTATTTTATTCTAAACCCATGTTCATTTTTTTACAGAGTGATCATAGACACAGCTGCACAAAACACAGAGACCAAGACTTCAAGCATATACCCTGAAGCAATAACATTTAGTCCCTGAGGTTATTAGAAACTCTTTAAGTAGACATAAAACAAAGGTGAAAATTCATCAGCTGAGATTAGCTTTTTCTTGTTACTAACAGCTATTATGTATGGCACTCTGAGATTCATTCTCCAGTGTGTTAGTGTACATAAAGTAAAGGCAGATTGCATGGTTGACGCTAAGCTCAAGTAGACCAAAGTTTTCTGTGGAGAAGTTTGAATGTATTTACTGCTTTATTTTTACGTCAAGAAATTCTAAAATAGGAAAAAATGGGAAATTTTTGTGAGGTAAGAAAAGCAACCAAATTCTGAATTAGCAAAATATTATAACCTTTAATGGAAGAATATTACAATTAATTCTAAACAAATCAGACCAGGAAGTAAGCTATATGAGATATATCAGAAATGGATGGGGGTCCGCAAGACAAAGAATTGAGTCCTATAGCTTGAACCTTACCGACTTAGATAATTTATAAGAAATAAATGTGTAGCAATTTGGGAGGAGAACTGAAATTAAGTAATAAAATTAACTCAGAACAACCTAGAAAAGCAATTGACTTTTCTGTGAAAAATCATTCATGTCTTGCTAATTCCAAGATTTTATGCATTAGCAGGAAAGCATAAAATCTTTCCTCCTATTTGGTAAATGCAAATCAGAATAAGTAGTTCACTGGAAGAAAAAAAAAAGGCAAGTGAAAAGGAGCAATTTTCTGAAGCCCTAAGTTTGTGAATATTTTTAACATATTTTATTTTATATTATAAAAATTGAACTCTTCATTTTTGTCCTAGGAAAAATTGCAAGGTATTTGAAATGGAACTAGGCACATGATAGCACATCTATTATGAGTCACAAGAAGCTGAGACATTATTGTAAGGATCAAAGCAGATAAAAAATCCAATATAATTTAAATACAGAGGAATTAAAATATCAAGAAAAGAAAATATTCAGGAGTCAAGAAAAGTTAGACAGCAAAACAGGTGTATACCAAACCTGATGATTAATAATGTACCTGATGTGCTTCTGGTAAGTGCTTTTTAAGTCCTTTAGGGTGGAATAATGTTTATTCTAATAAAAATCCATTAATCTTCTGTTGACATCAACTACATCAATGTTTGAATATAACTTTTCTGATGTATGTGTATTCCTATGATATACTAGAAATATATGACTTTGAATCAAAGTGCTAAATACAGTGATTTCGTTTGAAGGTGGTTGTATAAACTGCTGTTTTGTGTGTGTATTTGTGTATCTACAGTTTTCTGTCTAAAAACCTGAGAGTTAATGTTGTAGTTTGGAATGATAATATAAATTCCCTCCCTGCCACTAACTCCCATGCCATTCGTTAACAAAAGAAGTAGTTAACTGCTTGATCATTTGAGTGGGGGGCAGACTTGGTGGCAAGGAACGGGTTTGCACTGTCTCTTTTGTTCTTGGGGACATCACACAGCTCTGGGGGAGGTTGGAGCTGCATGTGCCAGCTGTTGGAGAAAAACCTTTTTTCTCCTGCTCCTTGCTGCTTCTGTGGAGTAAGCTAGTTTCTTCTTGCCACTGCTGCTTCTCCTGTTTTTTTGGCACTGGGGTCCCGGTTGCTGCTCCGGTCTTCCCGCCATGGCAGTGACGTGGGAGAGAGAAATCACAGCTGCTCTCTGGGACACGCTGAGGCTTTCCACTTCCAGGTTTTTTCCTTCATTTGGGACAAGGGACACAGAGGGAGGGACACAATTCATCTGAGTGCTCACTGCCTGTCTCTGTCTCACTGGAGAGGGACTGGGAGCTCACCCTGCAGCTAGCTGGGGTGTGATACTGACACTGCCCATAAGTATAACTTTTCTCCAGGAGGAAACCTGCCGGTTTGGGGATTGTTGGTTTTTGTTTTTTTTTTTTTTCTTGTGGTGTTGGGGAAGCAATTTGCTCTGGTCTATTTAAAGTTATATCTGTACCTACATATATATATATATCAGTTAAGAACAGTTATCCTTCTTATATCCATTTTCTGATTAAAGTTCCTTTTCTTAAATTTGATAAAGAGTGACCTGATTATTGTGCAGGAATCCTCTCCTCCGCTTGTGGGCAAACATTTTGGTTTTTCCCCTCAAACTAAGACAGTTAACTATTAAAAATAAATTTGAATAAAGAAATAAATATATAAGTATATAAAGAAATAGGAGGGAAAAGGACTTTGGATGCTTTTCTGGGCTGTAATTCTTCTAAATATCTATTCTAAAAAGTCCAGTTGTATTGCTCGTATTGCATCCTCTAAAAGACCTGCTGAAGACAAGAGTCCAGATCAAAATTTGCATAATACCATGCATAATATATTATTATATTATTTCCTTTTCCAGATTGTCTCATAAACCGGAAATAAATTTTCAAGAGAGAATCATAGAATCATTTAAGTTGGAAAAGACCTCCAAGATCATTAAGTCCAACAGTTAAATGCAAAGGTACTACCTTTACTAAGCTGAGGTGTCATGGCTGTAATAATCTGAGAACATTAATAAGCAAGTCAATATTTCTTTTTAGGTTTGATGGTTCTAATAAAGCACTGGTCATGTAACTAATAAAAATATATTAATTCTTCCTAAAGAATTCTTCATTGTCTATTTTTCAAAATTCATATAAGCATAAGTGTTCACAAATGTCCTCCTTTGCTGCAGTCAGTCCTTCAGACAGAATGGCAACAGGCACCTTGAGGTATGGGACAAGCTAAGAGACCAGAGATGACAGATGAGTATGAGTAGCTGAGGTGGCAGGATGCATTAGCATTTCTCAGTTGTGACTATGAGTCAGCAGAAAACCCGAGACTACCATATGGACATTTAAAAAAAACATCATCTCTGTTATGTTGGTAAGCCTGAATGTTTACAACATCAGGACTTCGGGTGAATGCCTGAGGTACACAAAAATTAGGATAAGAATACTTTTAAAGTAAATACATAAATAAAAATTGGTGGGCAATCTAACGGTTCTGAAGTCTCTCATTTTATAACATGAATAATGTATGTAGAAAGTTTTTAAATTTAATTTTTCTGAAAATATTTTTTTTTAAATTTCCCCTGGAACCTGACGTTTATCTTTTAGTCCTTCACTTACAGGATAATTAATTCAAAAACTCTTAGCACAAGCTTATAGTTATTCCAAAACCCATCACTGAAACTAGTGCTTTTTCATTCAATTTCTTATTATTTAAATGTATGTATGGTAGTAAATGGAAGAGCATAAATTACAACTCCATCCCTAGACAATACCATCTGCTTCCTTCCTGTAGTTCTTTCCATGTCTAACACCTCTGTGAACATCATCAATGAAGCACACGACACAGCCAGTAGTCACTCTTGCCTTTGAACAGCTGAGGTGGGAAAGGAATATTTTTTAGATTGAGGAGACATCTCTACAGGGACAGGATGATGGATTTTACTCCTGATCCCATCATCAACTCGGTTTCGTTTGGGACACATCTATTCCTTAGTTTCTTTCTTGCTAAAAGTAAAGATGCTACAATATTTTTTGAGGGAGAAAAATATGTGTTTATTATGGAAAAGCTTTTGAGCACCATAATGTTTCTTTTTCTAAAAGCAGAATCCTGAATCAAAGCTCAATTCCATACGTTTAAAAAAGAAAAAAAAAACCAAAACAATAACAAAAGAACAAACCCCAAAAACTTAAAACTATCCAGTGACATTAAAAAAAAAAGAAAAAGTAAAATCACGTTACAACATTTAGTTCAGCTCCATAATTTCTTACACAATGCTAGTTACTTACCAGTGATGTTCAACATTTTTTTCAGGAATTATTTTCATTATACACAGATTTTTTAGATGTTTTATATCAATGTTTTACTTCTTGTGTCTACTCAGTACACATATTAGTGTCCCCAGTGGCAAACTCTTGATTAGTAGAAAATGTAGAACTAAGAAAAATGCCGATTCTGTTACATTAATTGTAGTACAGATGGATCATATGGACATAACATCATATCTTTGTGTTACATAATCTGAAAGTTCATATTATCCTAGAGAAATATCTGCACATTTGTGCAGTCTGAAAGGACAAGGGAATAACTAAGTTTAGTCAGTTGATAAGGTGCAAATAGAAATACATTTGTGCAATAGAAAACTGATCTATAACCTTGAAAAAAAAAACATTGCCTCCATGGTTTTTCCTATGTTTTGTAGAGAAATAGACTCAAATGGCTTGAGAAAGTCTCTTCTGTTTCCCTCCATCGTTCATCATTAAAATTAATTTTACACAAATTAATATGTGCATATTCATATAAACGTATTTATTTGTCAGTGCATGAAGAATTTGTTGCAATGACATGTCTTCCATACTGAATGATCGAGTGGACCTTTGCAATATCACTGGGTTTTTTTCAGAAGAAAATGCCAAATAATAATTTTTAAGCAAAGCAAAATTATCCCAAATCACAGAATCACAGAACACACAGAGCTGGAAGAGACCTACAAGGATCATCAAGTCCAACCCTCAGCCCTGCACAGAGCCCTCCCCAAGAGTCACATCATGTGCCTGAGAGTATCCAAATCTTTCCTGAACTTTGTTAGGCTTGATGCTGTGACCACTTCCCTGGGTAACCTGTTCCAGTGCCCAAACACGCCCTGGGTGAAGAACTTTTTCTACTATCCAACCTAAACCTCCCCTGACACAACTTTAGGCCCTTTCCTCAGGTCCTGTCACTGCTCACCGCAGAGAAGAGATTGGTGCCTGCCCCTTTTCTTCTCCTCAAGACGATGTTGAAGACTGCAATGAGGTCTCCCCTCAGTCTCCTCTTCTCCAGGCTGAACAGACCAAGTGACCTCAGCCACTTCTCATATGGCTCCCCCTCAAGGCCTTTCACCATCTTCATTTCTTCATTGCCCTCCTTTGGGCACTCTACAATAGTTCCATGTGCATATATATATATACATATATATATACTGGGGGCAGTCCCGTGGTGTAGTGGAGAGCACTCTGGTCTCCGACTCCCAAGGTCGCAAGTTCGAGTCTCAGTACGGGCGGCCCCAGCAGTTTTTTTCCCCCCCCCAGGGGAATAAGGAGACAGGGGTTTTCTGATGAAATGTATGAGCAAAATAATATTCATGGCACAAGAAGACAAGACCATCTGTTCATTTTCAGTAGGGATATGGTGTGAGCATTTTGACTTAGTTCCATCACTGGACTCTGAAATCAAAGACCAGAATATTCTCTTGATTCATGCAGTCATTTCTTGTAAATATGTTTCTAAGTGTTCCAGTTATTACTGTCTGGTTTTCCTTGGCAGGATATTCTAGACCCTAGGGTTTAAGCTGCTCTGCATCCCATTTGATTTAGAACTCAGTTTTCACATATATTGAGGGGCTTCTTCTTTGCTGAGGCAGAGAACTTAGGTTCATATTGAGTCAGATTATATTGATCATTGAACTCCCAAATACCTCTTGTTCTACACTCGTTACTCCAGCATGGGGGACATTTATTAATTGCTTCATAGATGTTTACAGTTCTCTCAGAGGCAATATGAATTCTAGCCACAAGGAGTAAAAAAGATGATTTGTGATCACCATTAGAAATCCTAGACTGTATAAAACAGGACATATCACTGATTAATAGGTACATGAGAAAAATAGAACAGCATGTAAATACAAAGTGATAAAGCATAAGTGAGTGAGTTACCATTTAAAGTAACTTTACAGTAATGGACAATGTGCAGTGTTATGACTGACTGTTCAGTTTCCAGCTGAGCTGAAAAATCACGACACTGAGAAAATGCAAACAAACAAGAAAACAAAACTCAAAATGAGATGCTGGAAACTGCAAAACTATCAAAGCATTATGAGTGAGTGGCTTGGCCAAATGACTTATTTTTTTTTTCATTTTTATTTTGAAAGGATCACCAGCTGTCTCTGAAAAAAAGCTAGCCAAAATTCATCAGTTTAATGAAATGTATTTATAAGTAATATTTGCATAATATTTTATTTACAAAAAACCAGTTGTTACAATCATGTTACAAACTCTCTATCAATCCTAAATATTATCAGCTCACAGACTGCAACATACACGCAACAGGATTTTTTTACAGTTGCAGGAATTGTCATCCTTTTTGTAAAGTTCAATTCAGTTTTTGCCCCAAGGCTAATTTCACACAGTGATCATGAATTCCACAACATGGGCTAGGAGATGTTCTCATAAAAATCCATGTTCTAGGGAAACCTGCTCCATCAGGGAGGTTGGACTAAAATACCTCCAGTCGTCCCTTCCAAACTTACCCATTCTGTGATTCTCCTAAACTAGTCAGTACACACTTTTTTCTTTTGGGCTCTGCACTAATATTTCCATTGTTCCTACTGTTCCCAGTTCCTTACTGCAGGTTTAAGAAGAAACTCAAGGATGTAAAAAGGACTGGAATCTATGTAAGGGAAGGAAGTTGCTGATCCTGGATAGTACAACAGACCTCTGCTGCTGTGGAAAAGGGAACTGCTGATCTGAGATGCACCTTGGCATGTGGCTAACCACCATAGCAGAGGAAAGGTGAACACTGAAGAGAAGATAAACCTTGGTGTAGCATTTACTAGTATAAATGTATTTGTTATAGCATAGATATGGACTAATTGAAATATTGGTTAAACTTAAGTTATAGATAGTGGAATATCTATGGGCTACAATGGTTGAACTAATGCAGTGCTGACCTAACATGGTAGGTAGAACATATTAAAACAGTGGGATAAGGATGTGGTTATGTCAGATGCGGAAGGAAGAAATGGTCTTTTCTGATTAGTTTTGAAGACCTTACTTCCCAGATGATCATTCTCGGGAAGATATGATGACCAACGACACAGCAATCAGTTATCTCTGAATTGAGAAATAAACTCAGCAAAGTAACTATCAGACTTCAAAACTGAGGAAATAAAGGATAGAGTAACATGATCAGTCTTTTAAAGGGATAATAGGCAGCTTAAAAGACTGTTCTGAAATTTTTGGTGTCAGGAGGACCTGCACAGTAGATATCAGTGGCTGATAGTCAACTGCTTTGCAGGACATTTTCCTTCATAGTCCATAGGACATGACCTTCATAGTCCAGCAAATGCTGCTGGTTCACCTGTACCATGGATGTGAACTCCAAGGTCCAAGATAGGAGACTAGTTAACTTAAGCTTATTGAGAGAACTCAGGAATTTGGGACTGAGGGTGCCTACCCTGTCCACAACACTATTCTTCTGATATTTTAATGATAACATGATTTTGAGTTTGTAGCATTTATATGATCGCACTGACATAATCTAATTACTTTTTTTATAAGATCAATATGATTATATTTTCTATTGCCATTTATTAATTATCTTATTGTCATGATTGCCAGTTATTATGTGCTGTTTTGTCAGCAAGCTGAATGTTATTGAAGTTGTATTTACATACTTGTACTTATTATTGCTGTTTGTGTTTGGAATTCACATAATTTTGCAATCAGCAAAAGCTATTAAATATCATACATACTTCCTCACACAATTAATCTCTTTCCTTGATGGATAAAAGCTCTGCACACTGCCAAAGACTGTTCTGCTAAAAGCTTGCCCATTAAATTCCACTTCCTCTCCTCACAGTTCTTCATTCTGATTGTCTTGCTTGTTGCCTTCTGACCTTCACTTGTGTCTTTCCACCAGTTCTCAAATGCTTTCTAATAAAGGCTTCATTTCTGGGCTCTACATCTAACCTTGCTTCTTCTTTTACAAAATATTAATCCTTTTATTTGCAGAGACCATCTAAAGTCTGTGACAATATTATAGTTTCACATGTTATACCTATGCATATTTACTTGGCCTTTCCACACATCTCTATTTTCCCTTGACTTCTAATCATAGATTCATGAACATCTCTCCTGAAAATAGATACCAGAATGCTGCTTGGTTTTAGTAAGTCTAATTTACACCATGCAATGTGTTTTCTTTAAAAATGGAGCTCCTGTGCCCTTTGTAATCTCTAGTCATCTAGCTGTAAAAATATCTTTTATCATGATTTAATTTGAATAGGATAGTTTGCAACCTCATCTCCTCTGTCTGATTTCTCTTGCTGCCTGGACACAAACGCAGGCTTGTCAACTGGTTGCTGAAGAGGAACAAACCTTTTGCTGCTGCTTATAATTCTGAGACATAGAGAGACAATGATTCATGAATATCTGCTGAGACCTGGCCAGAACATGCTCAGTTCAGATGGAGTCCTTAGGGAATGGAGTTCAGAAATTCGGATTTTCAGTTGAATATGTATACATTGAAAACATTTTAAAATATGTGTAATTTGGCTATACCGTGTTTTGGTTTTGGTGGTTTGTTTTTTGTTCCCCTTT
>VWZD01012453.1:0-24300 GCA_013396695.1 Sakesphorus luctuosus
CTACTGGACCTATAGAACCTTCTACCACTGCACTGATGCCAACGCCAATAATTCCAGGTGAGGAGGAATTCCTTCAGGTAGCCCCTTCTGGTAACAGACTGTAGTACCAACACAGCAGGCAGCTCTGCAGTGTCCTCAGAAAGGGACGAGATCCTGTGCCCAGGGTCCCCCAAGGTCCTCTCCCAGGAGCGACAAAGGTGCCCAGATGAAGGCTGGGAATATGGAGACTGTTGTTTTCCTGCTTAGTGCCTTTCCCTGCCACACCAGGCCTGGGTACAAAAGGATCCCTGCAAGGATTTGCCCCAGGGAAGGTCCTGCTGAGGCCCTGCAGGGACCTGTGCCTGAGGCTGGTTGGAGCATGGGCAGAGAGGGAGCTGGGGCACACACCAGCACGGGGCTGAGTCCAGGGGCTGTGACTGGGATGGTGTCTCAGCTCTTGCTCCTTGGTGGGCTTGGAGGAGTGCATCCTTCCTGCCAGCTCCCCATTTCCTCACCGTGATGGGCCAGCATCACAAAAGACCGTCTGCCTCTTGACTTACACCCAAAGGATCCCAGGGAGAAGGCCACTGTGTAGGAGTGGAGGGTGTGCAGGCTGTACACAGGCTGATGGCACAGCTGGAGCTGTTGTGACAGGCGCTCCTGGCTGTGTGCTGCTTCCTTGTAGAAGGTGGAGGGAGCTTTCCTGCAAGGAGACCCATCTGTGCCTATAGCTGAGCCTGCTGTGGCCGAGGCAGCTGTGGCCAGAGAGCACAGCTAAGGTGGGAACAGTGCACTGCCTGTGTGGGACATGCTCAAGCCCTGGGTCTTGGTGAATAAGGAGTCATGGACATATCAGATGACACAGGCGTCAGAGCCAGGGAGAGCCCAAAGGCAGGGCAAGGCTGTTCAGGGCTTTGGCTCCTTGAGCCCCACCTGGGTCCTCCATCCCTCATGTGCCCAGGCTTTGTCCTGCATGCACAGAGTTCCCCAAGGCTTTTCCAACACACAATGCTAAGCAGTGCTGCTATGTTTCTTCTTTTCTCTTCATTAGAACCCACTGCTGGACCTATAGAACCTTCTTCCCTGCCAACGATGCCACCCTCAAAACCTGGAGGTGAGGTGGAATTCTTTCAGGTAGCCCCTTCTGGTAACAGACCGGAGTACCTATATACCAGGGATCTCAGTAGTGTCCCCAGAGAGGGATGAGATCCTTTGGCCAGGGTTCCCCATGTTCCTCACCGTGTTGAGACCAAGGTGCTCAGATGAAGGCTGCGAATTTTGAGGCTGTTCTTTTTCTTTTTTGTGCCTTGGCTTTTCTTATGAGGGTGGGATATAAGAGGATCCCTATAAGGACATATCTGTGGCAGGCTCTGATCAGGCGCTGTGGGTAGCTGTGTCTGAGTTTGGTTGGTGTACAGGCAGTCAAGGAGTTGGGGTACACACCAGGAGGGGACTGAGCCCAATAACTGTATTTAGGGAACTGTGTATTTTTCCTTCTCAGGAGTTCTTCATACCCCACTATGCCCCATCCAATTAGGGCATTCTTCAGTAGACAATATATCCTTAGTTCATGCTATGTCCTCCCGCCACTCTCTCCTGCTGGCCGTTGCTGGAAGTCAAATTTGTTTGTATTATTTCATAAGCTTTACAGCTTTCTGCTTGGGTTTCCTTCCATCAGGAAAAAAAATTGGCTCCTCTACGTTTTCTTAAAACAATATGTGGACATCAACCCTATGGCATTGCAACTTCACTAAGTCGTTTCCTTTTTGAGGGATTAATAAAAATAACCATTTTCTTCCCCATTGCACAAAAATGTCTCATCTATGAGAATGTACCTATGGAGTTAAGGGAAAGAGACCAGGCAGGGTGAAAAGCAGAATCTGGTGTCTTTGAAGAGAACTGTAATTACTGTCTTATGTATAACTTATATTGAAATATAACTTTTAATTATTTATTAACCACTTATATTACTGATAGATATAAAATACCTAATCTAAAATGTTTACAGAATATATAATTACTCAGAGGAAATATACTATGATTGTGAACTTTGGAGTCCTCATTTAATTAATGTCTCTGCAGTAAAGGACCCTTCCATGACACTATGTCATAATAAAGCCAAGTATGTAGCAGTGCAGTATTAAAGACATATAGGCTATTGTAGTCTGCCTTTTCTAACAGTCACTGATTTTGGCAACCCTTGATATACTTTCTTTGTTTGCTTTCGTTTTAGTTGTATTAAGTAGAGTTGAATTGTGAATGCTCAATTTGACAGATGATGAAATTCGGTCATACTCCATGTCCTCACTGTGATATCTGACTGGATTGTATAGGGAAAACAGTTACTGTACAGACATGAAACAAGCAAGATACAGCTGCATGCTCTGTAATTGCATCTACACTCTCTAAAGCATAACTGGTAGTACATGTATATATGAACTATTTAATATATTAATTACTTCATATATGAAGTGGCTATTGCAATTTCATAGAAATACTAAAGTCAGTATCTTTCATCTTTCTATCAGAGAACTTCTGCATTCCCGATCCTTGTGGACAAAACTTTGCTCATTGTGTTTCTTTAAAAAGCAATTACACCTGCCAGTGCAAATACGGCTACTACTTTAGCATTAACAACTGTTTCAAAGGTGAGTTTCAGAAGGGCGTCTATGTTTTTAGTTACCTGCTCAGGTGAATTTTTCTTTCCATATCCCTGTTTTTCTTGTTATAACTGGAAACATATTCAGTCTGGGAAAGTGACTGCTGAGCAATTCCTTGTTTTGCAGGCAGCCACTGTTACAACGACCTAGATTGTTATCTCACAGTGACAGTCAAAGAGGTTAAGGTCTCTGTCATGGGTGCCACCCTGACACCCGATCTCGGAAGCTGAGCAGGTTCAGCCCCGGTTAGTACTTGGATGGGAGACCTCCTGGGAATACTGGGGGCTGTAGGTTCCAGTCCTGAGGACTTCACTGTCACCATCCAAGCTCGCTCGGCTGTGGCTGATGAACTTGAGGAGTTAAAGAGTAGAGCCACCTTCATGCACACTGTGCCCCACCTAAAAAATCCACTGCGCAGGCTCAAACGACACACCCATGTGGGGAGAGCCCTTCCCAAATCTTAGTTCCGAAGCATATCCATGACATCACATGGGTGCTGTAGATTGAAATGAGTGAAAATCAGGAAAAAATGCAGGTGCCACCCTGACATCAATATCAGTTGCCAGGATTTAAAAAGGTCCAAACTCATCAAGACCTCTGAACAAGCAGACTGATTTTCCCCATTGCTAAACACTCATCCCAGTTCTGTTGAAATGCATGTATGAGATGATGCTGAAGGCCAAGTGTGTAAGGAAGCAGGGCTTCTTATTTAAAGTGGCAGCAAGCAAGATTCTCAAATTTACTTGTGAGGCCTAAGAAGCAGGCTGATAGGAGTCACTTTCTATAATATGATGAATTATGTTAGCTGCTTAGTAGCTGCAAATTTTGTATCCTTAATATACTTATTTCTTCTCTAAATGCTGTAACACCTTACTGAGAGTCTTTTAACTTCAGGACATGCTGACAGTTTATCATAATTCAGTTTCATAATCAGGAGAATTTGGTTGAGCCCAGGATCCTGTCTTCTTCCCAGGTAGCTAGAGTACATCCCCCATTGTAACTGAATTGACTGTGCAAACATTTGTCCTCTACTGATCCCTCCAGGATACGAAAAATAGCACTGGTTGTTTTCTGCATTGTATTTCCCCATCCCTGAAAGCTGGAGAACTCTCAGGGTGATGCCTGATTTTTTTGAACGCTTTCTAATTTACATTCTCTGTTCTCATTCCAGGGAAAGCATTCCCAGGATTCATTAATGTAGCAGGAAATTACAGTGATAATATTGAAATCGTAAATTCCACGGAGTATGAAGCGGTGTTCAACCAAGTATCAGAATTTGTGAGTGACAATGTTGCTTTTTTCTGTATATTTCTAGTGACCCTGTTCCACTCCCAGTATTTTCACCAGTGCTGTGCTTCCCCCACAAGATCAACCCCTTATGATCCTACTTCACTGCATCTTAGGGACATGTGCCATCTGTAAGAGTGCCTACTTCTCCCTCTTCCCTCTACTTGCACATAGGTTGGTACCACGGAGACACCCTTCTAAGCAATGAGTTTGCAAGAGAGTATCTGTAGCTATCCAGCCAGTCAATCCTAATGCACTGACTGACATTTATCCTCCATCCCTCCACTCCTCTCCCATATTCCCTGTTCTCCCACATTCTACAGCACCACCTCAACTACTCCTCTTCTGTAATATCTTGCCTGGTGGATGCAACTGATGAGCTTGCTTTATTTGTGCCTATAGTAGCATGTTCTGGATTAAAAATTTACAGCTGAAGCCTCTATGGTTCATGTGATTTTGGTCTATGTTTCTGCTTGCTTTTAACCACAATTTGTTTCTCTTTTATAGTTTCAAAAGGTCCTAGGAGTTTTAGAGGGCTATCAAGAGACTGTCATCGAGGAAATTCAGTAAGTTTGTCAGTTTGTTTTCTGCACAGTACATGCTTCCCACATCCCTCATTTTAATCTGTTGCCCAGTGAATAGTCAGGTCAATAAAGAACAAAGATGAGTTCAGTTCAGAATGCTTCCCCTTAAAGGAAGACATTATTTTCATCCTTTTAAAGTTTCTGGGATGCTGGTACCATTTTTTCCCCAGTATGTCTGTGAAATGTGCTGGCTGAGACAGCTCTGCAGCGGCTGTCCCACTTTTGGCCCCATGTAGGATTTAGCACTATGCTATAACTAGCAGTCTCCTGGGATATCTGACATGCCTGAAATTGTAATAGTTAACTCTGAGGTTCCTATGATCACTTGTCGATCCAACTCAGAGTCCCAGTTTAATTTAAGAAACACTGTCATTACAGAGAGCATACAGAATGCATCTTACTGGGAATTTGTTGTTCTCTCCTGATGGTAGGTTGAGCAAAAATGTTATTGAATGAGCTGTCGTGACTGCAGCTGTGGAAACAGGTCCTTTGCTGGTCTAGGTGGACACTGTAAGATGTCCCTCTCTTCCCATCCCCATCTGTTAGATGTTACTGTCTCCAGAGCTCTGCCAGCTTCTCAGAGAGTGGTTCCTAACTCACATCAAGGAAAACCTGGCATGATAGCACACACAGCAGTATAAGCCCTTTCAGTGAACCCCATGGATTAAGCAGTTAAGCAGAGTGTTATTCCAGCAGTTGTGAGGGTGATAAATTCCACCAGAGCAGTTGTGACAAACACATGGGGCACAGTAACATCTCAAGGTACTACAGCAATCTGACACTTAAAGATATTTGTGTGCATATCCCAGCAGCATGAAGTTTAACTGAAGAACAGGGTAGTCACTGCTGTTCTCCACCTCACCTCCAAGGAGGCTGCTGTCCAGCTGAACACAATCCAACTAGAGTGTAGTTGGCACAGGCACATCTGTATTGCAAACAGACCCTTTCAAATTCATTACAGTCCTCCCCTGAGTTATGCTCACCATGCTTCAGGATGGGTTCTCCACATCATACCTGGATGACACCATAGGCTGATGCAAGCATGTGAAAGTTAGGTCCTCCACACTGCAGCTGACTTGAGGTTAGCTCAGTTAAAAAACCATCAGATGTGTGTCAACAGCACACAAAGGAGCAACGTTGTTAGCATTCAGTACAACAGGTACCTATTTATATCTGGATCTACTGGAAAGATGGTTATTAACATATTCCTAAGCTAGACTTCAACACATTTTCAGATGTCTTGGCTGTTACCTACATTATGAGAAGAAAGAAGGTAGTGGGGGAGAGGGAGATGTGGCATAAAATTTATCTTCCCTTTGCATCCACCTTGCTATCCGTATGGATTATATGAAACTTTAAAATGGTACCATCTGTACTTTTCAGGCCTCTAAAAGAAAGAAGAGGTGTTCCTCAAATGACAGTAACAGTGACAAACCTGTTTCTGGAGAACTCAAAGGCAACCAATGTCACAGTTTCTCAGGCAATACAAATGGCAATAGATAAAGGTGAAAATACCGATTTCTCTTCTTACAAAGGTATGTAACTCCTTACTGTGAAAGTAAATAATCAGCAGAAACAGAGGTTCCTGTCTTCAGACCTGGTTGGAGGATTTCTGTGTACATAGAAGTCCATCAAAGCATAAGCCTTGTTGTTTTTAAGGAGCTTAATGCTTGATCTTGGGTAATTTTGAAGATTCAACCAGTCAGTGCTAGACTTTTTTGTCTTATTAAGGCTTCCTACTTTCTGTATAAAGAAGAGAAGGAAAATACTTGTTCCCAAGTAAACAATGGCAGGGTGATTTTGACTTGCTATGTGTTAAGTGGTGGGAAAAATAAGATAAAATATATAGACATATATTGTGCTTCTGAGAATAAGCCAGTACTTTACTGGAAAATAGGATTAAACTCTCTTTAGACTTCTTCTGTAATTAGCTATGGTAACCGAAACAAGGCCTCACTCATTAGCTACTGAGCTAAATGATTCATTGATCTAAACCAGTAAAGTCTTGCATTACTAAAAGTGTAATACTTGGAGAATGATTTCCTAAAAAAAAATAGATTTTCTCTCTCTCCTTTTTTTTTTTTTTAATATATTCCTATTTTGAAACCAGCTTCCTCAAAAACATAGCTAATAATTAAGAGTCTATTTCATGGCTTACAGGACCTTAACTGGTAAAGAGCAAGGGAAAAGAAAGGGCTAGTTCAAAATTCTGCAGTATTGATATTCCAGCAAAAGAACTTACGATTTTTTTTCTTTAGCATTACTGAATAATTGATTTATTATTTACTAAGCAAGTGCACTAGTTTCTATGAGATATTATTAATACTCAGGTTTGCTCCCTGTTTTTCTTTTAAAGAGGCAAAGCATTGTGATGTGTTTCCATGTGATACTCAAACCACAAACTGTGTAGAAGACACAGTTCCAGAATGCAAATGCAAAACTGGTTTAGCGAAGACAAAATGGAATGATTATTCTTGTTTAGGTAAGAACCTTGCTACTTTGTCTATTCCTGAAAGACTGACCTGCTTGTTCCCTGTCTCAGTCCTGTTTTGAAAAGGGTGCTGTACAAATGTGCTGGCCTCTAAAAATCAGGGAATGTGTGTTTCATTAAGAAATCCTTAGAAACATGTTCTCATATTTCACTTTGAACACATGCATAACTCTATTCCAGTAGAATAAACTACGAAAGCTTGATAAAATCATCACTGAAACCAGTGAGTGGGTCATTCTTTAAATGCATTGTTAGACTCTTGGTAAAAACTTAAAACAAACTAGGTAAAGGATGGAACAAACTGAATTGTATATTCACAGCCTTCTCTGCTAGAACATATTTTGGGAATAAATTCTGCATGCTACCTGAAGGCAGCTATGAGAATGCTGACAGAACTAGAAGTCTTGTGATACACTACAATGACCTGTTAAGGCTCTGTTCCTTGTTAATAGTTCTAGGTTTGTGTTACTGTGATTTAGACAGGTTTTTGTGGGAAGAATGATTTCTGTGATTTTTAGGAATTGCCAGTTGTTGGGGTTTATTTTCTTTATGGTTTTGAATGTTTTAATGAGTGCTCTGTTTATATTTTTAGCTATTGTCCAAAGTCCTGAGACATACCTTATTTTCTTCTTATGGAAACTAAAATTTTTACACTACAGAAAGGGAAAAAAAAGTCTAAGATACGAGATTTCAAGAAAAACAACAAATATTTCAAACACCCATGATAAAATCATGAAAGCTGGCCATAATAAAACTCAGTGAGATGTGATTCAGTGGAGGCCTTTTTGGCTCCTAACCTGTCTAAACCTGATCCAGTTTTAGATCAGTTGCAATACAAATTATCTGCTGTGAGATCAAATTGCAGGTCATTGTTTGTCTGTGTAAGATGCATCCTAGACAGATTTCCTTTTTTATGAAGCTGAATAGTTTAAAACAAAGCCCATTTACTTCTGATTTTGTGCTTTGCTATTTCAGTTTCTGTTCTACACAGATATAGTCTTTAAAAAGCCATTCTGGTGCTTTGAAGAATAAGAGAGTTGCATGTGTTTTCAGTGCAATAAAAAAAAGGTGTGTTTGGGCTGTCTTGATTTTAGGGGGGGCTATCTTCAATTAACTCATATTTTTTCCCCCTGAAAATACAGTTTGCAGTGAGGACTGTTCTGCAGCAGCAAATAAGTACTGTGCAATAGAAGGCGGCGTTCCAAAATGCGATTGTATGAATAACTTTGAAGATAAGGATGGAGAATGCGTACCGTGAGTATTCAGCTTTTTATTGCATTCCTGTGTTCTAGGCAAAGGTGGGGGGAAGAACATCCAGCATGGGGTCAGACGCAACTAGAAGAACAGACTGCAGCTATGTGAGTGAGAGAGGTGCCTGAGGTGGTTAGCAGGTGGAGTAATTCCCATGGTGTCACAAGTCACGGCATTTTTACTGCTTGGCATTACTCTTTTGTGTGCACTCATAATACCTCAGAGGAAAGCCAAGGAGGGCCAGGGTCACCCGTGAGTCAGTGATGAGGATAAGCTACTTCACTGCATAAACACAAACTGCTCCTCCAGAGTAAATGAACCATGGGAACAGGTATGCTGAAGTGTTTAGTAAGCAACAGGCATTAGAGCAAGACTTGCATCAAATCCCTGGAATTTTTCCACTGATATCAGTGGGGACTGTTTCCTGATAACTTTCAGGCCCGTGTCTTCATCTTGGCTTTCTCTCTGAGGGTATTTCTGTCAGCTCAGGAGCAGAGCTGAATGGTGGTGTTTGCTGGTGAAGCTGAGTAAGTGACTGGTTGTGCTCTGCTCTGGTGGATAAGCAGAGGGACCGTATTCCCCATTTCCCCATTAATTCAGCTCTTTCCATAGTTATTGCTGCTGCACACTGAACAGTTCTTACCATAAATTTTATACGTTTTATATATAAGAAACTAGTATGGGAGGAAGATATAGAGTTGCCAGTCCTTACAGACCTTATATTGATGCTTTTGATAAAGACAGTGTGTGGCAATTCCAAGTGGCTCAGAGGTGCAGAGATTAGTTCATTAGAAAAATTAGGTCCTTTTAACATTTTTCAGACTGAGAACCTGAAACTTTGAGTGCTCAGATCACCAATCATTCTGAAAATCTCAGACTGTTTTACTCAATTGAAAGACTTCAGTATTAAGAGGAAACTGTTGATGAACACACCCTGCAGACAAATTACTGATTAAAGGGGGAAATATACTATTGTTTTGTGATCATAGAATGGTTTGGGTCAGAAAAGACCCTAAAGATAATCTGCTTAATGACATTATCTTTTCTTTCTTTATCATTTTTCTTTTTTTCTCTCCTGTAGTTGTCCAGTGGGCTTTTCTGGGAAGAAATGTGAAGACAGTAAGTACATGAATTTCTGGTTTTTAATTATAGCATGGAAAAGTACCTGGTAATGTTTAATTTGTCTGAAATAACAAAAATTATGAATAACAACCTTCAGGGGTGCCACCATTCTGCCTTTATAGCAGGAAAATGTTAGGGGGAGAAAACATAGTGAAATTTGTTTTATGCCTTGTGTGCCTAGGACATGGGAAGAGCCTGTTTGATACTTAACTACCTTCCTTCCTTCCTTCCTTCCTTCCTTCCTTCCTTCCCTCCTTCCCTCCCTCCCTCCTTCCTTCCCTCCCTCCTTCCTGTTTTCAATATTCACCATGAGTTTTCAATTGATGTTTTTTGTTTGCTCTTTTTGTTTTCCCCAGGGACTGAACTCATCCTTATTATAGTAGGCTCAGTGTTTGGAGCCATTATCCTGAGTTTAGTGATAGCAGTCTCTGTTGTTTCAACAAGGTAAGAGTATTTCTTATAATTGAAGCTGCACTGCTGCACATTCATAGAGAACTAAGTAGAAATTTAGAGAGAGGCAGGGCTGTCAATGTGGTTGCTGCCTAGTTGGGCAGATGTTCATTTAAGCCACACAGTCAGTAGAATTTGCTCTTACCTATGAGCTCTTCCAAGAAGTATTTATTTTCCTGCTGTGAATTCAACTATGAAATCTTAAGTCAAATCTTCAAAATACACACCTGATCTATTAGTTGTAATCCTGCCCTGGCCACTATTGATATGGCATCTGAATGAGGGTGAAGAAGGATGCTGCTATCAGGAGACTGTATGACCCAAATTCAGACTCTCTGCAGCTTTCCCTGCTAGGACTTCAGCTCAAGGCCTGGCCTGGCCCTTTCAGCTCAATACAGGAGTCATTTTCAGCCAAGCATCTCTGTAAAGCTTGCCCTTCCTGGTATACTGGCAAACCTCTGTTTGCAGTTGCACCTCCTCATTTCTCTCCACACAATGAATATTCAAGCAGCTCCTCTGCCTTTGCTCTCAGCACTGCCCTACAAGACCACCCACAGCAGACATTGTTCTCCAGTAGGGGTACAAGCTAGTGCCAAGTGTATGTGCCCAGGCATGAGGGCAACTTTTCTTAGCTGAATCTAATGAATGCCTCAACTCTTCCTCTGGATAGTCAGAGCTAGTTGTGGTTGAAATAAACTCTTTTACTCTAGGAACTAGCTGAAAGAGGCCAAAGTCCCCCTCTGTCTCTCTTATGATAACAAGGGGTTTGCAGTAGGAATGCTATAAAAATCAGTTGCATTTTTCAGAACAGAACTGAGAATTCAAAATAAGGTGGGAGTGGGCAACTCAATGAGTTTGACTTTCTCATTAAGTAAGGCACACTAAATGGTCTTTTAAAACCTCCTTTGTTCTTTCACTTTCTCTGAAGGGTCAAACACAAACAAAATCCAGAGAAGAAGAACCTGATACAGTCAAGCTATTCCGACACAGATATCTCTGATGACAGACCAAGCATGTTATTCCCCAGAGTCCAGACCACTTCTGGTCATGCAAATCCAGGTTATCAGCCAAACAACCCATATGATATGCATTCCACAAACAGAGGACATTTTTCGGGGAGGGATTACGATGATTTGGTAAGTGTTTCACATAGACCTGTGGGAATTGCACGGTGAAGGGTCTAGACAGTGAGTTTGATGAGGAGTGTAGGGCTACTGACACTGTTGGAACATAAACTTCATTCTGTCTATCCTCCCTCAATCTAGAAGGCAAAGTGGTATAAAGACACACAAACAACAGTAGTTGCAGCTACAAAACTGTTCCTTAATACAGAGATCAGCACTCAACTTATAAAGATCTCTCTGAAGTTTCAGTAGTCATCCTTGAGTCACAGGAGGGATATGTGAAAAGCAAGGGTCAAAGCAACAGCATGGCTGCCCAGGGGTCTGGGTCATAGAACATTTCACTGCACTGGCCAAACATCCCTCAGCACAGGGGTGCCTGCAAGCATCACAGGCTGTTACCACCTGTGCTTCTTTTAAGCCAGCTGTGGAGCCGGTAGGTGCAGCAGTTGCACTTCCCAGCTGCAGCCTCATGCAAGATTTACAGACAGCTGTAAATCTTGGGACAGCTGCCCAGAGGGTCGGTGTCCTTCCAACTGTGCTGCCCCTGCCTCCTTCACAGCAAGAGCCTCTGCAGCTGCTGCAGCACTGCAAAGGGGTAAAGTCTGAAGTGCCATGGGGAAGATAGCACAGCTTTTGCACTGCTATAGCCCAGGGTAGCCTGGTCAGCAGAGGCATGTCATCAGCTAGAAGGTGTGTTCCAAAAAAAGCCTGTTTTATCCTTGAATTCTGCAAGGGAGCTGTGGAGGAAGCTGGGCCTTGAGAAGTGTATGCTATGATATGACTAATTTGCTGGTTTCAAAGTGTATAAATAAGAAGCACATTGTATGGTCAAATCTTGTTTAAATTACATTTTAGCTCTACCTCTGTGGTGCAAGAAACTACCTCGTTCAGTGAAGAAAATCTGTTTAATTGTAATACATTTACATGTTTTGCAGAACTGAGGTCTAAACTGTGGCAGAAGCAACCCGGATATGTGATGTTTAAAAAACCCCACACAGCTTTTAAAAAGCTGCCAATTAAGAGAAGAAAAACATCTATTTAGTTAGTTGATTGGTCAGATTCACATGGATTTGGGCATTTCTAACTTTCCAAAGGTGTCTACTTTTCACTCATTCAAATCTGCCTGTTTGGTTTTCCTTGAGGGCTGGGGTATCTCGGTGAAGGGACTCTCGCATGCAGTGTGCTACATGCTGAACTCTTCTGAGAAAGGAACTTTCTGACCCAGAGCTACTCCTTATTTTCTTCTTCTCTTGTCTAAATTCTCTGTAGTATGAAGCTTCGCCGGAGCCTAGGGGCTTTAGGATG
Organism: Sakesphorus luctuosus; assembly: GCA_013396695.1. Classification (NCBI taxonomy): domain Eukaryota; kingdom Metazoa; phylum Chordata; class Aves; order Passeriformes; family Thamnophilidae; genus Sakesphorus; species Sakesphorus luctuosus. The sequence continues at coordinate 12,254 of VWZD01012453.1, forward strand.
CAGAACAGATACTAAGTGACCAAAGCAGCAAAAGGATGGATGACCACCAGGACGCTGGGTCAGACCAAAGAATTTCACAGCCTCTCACCAATGTGGTTACTTCAGCAGAAGAGACAATGAAGTGCTTAACCCAGATTCTCTCAAGATTTTCTGCAAGAAAACCCTGGCTTGAAAGAGATCATGGACAACTCTGAATTAAGGGGAAAATGTAGCAGAGAGAAGACTCCTTTTAAAAGAACTAACGGGCTCCAATAAGCATTAGACTTCTTTGAGAAGGCCAGTACATTGACAAGAGAGTGAGTGTATAAAAGACACCAGGATTTTAATCCTGTTGTTTTTCAGTTCTTCCTGAAGATGGTTCAGGCAGTATGTGTGATCCTGAAAAATGTCAGCCCCAGAGCTCTGCCTGTATTTGTGCTCACTCAATTTCAGCTCAGGCTTTGGGCAGATCAAAACTGGTTTTCATTAGAACTTTACCTGTTTCACTTTACCATATCAGGTACAGTCTTTCCCACCCTCCCCAAACCCTCAGTATTTCCTACCTGAAAGTATTCTGCTCAGATCTCTGCTAACATGTGTTGTATGAGACAATGGCACTTGTCTGACCTTTTCCACAGCCTGCCTTCCCAATACAGTGGCAAGAAGCTATATCTCCAAACAAACACTTTTGTTCTCCATGTTGCACAACTGCATTGGTTTTACATTCTCAGCTCCTGTGGAAAGTGTTAGATTTTTTTTCTCTTGCAGTCTTTATGTTTGAATGATCTTAAGGCTGGTGTTTGGGTTTTTTTTCCTAATTTCTTATATCCAGTCAATAAATCGATCTGTAAAAGAATCCACATTTTATCTTATTTTACTGAGTGTGTATTATCTATTGTCTAGCATTAACTTTTCCTTATATATATATAAAATATCTATATGCACACACATGTACATATATTTATAGACTACATTCATATAAAGCATCTTTTAATTCTGTTATATTTTCTGGTTTGCATTTTATATATACAGATTAACTTTTCCTATTAAACATTATTTTTTCTCAGTACCAAGGCTTCCTTATGTTGCTCCCAGTGGTGTAAGTGGTTTTCTTATGACTCTGGGGACTTTTTTATGTTAAAATTTGTGCTGAGTTTAGACAAAAGAAGACACAGATTGGTTACATCAGCACTCAGCTTTCAGAGGTTTGGATTAGAATTGTTATTAAATTTTAATGAAGCTAAAATGTTTGTTTTTTAAGACTGGCACCAATTTTCAGGGGTTGCTTTTGATGGGAACTGGGGAGTTAGTGCAGCTGGACTTTGAAAATGCTGGACAAGCTGCTCTCTTTGATGGCACCTGCTAATAGCAGTTGATTAAAAAGCTGGGCAAAAAAGTATCTTTCAGCTTAAGTGAAAAGTTTGGGGGTCAGGGGTAGAGAACACTGTATATGACCGTAGAGATTACCAGAATGTCCGTGCAGATGCATGTTTCCAGTGCTCTCCATGATCAAAACCAGCTCCCATTCACCAGTTAAGTGGTTGAAATCTGGGAACGAAACAGTCCTAATCTTTCTCGTGTGACTTCTCTAGCAAAAGAAGGTAGACCCTGTTTTCTCGGAACTAGCCTGGTGAGAAAAGGTGTCATTTTGTCTTTTTCCTGGATTTTCACTGTTTTTAAGTTTCAGTTGACTCGTGTCCCCTCTGCTGCTGTCATCTGGCTGCACAGTATCTGCCATTGGCAGGGGCTGTAGAAGACCAGGTTCTGGTGACTTTAGCCAAGCCCCACCACCTAAGTGCATCTCAACATTCTTAAGGTGACCTTTACTCCATGTGAGCAGGACTAGCTGCATTTAGCTCTTCATGATACTGTACTCAAAGGATGGTAGAGATTTGGTCTTATTTTTTTTACTTTGCCTCTGAGACCACTCACCCACGAGGAGCAAAGCAAGACGTGGTGCCTACACTTACTGCAAGAGGCACAGAGTCCCATCCTTCCTCCAGCCAAAAAAGCCCTGCAAGAGGGACCAGCTCCCTCCCCTAACAGTATAATGCAAGACCCTCCATGCCTAATGCCCCCTTCTTTTTCTTTGAGCCTAGTCTGTCTCCACCATAACTCACTGAAGATGTTCCCAGCTTCTAATCCTTCTGTTAAATCCTTTCCTTTTCGTCTTTTTTTTTCCTGATTTTTCAGCAGCAGGAAAAGGTTCTACTGTCAGCAGCATTCTGTTAACCCCATGCAAACTCCACTCTAGGGAGTTTGCATGGTATGAGAGACAAGAAAACAGATGGGATATAGGCAGAAGCCAGCAAAACGTCACAAAGCTCATTGTAGACTTCTTTGAGCTGTCTGCTTTTGCTGGGATACTGCCTCCTCCTCCCCTTCTTTGTATGGCAGACTGAAATTGGGGTTATGTGGAGTTGGATAAAAAGATTTCTCTATATCACGAGTAAGAGGCCAGTGGATGGGTCATTGTGGTCTTTCACTGAGGTAAATTGTCTGGTTCCATCCACTCAGTGCAGAGGATCCTTAAAATACAAGTAACAGTAGCCTACTACAGAGGTACATGAAAAGGTCTTTAAGGGTTATCTCCTTTTGCAAAGCAATAAAGGTTGGAAATGCAGCTGAAACAAAACTTTAATGCAGTAAAACTTTATTGAGGGCATGATAGTGAGATATTTGCTGCCATTGATAATAAAAGCAGCAAAAATAGTCAGGTGTGTCATTTAACTGCACAGGAATTTTCATTGCTCTGATTCAAAGCTAATTTCTGCAACTACAGGTCTCATTTAGCCTGTGCTGGGGGGGGGGGGCTATCAGATACTACTGTAAGCCTGTTCCTCTTTAGCATTTCAAAGGCTGCTACAGATATTTTATCTGGACTGGAACTCTGTACCGAAAGGGCAGACTCTCAGATATGTCACTTCTGTTTGGCTATTAGCAATGTGTGATTCTGCTGGGAAAAGTGATAATGGAAAATAGCTCTTTGTAGTGTTTTATGGCTGCTGCCACTTGGCTCATGCTTTGTTTCAGCTGCCCACCTTTCATAATCCAAACAGGCATGGAAAAGGGAGTAGGGTGTGACCTTCACCCATCTGTGTGAGTGAGGGCATGCCTGCAGGCTGAGAGGCTCCAGGAATCTGTCACACTTGTTTCATGTCCTGGGTTCTCCCACTCATCTTCCCTGAGATGCAGGGTGTCCTGCTGGCACTTGACTTGCAGAGGAGGTGGAAAGCTGCTGTCACTCCAGTCTGCCACCTACTTTTATCCTAGAACAAAAATTACTCTGGAGAGCATAACTGATTGGCACATCTGCACAGGTTGTACTAGATAGTCCTAAAGGAGTTGGGGTAGAGGTATGCCTGGCTATAACACAGACTTCTATAGGGATATTGGGATAGCTTCAGTCATATACCATTCTCCATTTGTGTGCATACACTCAAGCATATTTAAGCAATGTGGGATGGGAGGGGAAAGGGGAAGGGTACAGTGCTGGGGATTGTAGCGGGGTAAGAACCTGGGTCTGAGAAGCTGCATGAGAGGAGCTGCACCACAGGAATGTAATGGGATGGTGGTGTAGGAATGGGTGGGTCTGCTGCTGTTGGCACTGCTTATACTTGAAACCAGCCTCAAAAGTTAGACCTAAAGCTCTGCATCCACACACTTCCCAGCAAAGCCCGGCATCCAAACTCGCATGTGAAAGGCAGCATTTTTCATGCTTGAAAGCAAGAAGCACTTTGCAGTTTTTCCAGTTACCTCTTGGAGAAAACTATCCCTTGTTTCCTTGATGAGACTGTTTGTTTTACATAGATCCTGCATGTGATGCGCCAGGCTGGAGGCATAAATAAGAGTAAACCATGGAGGTAAGACACTATTGCAGACTAAGGGGTTTGATTTTTCACTTCTTGTGTACTGTGAGTTTGATGGCTGGTTCTTTACAGAGTGAACGATAGACACTCCTTCCAACCAGAGGGACAGAGGAATGGAAAAGCAGGCTCTCCTCCAGCAAGAGGTGTTCACCTCCTCGGTAGGAATGGCTTCACCAACAGAAACCTCTGGTATGCAGAGTGTTAAGGGAAACTCAGGTGAAGGCTGAAGAGATTCAGGCAGTTGCCATGGTGAACATGACTGTCCCTAGCTGGTTTTGGGGAGACCACTTTGGCTTCATCCCAGACTCAGGAGGTTGACTTGACCTTGATAAAACCCAGAAACTTGGGATCCTGCTTTGTTCAGGGCCACAAACCACAGCAAGGCAAGTGAGGCAAGCCTAGCAGTGCCTCACCTGCCACTTTTGTGAGAGGAGGAACACCATTTGTCAAGTTTGGCAAATGCAAAGTCATCAATTGCTATTTTATTCCAGTTTTCCACCCTTCAGCCTTTTATTTTTAGCACAATAATGCTCTCTGCTTCAAAGCCTTGTGTCCAGTGTTTGTGGATGGAGCAGCTTTGCTTACTAAGGGTTTTCACAAGGATTAAATTGACCTCTTCCAGGTTTTGAGGTGTGAGCTGAAGAGAGATACTGATTTTTACAGCAACTAGTAAAAAATAAAAATCCCTAAACCCAACCCTAAAAGCCCAAAGCAGTCTAAGAACAGGGAAGCACATAAAACATGTCAGGTCACAATTAAAGAGGAAATAAAGAGGGCTAAAAATAAGAATCCATAAGTTGCCTTGCTGCTGATACAATGCTCTTTAAATATATCAAAGCCACAAAGGCAATTAGGAAATTGTTGGGAATGATGATGACAAGGGTATAAAAGGAGCAGATGGGGACTATGCTGTAGCAGAGAAGGTCAGTAATACCTTTGTGGCTACTTTTACAGCTGAAGCTGTTGGGCAACTTCCCACATCTGCCAGTCTGCAGTAGATCAGCTGGAGGAGATAGACCAATCAGAAGTACAATGGTAATATAGTGTAAAGAGCTAACAGGAGTAAAGGAAAGCAAGTCAAGTAACTAGGTAACAGAAGGGATGAAGTCAAATAGAAAAAGATGTTAGTAAGTGACTAGGGCCAGGGAGCACTGGTCCTGGGGACCCAAAGGAGCAGTACAGCCCAGTAGTGCAGATACAGGGGCTGCTGTACCCAGCTGTGTTCCCAGGCACAGCCAGCCCATCACACCCTACAGACTCACTGAGAGGCATTGAGCTGTCACTGATGAGTCTCTGAAGTCACTGACTCAGGAAGGCAGTCAAACACCCACCAAAATTTGGGAGTACAAGAAACTGTGAACGTGCTGTCATGGGATGTTGTGGATTCTGTATCTGCAAGTTCCAGAAGATATTAGACAAACTCAAGAATTCAAATGCCTGGTATAAATGTGTCCTCTAACAACAAGATGAGAAAGCAGGGGTGCTGGAGGAAAGGGGTGTAAAAGGGACTGAGTTCCCAGGACAGCTCTCATGTTGCAGTCTCTGGAGCCGAGCCTGGGACTGGATGGACAACCTGGACCAGAGGGACATTTCTCACTTTCTGAATCCATTGACCTGCTTTATTCAACTCAGCACTGGCTGAAAGGTGATGCTGGTGTTGTGGGTACATAGTGGGTCTTGTATGCCCTGATCACGCCCAGGCTGTTCATAAACAGGGAGAGGCAGGGTAAGGTGCTGTACACAGGGCTCTGTTGTTTATGTATAAACAGCCTCATAGAAGAAACAAAGGAAAAATTTCACAAGCAATCAACTGAAAAAATGCAAAATGCTTCCTGCTTTTGAGTCTGGAAAGCGCTGCTTTTCACACACAAGGTCCAAAGAGCAACCTCTGAAGAGCCAAGTCTATTCTTCTCCTCCAGGAAAAGCAAAACCAGACTTACAGCTCTCACTCTCCCTCTCCTGGTGGAAGCAAAACAGCCTATCAAGGAGCTGTGCCTCACTTGCTTCTCTCTGTTTCCAATTCCCTGAACAATTTCTCCAAATCCCAGTCAGTGTCCTCCACAGCACCTGCTAAGGTGAGCAACACTGTGGGGGTGAGAGAGAAAATATCTGCCCAGCTGGTGGCACAAACACAGCAGAGATTTCTCCAGGAGAGCTGGGAGACTTGCAGAGCCAGATAAAGTGGAAAAGGAAAATAGGGCACTGGGAGGTGGAGGGGCCAACATTGCTTTTGGTGGACATCTATGGCAACCAGCATTTTTCCCCCTTTTTTTTTTCCTCTTCTGAAACACTAATACACAGGTAGCACCCTGAGGGGCATTTGTCCCAGCTGTTTTCTCAGTTTGATCACTGCTTGGCAGTCAGTTTTTGGAAATGACATTAACAGCTTCCCAGAGTAACGAACATCACATTTTGGTGGGTGGGAGGGCAAGGGTAGTCCTTAACCCTCCTGAGAGGGCCCCCTTAGATCCTGGCTAGTGGCATTGCTGCCTGTCTCTGATGTCCAGATGTAGCTGGGGAGAGAAAGTCTGCTGCATGAATGAGGCTTTGGGGGAGAAAAAGGTGCTTTCTGCAGTCTTTTATTCATAGAGATCCTTTAATAGGGTAAATCAGCCAAAAGTTAAAAAAAGAAATGTTTCATATCTGGAACAGTCAATGAATTCAAGAGGTCATTATAGTGCTAAGGTTCTTAATCCCCTCTCAAGCAGAGGAATGTTTAAATTGGTGTGAACCAGGGTTCAAGTCCAGGCAGGTATTTTGGTGTCTAACTTGCACTGATATTAATGGGAACAGGGGTCTCCGGGGAGGAATTGTGGACCTGGGCCTGTATATCATTCCTATAAATGAAACAGGGCTTGTGTTGCACATGTGTAACAGAATGATATTATTCTTTTCAAAGCAAGGTCTTTCCTTGTAGACTCGAGCATTTCTCAACTGTTTTGTCCTTCCAAGTTTGGTGTGAACAGATTTTGCAGCAAGCTCATGCTGGGCAAAAACTGCTTGCCAGAAAAACAAGCAAAATGCCAGAGTCCAGTGATTTATTTCAGGTAGTGATTAAATAGCCAATTGTCAACTGAGATTTGAAAAAGCTGCATGGGGCTGTGGGAGGTCCAAACTGTACAGACCCAGGTGAATTCCTTGGAAAACCATTTGTACCTCCAGAGCACTCTGCTTGCACAGGTGCTTAGAACTGGGGTTTTCACTCCATTCAATGGGAATTTCACCAGAGATCTGAGTAGAGCCAAGCCTATCTGGCTCTCTCTGCTGACATTTTAAATCATATTTAATGATATTCCCCTTACTTGTAGGCACACAAAGGGAATCTCTTTGGGCTCTCCATTTATAAAAAAAACCTTCTGCTAGATGTGTCCAGTAAACACTCCTGGCTTTTGCGGCTATCCCAGAGAGCTGACCAAAGTGGGACCAGTTTATCTGAGGCAAGATGTGCAGGAAGAGAGAATATTTCTGAATACATTTGCAGGGTGGTGGGGTCAGATCTTGAGGGTATCAAGCCCTCCTCCTGCTCCTTCCTCTCTGCAACCAGGCAGAGTCCCTGGCCACAAGATGGAGCTGGCTCTTTTCAGTTGCAGGATAGGGCACACCAAAGGCAGAACCTTTGAATGAGCACATTTTAATTGGAGTTAACTATTAACGGATACCACAGTCAGGTTTCCATGGAGCTGCTAATTTTTAAGCCTTTCCTGTGTCACAGCCTTGTGCATCCCCACATCTGCCCCTTTGATGGCACAGTCCTTAGCTCCAGGGATTGTGGCATATTTTTTGGAGTGGCTCATAGCAGGAGGTATCCATCCCCCATTTCAGTTCAGCACCATCAGTGAGTCCCTCCTGAAAATAGCCACTCAGGCAGACAAGTGCCCTCCGGGCCTATTCTGGAGGCTGTAGGAACACCAAAATGTGCCATGTTTCATCTGGCTTCATCATCATTGTCTGAAGGACTCAAGTTCATGCTCCTTAGAGGCATGAGGAAAATCTCCCCCCATGGACCTCCCTCACTTTCAAGCCCAGCAGCTTCAGGCATAGACTTGCCCAGAGATTTGCTCTGAACTCTGCCTTTTTTAGTGCTGGAGATGGTCAAAACTTGGCAAGAAAACTTTAGGTGTTTGTCCTCTGCTGTCCAGCAGTGTTGCAATGCTGCTTTTCAGCAGGTCAGGAGCGGTAGTGTTGCTCTTGAGTATCTGAGAACAGAGCTTGGTCCTTACATGGTAAAAATAGATATTTTTATATCTATTTTTATGGCACACAGCAGCAACATGAGCTACGTCTTTAGCCAGAGAATAGAACCAGGATCGTATTCATGCCTGTAATTTTTGGCATGTGGTAGTTGTCTGTTACTGACAAGGATTTTGTGTGAATTGTATTTTTTTTTATAGCTTCCTCAGAAAAAGCAGGAGACAAACTTTTTCCATGGTGGTGCAAACCCCATCAGCCAGCTGTGTGGGCTGATTTTGCAAGGTGAGGCAACGTGGGGACATGAAAGCTGCAGGGTGCTCACAGCCTGTGCCTCTGCACTCCTGCTTCCCACTATGGCACAGCCAGGAGAACCCAGGAGAAAGCATGGTGAGGACTTGAAAAGAAAGTGTTTTCCTAATACAAGAACTGTTTATAACGTGGTGGAGGTTTCCAGGGTTCAAACGACTTTGCCTTGTATTTCATATCTCTGATTCTACACCCCAGCCTGACCCTAGCTCCCCCCAAACTCATTTTTATTAAAACCATAAATCAGTCCATCTTGTTAATCACCTGGGTTCCAGTTTGGCAATCTTTTGTTGTATGGAGAGCTGCTTGGAGCAAAGGACTGAGGGATGTTCAGAGGCTGCTGTGTACCAGTGGTGCCCAAGGTCAGGCTGCACACAGATTCCTCCTCCAGCCATCCCTGCCTTCACTGTGACTTTGGGAAATGGGTAATCTTAGCTGTCTTACTGATTCTTCTGGCACACAGAGAGCTGTGCCTGGGATCCTATGGCTTCTGAAGTTAATGCAAATATGGTAGCTGATATTATTGCAGTAGCATATTATACCAAATAATGAGGCTATAATGAGTTATATCCAGTCATAAGATATGTCTTCCAGTTGTAGCTGCTACAGTTGGTAGCAAACCTTTATGACGCAGAAATGGGAGGAAGTTGGAGGCTTGTGCAGCAGGATAGTGGCAATATTTTGTGAAACATTAAGACAGAGCTGGAGCTTCACCCTGAAACAGGCTGTGGCCTTGGGCAGAGGCCTGGGACTTGCATTTTCCTTGGACTGGTGTAGAAACAGGAGTCGTCATTGAAAATCTAGGACCTCTTCAGTGCCATGGCAGACATTTATACATGACTCAGATGCTTTTATCTACTCTTCCTGCCACAAGGAAAACATGACAATGAAAACCTATCTTTAAAACACCCAAAGTATCTCAGATAAAGGATTTTATTTGTTTTAACTGATAATAAATGAGCCAAGGAACCAATTTACAATTGCATCACTTGCAATTGCATGCCCAGGTCAGACACATTGGGGTTTATGTCCTACTTTGACCATAGCTTTAAAATACAAGTGATAAGAAAGGGAGCACCAAAATCAGGCCTTTCCAGATTGGGGTTTTCCTCTCTCTGTTCCTGCAGAACTGTGCAATCACACTGAAAACCCAAGTCCAAGGACCTCTGTGGCACCTAAATACTTCAAGGAGCCTGAGGGATCTCAGTCTCATGGGCTATGTGATCCTCAGTAATGGCATTTTTTAGACAGGAGACATGATGGTCAAGAGAGAAAAGACACAGGCAATGGTGATGGCTATTCCTGGAAATCAAGGGTGACTGTGTTGCAGGCCATCCTTTCATGATCTCGAGGAGACAGAGCCCTTCTTTTGGTTCTCATCCCAAAATCTTGGGATGCCTCAAACTCATCTTATGAGTATATAATATAATAATCTCTTCAAGACATTGGCACTATAAGCTTTTTTCTCAGTCCCTTATTCAGAACAAGGGAATCCCAGGAAAAAGATCAAGGGCATCTATTGCCACCCCATCCCTGACTCCAGAAAAACACATTGGTCCAGCACTCTTGTCACCAGCAGAGGTCACACGAGGTCAGCCTGGGCACAGTGGGCACTAGGTGCCTGTGGCAATGCCAGAGGCGCCTGCAAAAAGCAAGAGCAGGCACTCGACCTCGACTGAGCCCAGCTAAATATAACCAGTGACTACTGAGCTCCTACGCCTCGCCTGGCTCCAGTCCCGCTGCAATACATTCCTTCTGAAGCAATGCCTTCTTCCTCAAACTCACTTCTCTGCTCCTTGAGATGCCACAGTTGAGTCTCAGGAGGTGGTTTCCTTTCCTCCAAGTAGTTTCTTTCTCCCATGGTACTGCTTTTCCTTTTTCCCTCCTGCTCATTCACCACTTGACCCTGTGCATCTCCTCCCTTACTCAGCAGTCCCTGGTCAGCATGGCAAGCACAGGGAAAAGGGATGAGAGTTTCCCTGCTCCTATGATCTGGGTGATGAAAGCTCTCACACATGAGCCCATCCATGGATGTTAGTAGATGTAGTTTTGTCTCCGGGTACTTAGACATGGTCAGAAGATCTGAGTAGGGACTTCTATGTCTACATGAGGCTTCTCTGGGCAATAAGACTCATATTGGGTATTTTATCTCTTACAAGTGCAAGATAAGTACTAAATTTTCTTCCTTTTTACAGGAATAGTACAAATATATCACAGAGGAACAACCTGCTTTGAAGTCCCTGCACACCACATCTTGTATTTACAGGTCAGTATTAATTTTACTATTAATAAAGGGTGACAGCATGCACCTTATTGTGTTCTTGGGATAAGAGGGAGAGCTGATGCTGTCCTTTTCCCTGTGCACAGACAAAGCTCGAGGGCAGCCTGTAGGTCACTGCCTGGCCCACACACCACATTCCTACCATGGCAGTGGTTTTAGTGAGGTATTTAGTGGTATTTTTGCACTGGTTACAAGCATTATGGTTGATGTAGGTGATCGAGCAAGTAGGTGGTGCTACAAGCAGTAGTTTGTACCCCTACAGTCACAACAGGAGTTACTCTGATTTACTAGCACTGGGACAGTTAAAATGTTACAACTTTTGTTGATGTGTATTTCCTAAAACAAAGAATCACTTTAATCCCAAACCAGGATTCTCCCAGGGGTATGGAGAGGTTGAATAAATCAGAGAGGTTTGTGAAAGCAGCATTGGAAATCAGTGCAAATAAACGCAAATTTTGGCAGTTAATCACTTCTGTCTGAGAAGAGCAACACAGCATATGTGTTTTAGGCAAAATCTGAGGGTGAGATCTATTAGACATTATCCTAAAGTGACATGAAGGGCTGCAGGTCACAGTTAAGTTACCTATTGCTACAAATTGCTTTTAAAATCAGTGATCAGCTTGATGGTTGATTTATAATTTATTTTAAAAACAGAAGAAACAGCAAGCCCTCCAGCAACCCAAGCACAATCATAAATCCTGTATTTCCTTTCGATCTGAAGTGTTGATGTCCCAAGCCGTGGGTACGCAGACAATGCCAAAAAGCCGCCGGGCAGTGCTGTGCTGCCCAGGTGCCCTGGCTCAGAGAGCCCTTCAGCAGATGCATGCAGTCTGTTTGCACGGAGAAAATCCATGAAGCAGGAAAGTGTCACGTAAGAGGAGGCACTGACCCGTGGGGATGAGTGCAAGCCCTGCTGTGAGAGGAAGACAAGGGCGTGCATTCCTCATGCCTGGGGGTACATATGTGTGTGTGTCTGTCCACACCGTGCGTGTCTGACTGTAGGTACCTGTCCGGGTGTACGTGCATCTGCGAGTGTGTCTGTGAGGGATGTGCACGTGTGTGTGTACATGTATGTGTGCGCAGGTATGTGCACGCGTGTGCGCACATGCAGGTGTGTGTGCAGGATGCTCTGCGCACGCATGTACGCGTGTGATGCGGACACGCACGTCCGGGCACTCACGTCCGCATGTGAGCATGTACATGGACATGGGCTTGTGTGCAGAGGCAGCCCGTGCGTGCCTCTGTGTGTGTCCCTGTGCATACACACCCCTCCGTGTGCGTGGGCCCGACCGTGCCCGTGGTTCCCACTCCGCGCCCGCAGGGACTGGGCTACGCCTCCCTGCGCGGGGCGGGGAGCCGGGAGCACACCCTCGGGAGCGGGACAGACGCACGCACAGGCACACGGACACACGGACACGCTC
>VWZD01012453.1:24311-280482 GCA_013396695.1 Sakesphorus luctuosus
GCCGCCCCCGCCTCCTCCTCCCGCCGCCGCGGCCGCACAAAAGGCGGCGGGGAGGGCCCGGCCGGGAAGGGCTGCCCGGCCGCCCCGGCCGCCGCACCATGCCCAGCCGAGGGGGGCTGCCGGCCCCCGCCGCTACCCGCCGGCCGCCCCCGCTCCTCCTCCTCCGCCTCCTCCTCCTGGCCGCCCCGCTGCAGCCCGGCAGAGGTAAGGGCCGCTCCGCTCCCGCCGTCCCGGGCCCTACGAACGCCACTCCGGAAGGCGGATTGTCCCCCAGACCCGGCTCGGTGCTCTCTGTTACCGTTTGTGTTCTTCCCTCCTCTCGCCCCCCTTCCCGGCTGCCTTCCCCCGCCGTCCCGCTTTGCCGTGTGCCTGCTCCCGCAGCCNCGCATGTACGCGTGTGATGCGGACACGCACGTCCGGGCACTCACGTCCGCATGTGAGCATGTACATGGACATGGGCTTGTGTGCAGAGGCAGCCCGTGCGTGCCTCTGTGTGTGTCCCTGTGCATACACACCCCTCCGTGTGCGTGGGCCCGACCGTGCCCGTGGTTCCCACTCCGCGCCCGCAGGGACTGGGCTACGCCTCCCTGCGCGGGGCGGGGAGCCGGGAGCACACCCTCGGGAGCGGGACAGACGCACGCACAGGCACACGGACACACGGACACGCTCACCCGCTCCGTCCCGTCCCGTCTCGTCCCGCCGCCCCCGGGCAGCTCCGCGGCGCCGNGCCGCCCCGCTGCAGCCCGGCAGAGGTAAGGGCCGCTCCGCTCCCGCCGTCCCGGGCCCTACGAACGCCACTCCGGAAGGCGGATTGTCCCCCAGACCCGGCTCGGTGCTCTCTGTTACCGTTTGTGTTCTTCCCTCCTCTCGCCCCCCTTCCCGGCTGCCTTCCCCCGCCGTCCCGCTTTGCCGTGTGCCTGCTCCCGCAGCCGGCGGGACGCGGTCCCCGCTGTCCCCTGCCCTGGCGCCGGCCGGTGCCGGGGCTCTCCGCTCATCCCCGGTGGAGCTTTCCGCTCATCCCTGCCGGCCCCGGCACGGCGCTGCACCCTGGCCCCCTTCCTGCTGCGGCCCCGGGTTGCAGGCGGTGGGGACCCGCGCTCCGGCAGCGCAGCGGGGCACGGACTGCATAGCGGCGTGTTGCACCTTCGCCTTAAAAAAGCGCGCAACAGCTATGTATGCACCTCGCTCTCCATATGTTCTTAATGGAAGCAGCTGTAGCCACTTCTGTTCAGGGACAAGCACTGCCCCGGGATGTTTGTCTGAGCTCTGTGTGTTAATCGATGGGATGAGACGCATCAGCAGAAAGCCACACGCAAGCTTGCACCCTGCCGGTGACCGATCTCCTCACTCGCACCTTGTATGGTCCCCCCAAGTCTGCGTGGCACTCGAAGAGTGGTCCTCATCGCCTGTGGGATGCTCTCACGGCTTCTGCACACACACAGGCTGCAGAGCAGTTTGGGACTCTACTCCAGTGGTACTGGAAATAGGGTTTCACTTTTCTCTGAGCACTTGGGGAAGCGTTTTTATATTAAGGGAGCCCACAAAATGCCCTCAGTCCACCAGACTGGTGGACTTAATTACTCTCCGTGCTTAATCTTTTAATGAGTGATCTTAAGAAGAGGCACATCTTGTTGTGGAACTCAACTGCAAAAGTTCAGAAGCTGTTTTCTTTGCTTTATTTATTTATTTGTTTTGTGTGTCTGATCCATGAAACTGATGGTTCAGTATTGCAGCAGACCATCTCAGGGATGAGCCTGTTAGAATGCTTATTGGAAGCATAAATAAAATCCTCTTTTTTTTTTCCACACTTGGCTGTATAAAGTACATCACTTATTTTTTGGTTTTTCCTTCCCCAAGCAAGCCAATACATTCATCTCTGTTTGAGGAGCTGCCCAAACTAGGATTTCTTGCAGAACAGGTTTAAAATGAGGTCTGATTGCCTGGAGCATCTTTATGAATAAATTTGTTGAGTACCTTTCGTGAGAGTTTCCTATCTTGCTCTGCATCTGTAGTTTGATGAATTAAAATCTCTGCTGTCTAATGGGATAGATACACTGTCTTCCTCTGCTTTTTTGGGCTCTCCTGCAGCTCAACCCAAGGGAAGGATGTCATTTGGAGATGCTGTTTGTGCCTGCTTGACACTGCTTTGCAAAATAAATAGAGTGCAGGGCTTAGGACCCAGTGGCATCAGTGTGAAGGGACTGTATGTGGGCTGTGCAGCTCAGTGATGCAAGAGGGTGGATTATTTTCCTCCAGAGTAATCCCAGCTAAATCCTGGATGGAATTTTCCCCATTATAAGATGTTTAGTTTGATTTTCAGAAGTGTTTTCATAAAGTGCATCACAATCAAAGAGCAGACTGAGTTTCTTCCAGTCTTACTGGATGACTTGCCCCAGGATCTGCAAGGATCTAGACTAGCATGAGCATCATCAGTTCCTTCCTTTGCCTGATTCAGGAAAGACTGTGCTGAATCAAGCACAGCAAAGACTTGCATCTGGAAAATCCTACATATTTCTACTCCAGCTCAAAAAGCTCAGGTTGCAGTCTGAAACTGGAGGGTTTCACAAAGCTCAATTTTCACAACAATGCTGGAAATGGTTTAGTGTTGCTACAGAGTGGAAAGAAAGCATATTTGGAAACTTCAAAAGCTGCCACTGGGAGGAATGTCACCCCACGGCTTGGCCACAGGAGCGTGGGCTGCTTTGGTCATGGCACGCAGTTAAGAAGGAGACTTTAATTTTCATTCAGCTATTACTGTGAATAAGTAAACTCGCAAAAATCCAGCAGTCAGGAATGGAGGTAAATATTTTCCTATTTCCGTGCAGATGGGCAAGTGAAGCCTGTGGGAGAGCCAAGGCAGGATAGGCAGAGTATGAACCCAAGTGTTATCTGTATGAAGCACATTATTTTTGCTGTGTTACCTCATGCACCACTGCCAAAGCAGTGTCTCTTGAGGAGAAGCTTTGGACCATGTTGTGGGGTTTGGAAATGCAAGTGTTAATTGCTAAGTTATGACTCCGTTGAAAAGTTACATTTTACTTTATATTACCTATTTGTCTTTTGAGCTCTTGCAATGTCCAGGAACTGGAATATGACTTCTAAATTTGAACAAGGAATGAAATGCCTGGGTGTGTGGTAACAGTCAGAAAAAACCCAACACCCTTAAGAAGGCTCTTGTTTGGTATGAATGAGCCCAAGGAGCCTGTCTGAATGAGAGCCATAGAGAGAGTCCAGGGCTTGGTGCTCCTGGGTTAGAATTAACCACCTTGTGGGCAGCAGAGACCTGTGAGTGCAGGGCTCTAATGCAGTCATGCCTTGGCGATAACCGAGTATGACTGACAGGATCTACTTCTCTTTTTGTTTTTAGCCCAGGGCACACTAGGTTTTCCTCCAGCTGTCCAGCTTGATTAACTGCTTCCTGCAGTCACAGCCCAGACCTGTATGGGACTGACCCAGGCGGCCACAGCTTTTCATTTTTTTATGCAATATTCACATGGGATACAGCAAAAAACCCCCTTCCAAACTCCTGTCGCAGAAGGTTCTTGTAACTGGAAAAGACTCTGTGTGGCTCTTCAGCAGCTACCAGCAAGTCTGTGCAACCTGCAGATTATACCCAGTCATAGCGTGGTGTGCTGGTATTTGCCGATGCAAGTGGCTGGAAGCAGAGGCCTGACAATGCTTTTATTGACGTTTGGGTTGAAAAAAATAGCAGACTGAGAGTTCAAGCCTGAGGCATTTTATTTGGAGCGTGCAGCCTCTGTACTGTATCCTTGGCTGATGATTTCTTTAATCAGTTATTGACAGTGGAAGTTAATAGCTGCACCCGGGGGGAGCTGGGGCATTGGTGGTATCGAGGGCCACTTTCTTAGCCACAGGCATGCTTAAACAAGCTGCTGCATTCAAAGCCCATACCATTGATGTCTGCTTCAGCTTAGCTTGTGTGGTTCCACTTTATTTTTAAAGACCAAAGCCCAGATTGTGGATTTTGCAAGTGAAATTCAGTCGGTACCCCTTGTGCTGCCGGATACCAGCAATACAGGAGCAAAGAGCATCACCGGTGCCCTGGTTGATTGCCCTGGCAGCCTTGTGGTCAGAGTGAGCCCTTAATGTCTTCTACCCCTGCCAGCCTTGGACATGCCCCAGCGCAAACACACTGATAGGCTTAACCTGGATATCCTGTGGAAATGACTTTTGTAATAAAATAGAAGTAATCTACTGTAAAATGAGCCCACTGTGGAAATCATCTGTGTTGAAGGGGTAGATGAGTATCTTCCAAGACTACTTTGATATGAAAATTTTGGGAAGTCATTCCCCCCCCCNAAATTGAGAAGGTATGCCTAAAGATGTGACTTTAAAAGTCAGCATCTCAGGGGGTTTCAGACAGCCCCAGCTCTGTGTTTCAGGCTGGTCAAACAGCTATTGCCTTCTGTCCACAGCGATGGAAGTCATTAGGAGATGAATAGCTGAAGTCTTTGATTAACCATTGAAAAGGGTGAAGAAAAATCCCCAGGTTCAGTCATATTTTAGAGGTTCTCAGCACCTCAAAACAAATTTCTATCCTTTCCGGTTATCTTGGGGAAGGAAAAGAAAACAAGAACTCCACAGGTGAAGTGAGATTTACAGCTTCGTCTGCCTTTTAAGCTCCTGGGAGATTCTTTGCTCTTGTTTGAACTTACAGTATGTTTAGCATTAAGAATGTCTCAGAACCCCCCTGAACACTGTTTTGGAGTAGAGTAACCATTGAACCCACCCTGCTCTCTCTTGCTGAAGGTCTCAATCTCTGCACCAGTGGAAGTGCCACATCCTGCGAAGAGTGTCTTCTCATCCATCCCAAGTGTGCCTGGTGCTCCAAGGAGGTATGTGGGCAGACCTTGTTTATCTTGCATGCTTTTTGTAATGCTGGAAGGGAGATCTTTTCTCCTGCTGCCTGTTCCTGAGCTGGTCCCATGCTGGAAGGGGTGGGTGAGGGCAGTGGGTGCTCCATGCAGAGCATATTTTGGGTGTATGCAACTCCTCAGCTCTCTGACATCATAGGAAGTAAGTCTTTGACCCCAGTGGCCCCCACACATCCTCAACAGAGAATCACTGTTCTTTCAGTCCTTCTGTCCCTTCAATTACCTTCTTGTTCTTGGTGGATGCTGGATCCCTGCATGGGCTCTGTGTTGCAGGGAGCCTTGCTCAAAAGCTCTCTCCCTAAAAACCCCAAGCCCCTGGCTGGTGTCCTGCTACGTGTCCCTTGTTGTGTGGCCTGGCATGGCATGGGCTCTTTGCCTGTAACAAAGATAATTCTTTCTGAATCTATCCTGTCATTTTTGAGGGACAACCCACATTTTTGGCATCTGTGGCATGCTCTGGCAATGAGTTGCACAGCTTAGAGAGTGGAAATACATCCTTGCAATGATGCTGAAACTGCTCACCTGTAATATAATTGCTCTTCCTTAGGGGATGCTCATCAGTTTAAATATATATATAAAATCCAAATACATCTTATCATGTAGACTTACAATTTCTAGAGAACAAGGTGTGTGAAAGACCTAGTAACATCTGATGCGTAGATAGCAGTTGTCTTCTTATTGCCTTGCTAAGTGTTTGAGAGAAATATGGATGCTTACAGATGTATAGAAAACCCCGGCCTACTTTCAGGCACAGCTGCTGTGCCAGGAACTGGATTTGGGCTGTGAGAAACTGCAGAGCAGTGGATGATCTTGAACCTCTCAATGGGCATGGCTAGGAATGATGATGTTCCATGCTGACCCTTATTCCTCTAGTGTGGCCGTCCTGATCCCATTTTGGGCACTTACGTCATCTTCCAGCTATAATGGTGATGCTGAGCTGAGGATGCAGGTGCTGCCCATGTGCCTCTCTGCTGCTCCCATCCCTCCTCCTGCCAGGCCTACCTGGGGTGGCTCCTCAGGGCAGAAGATGGGTTTGGATATGGGGATGGACATGGAGAAAAGGTGGCTCCCAGTCTCTACAGTTTGACTGGATCTTGGAATGTACACCATCCCCTGGCTCTGCAGGTCTACTTTACTACATTTTTCACTTACTTGTAAGCACAAGGTTTTCCAAGGAAAACCTTGTGATGCTGCAGTCACCATGCTGCCTGACAGTGTAGCAGCTTTCATGGATTGTTTTTTTCCGGAAAAGCAAGTGGTGTGCAGAAGGGAAAGGGTAAAGCAATAGATCTCTCTTCTGAGACATCTTGTAAACAGCTGTAAGAGCTCCTCTTCCAGCCAGCTAATCTGTGGTGGTGAGACTGGATCCAGAAACGCTGACTGTTAAGCTATGGGTACCCAATAGCATGTGGGGTTGTTTTGTTTTGTTTTGTTTTTTTTTACTTCTTGCCATCAAAAGACAACTTTTTGCAAAACGGTGCTAGTGGAAATGTTTGTCTGGTGGTCACTATGACCACTAATTGTACAGCAGCCCATGGGACTGGCAGCTTGACTCTTATCTTGCAAACAGGATGGTTATTAAAAAAAAATTCCTAACTGAAATGAAGGTCCAAGAAGGAAGATGGGTGTTTACAGGAAAGTACCGTAATACTTCCTGACCTTTAGCCTGCAGCAGCTATTTAAAAATACAGTTCAAGGTGTTTTGTGCCAACAGCTACATGTTTAAAAGCTGCTGACCCCATTACATGCTACATACTTAGCAAGTTTTTGTTCTAATTCTCTATTTTTATTATTTTTTTTAGAATTTACTGTTTGAAGCTCTAGTTATTTCTCTTTAGCTGAGATCATCAGGTGAGGTAATGGAATTTCAAAAGATACCTAGAGGTTTTCTGACTTCAAAAGTTTTAGAGTAATATTTTAAACTCCCTAATATCTGCTTTCTTTTCATAATCATTTCACCACCTTATTCCTTTCCCCCACTGCAGCCCAGTCAGGTTATTAAATTTATTAAATTGCTCTTAATCTGTTTTCCTTAGCTTTTTCTGTTAGCTGTCTATGTTGCCTGGGAGTGTATATGCCAGTCAAGTTCTACAGCTCTGCTGCTGTTTCAGTATCAGGGGTAACGTATTGGAGTGGATTCCACACATGGTGGTCATCTTGTGGCAGAACCTCGGTCAGCTAATTTGTGTGTGTTTTGTGTTCCCTTACTTAACACTTTTGGGAGCAAATTGGACCAGCTTTTGTCAACTTTGTAGGCAACAATTAATAATTTTGTCAGGAAGCATATCTAGCAGTTGTCTATTAGTATATAGCGTATAATTCTACATATAATTCTTTGTATTATATGTATTATGTATACAGGAAGTGTAGAGATGGCTGTTAGATAGATAGATAGATAGATAGATAGATAGATAGATAGATAGACAGATAGATAGGCAGACACACCCAAAGTATAGTTACATGTGTTATTTATCTTTCTCTCTATATATACCTTCTTATGTTTGCTTTGGGGAATAGCATCACTTGTCAGTACCATCATACCTGTTTGTAGGAGAGGAGCAATTTGAACAGGAAAGGTGTGCTGTTTCCCGGAGACAGTGACACCTCCTGCAGGCTCCCACAGTGTTTCATCCTCCTCCATCACTCTCTGCTTTCCTGGATCCAGGCTCCATTTAAGTTTAGAAGAGCAGAAAGTCTCAAACTCTCATAGACTGCAACTGTGGATTAGGAGTGCATGAAAGCAATCCTGTGGATGCAAGGAGCACTATCCTGGTAGTTTTCCAGGAGGGATAAGGTTCCTTGAATTCACGTTGCCTCTCATTTTGAGGCTAAGAACATGTGTATAGATAGATGCTTACAGCAGGGTAGTTAAGATGCTATCACTCTATGACTGCCATCTCCTAATCTGTTAGTACAAGGTGAATCACATCCCCTGGCTTGATTTGACTTCTTTTCACTGCTGCTTTTGTTCAGCATCTCTGTTCCCATCCAAAGGGGTGATGATGAGGGAGTTGATGATAGCAGCTTCTGGTATGCAGAAGCCTTAAAGCCCTCAGGGGCTGTTGAGCTAACCACAAGTCTTTTGGACTGCTGGAAATTTGGAAGCAGACATTGATGCTGTTGGAAGAACACCTTGAAAGGCAGGACTTAAAGGTATTGATTTCAGTGGCACTTAGAAGAGGAAATGTGAATGTTTGCCTTAACCATCACCTGAGCATGCCTTGGAAGAGGGCTCTCTGATGGACAATGACTCTTGGGGTGAGGGAAGACTGCTGCAGCCTTTCCATCCATGCTGGAATCTGAAGAGATTCCTCAGCTTCTCTTGTAAAGTCCAGGAGAAGCTGGAAATTACTAGAAATTTCTGACATGCTGCTGGTACAGTACTCTGTCTGGAAACTGCACACTGACCTATGGGGTTGCAGTGATCTCTGTGGCAGCCTGGGTTTTGTGGGTGGTAGAGGAGGATGCTTGTAAAATATTTTGCAGTGGCATCTGGTTGCCCAGGCTGAGTATGGCTTGTCAGGCTTGCTGGGGAAAGCAGGAAGATCTGGAAGTGGCTTTGGTGCTGTCCTCTGAGCTGCCAGGGCAGGTGTCATAGAGAGGTGGGGTTTTTGGTAATGATAAACCTACCTGGGGTGGTTGCAGAGGGGATGCTCTTCAAAAGAGCATTTGGGAGTACAAGTATGGGGAAAAAAATTTCAGCCATACTTTGCTGTTATCTTTGCTGCTTTGGGGAGCAGCGTTGTAATGTTCAGAGGTTCCTTTTGTCTGTTAGGTGGATGAACTGTGTTCATGCGTGCATGACCTATGTGGATGCATTTATGTGTGTACATACAAACCAGAGATGCACGTTAATTAAACTGAAACACCCTTTTTGATTAACTGAATTGCATTTTCCCCAATGGCACCTTCTGTTTTCCAGCAGGCGCTTTTACCCCATCCTTTTCATTTCAGGAATGTGCGCCTAGAGAATGAGGAAGGAAAATCAAGGATGTTCCTAGAGGGAACATGTCCATTGTTTTAAATGGAGAAAGCAGGCATATTTGAGGCTGAATTAATGCAGAACTGGATTGATTAAAGCAAAAAATGTTAAGGACATGCCTAGTCAGGAGTCAGATATTAGATAGTCAGTGCTATTCTCCCTTTTTATAGCATGAACCAAGCAATTTGTCTTAAAACTGTCAAACTGACGAGCATGTAATTGTCATGCTGTTGTCTCCATTCACTCTTTCTGCTCGTGAGCATTTGCTTTTGTGAGCTTGTTAGCACAGAGGCCGGACAACAATGCACCCACCAGGCTGGGAGCAGCCACAGTTACTGTCAAGGACCCGGTGGACCTTCCCAAGCCAATGCTGCTCTGTGGCACGAAGCAGTGTTTGGGGTGGATCCTGCTTGTGCATCTGCTGCATTTCTTGCCAAAGCAGGCATGCAGTCAGATGGTTGGCAGGTATCTAGCCACACTGAATTGCTTAATTAACTGTGATGTGTCCTCTGCTTGAGGGAAATTGGGGTTTGAACCAGTGTGCTGCGTCTGAGCTGGTGTGGGGCTGCCTTTCAGTGTGGTTGCTCATGAGCTATTTGGACCTGTGTGATGCCCTTTGCACTCCAGATCTGCTCATCCATTTTTGCCTTTAACTGAACCTCCATGAGGCTTGATTTTCTCTGTCACAGAAAACTTTGTGCTTGACTTGGATGGTACCTGGTAGTCCCAGTTTTGGCTTTGGGTTTTAACCTATGGGTGCACATGAGGGTCTTTTCAGGGTGCTATGGTGGTTTCTGGGGTTTTCCTGAGGCTGCTGTCACTTCCCTGCTCAGTGTTAATCTTTCTGGATAAGAAATCATGCAGAAGTAAGAGTCAGTTCTGCACCCCTGGGTCCTGAGGTACACCCCCATTGCCTTGGGCATCTGCATCTCTGAGGGTGGATATTTTCTTGCCCCTCAGCTAATACAGACAAGAAAAGTCCTGGATTTGATTGGAACTGCAGCTTAGTGTTTGCTGTCCTGTGGCAAGTCCTCTGGGCCCATTTTAGAAGAAAGTTTAAGAGAAAATAGCCGGGTCAAGCAAGGAGGACCTGTGGACTGGAGGAGTGCCGAGGTGCTGCTAACCCAAGAGCTTTGTACAGCTCCCATCAGGAGTTGCATAGGGGTTTTCCCCTGACCTCCTGGGCTTCCTTTGGAGAACTTTTGTCACTAAGGCTGCAGAAAAATACATTGAAGCAGTAACTGTTTCTCAATGCCATGCAAAGGGTCAGGCATGCACGGGCACCCTGCCCCAAAAGATCTCCCAGCAGGTCCCACATGGGTGTGCTCCTTGCCCTGCATGCCATTGTTGTCCTGTCCTTCCCTCAGCAAGCAGAGACTACTCTTGTGTACACCACTGCTGGGATGAGGAACATCCATACAGACAGTATCATACCCTGAGCTGTCTGTTGTGATGTTACAAGCCTGGCTGCTGAGGAGTAAGCGCTGAGGGAGGAGGTCACCATCCTCTTCTCCCTGATCTACCTGCCCCTCCTGGCTCTTGTTCCACTGTTCTGGCCTCAGCCAGAAAATTTAGCCCTGATTCAAAGCCCTCTGAAGTGAAGTCTTTCCATTCACATCAAGAGGCAGACCCTGGGAAGGATTGGAAGTTACGCAAGCAGCCCTAGGTGTTGGTGCTATTTGGATACTTCTCTCCAGTCTTAATACCTGGAGAGTAACTAAAAGTTCACAGCTGCACTCCTGGGCTGTTTGTGTTGCTTTCTGCATAGACTGTCCTTTCTAATAGATGGCAGCAGAAATGAGCTGGCAGAAGTGCTCACCTGGAGCTGGGGTCTGGCTCCTGGGAAGTCAGAGAGCATCTCCCTACAGATGTCCTGCTGCAGAGTGGACAGGCCAGGAGAGCACCTGGACTATGCCAGATTTTCACTGACTTCAAGTAAAGCCACATTTGAAACTTTTCTCCAAAGCTGCCTGAAACGTGCTGCTCTGAAAGGATGGGTGTTGTTTTCGGTTTTGTGAGGGATTCTGATTTTTATTTTGTAATGCTGGAGAGGATTTAAATAGTCCCAGTCCTCCTTTTTGGAAGTTCATCTGTTTACATGAGGCATTCCAAGAAATTTGTGTTCATATCCATCTGATGTGCCATGGTCAGTTTCTTGGCTGGACCCTGTCACTGGATGCTGGAATGCAAATCTTGCATTTTTCAAATAGCATTGGGACCTTGTAGTGAGAAAAATGCAGCAGGAAGCCTCTGTCTATGTCTCAGGGCCCTGTTTCCAAGGCTGTCCTTGAGGGACCCCTGGAAATTACCCCATGGGGATCTGTCAAGAACGTCTCTCTCTTTGATGTGTCTCCTGTCCTCTGCCATGCTGGAGCTTCAGCAGCAAGTGAGGTTTGTTCAATCCCACACTGGTTTTGGCTGCACATCTGAAGGAGGGTCTGGCACGATGTGAGCATCTTCTTTGCATTATTTCATGTCATTTTAGTCCCTCAGCCCTGCAGCTGTAGAGAGTTGTCTCTATTGTTATAGTGCAAAAATAAATAGGAATTGACTGTTGAAAGTGCAGTAAGTTTTAGGCATATGACTTGTTCCCTTTGGCACTTTTGGGGACACCAAAAAAAAAAGGCATTCTAACAAATGGGCTCTTTGCAAAAGGCTGCATTGTGTGGCTGGCTGTTCCCGAGTGCTCCCTGACACAAGGCTGCATTGTGCACCACGCATGAGGCTCACAGCAAAGGCTGGAGCTCTGGGACAGGTGCTGGGAGACTCGTGGCCCTGGCAGCCTGTTCTTTGGGAGTGAGCTGCTGCCTGTGCCTCACTGCCTGTGGTGGGCACACACTGCGTTTTAACCAGCTCCCATGAAGTCTCTCCCACCTCCCTTATTCTCCAGCAAAGCTGCCTAGGGCAGCCTGCCCACATGAAAATGCTCTGGCTGTGCCTCAGGGACCGCTTGCTGTAGTTTTTGGTTCCCAAGTGACAGTGTCATGCCAAGGCTGCAGTGTGGTGGTGAGAGGGAGGCAGTACACACAGTGCTTGTGTGGGGATGTGTGGTGTCTCGCCTAGAAAAGAGGATGCAGGTTCCTGGAGCCACCCAGCCTCAGTCTGCAGCCTCACATCTTGACTTGGCTCTCTCTGGGTTGGTGGGTTTGCCCAATTTCCCTCAGTGTCACCTCCTTGTCCTCTGTTCTGTCTTTTGCAAGCTCCTTTGAGGTGATGCAAGTGCATAAAATAATAGAGATGGCAATGGGCTGTCCATGCAGCAAACCAAATTCTTCGCTTTGGTCTCAAGTGACCCAAGCCAGGGCTGGGAGCGAGTGCCGCTGCTGTGGCTGGGTTAAAAACCCAGGCTTAGCTTTCTGTTGTGGTGCTCTGCTAGCAAATTCAATGTTCAAATCCTTGCAGAATTTCCTTTTTTGGTAGGTCCCTTTGAAAGGCTCAAGGCTTAGTGCAGCCTCCTTCCAAGAACAGTCACCACAAAGGACACCAGCTTCTCCTTGTCATTTCCTATTTGCTAGATACCAGCATGTCAAAACAAAGCCCCTGCTGTGGGATTGATGTATTCCCCTCCACTTCCCTTTTGACCATTCTTCATCCCCCAGGAGTTCGGCAGCACAAAGTCCATCACATCCCGGTGCGACTTCCTGCAGAACCTGATTGCGAATGGTTGTGCTGGTGCCATCGAAAACCCCAGCAGCAGCATCAGTGTGCTGAAGAACGTCCCTCTGAGCAGCAAGGGCTCTGGCCAGACCCACCTGGATGTCACGCAGATCACACCTCAGAAGGTCGCCTTGAATCTTCGTCCTGGTGAGTCCCCAGTGGCCATGTGGCGTGTGGGGGAAGTGAGAAGAGGTGGCCAGGATATGCCAAGAAGGTGTTGTAGCTTGTGGCCTTGTAACCCATTAAAACAGGTGACTGCTGGCCCCTTCCATATGTGTGAATTTTGGTGGTGCATCACAAATAGTTTTGGGGCTGAGGTACATGTCCTCTGAGAGAGGACACTGCTGTTGGACAAAGTCAATCAAAGCACACTTGTAACTGTTACCAGTACTAGTCTTAACCCCTGCATGAGTTTAAAAGGAACCTGCTCAGCTTAAAAATGGAATGACTGGATAGAAGGAGTTAAAATAACTTTGGCTTCTCCACCAAGCTGACAGTGCATGACTCTAAACTGAGACAGCTCCCTCTGTAAGTTGGAAACAAACGCACATATCTATTTTCTGTTGGTATGCAAACGAGCCATCGGATCAAGGCAGAAGATAGAGATTTGAACTTATGACTCAGGCCTTGGACTGTAGCCAGGTCCCTGTTTCATTCCCCTGAGCCATCACACTTCCTTTTAATTAAAAATTAGAATGGAATGGCTCGTCTGAGCTGTGGGAGCATGCTTGTTATTCAAAGTTTTTGCATGGTGGGGGGAGGCTTTAATGTGGGTTTAGAATTCTTGCAAAAATTTGGCAGATAATATTTATGAAGAGCTCTTTATTGCAAAGTTAAGAAGCAAATATAAAAGCTTGATTCATTATAAGGAATTGGTGTGGGTTTCCAAGGCTTACAGTTTTGTGACAGCTCTCATAAGCATACAGAAAAATGAAATATGTGATTTTGCCCAAGAAAAACCAGAGTTTGAGCTGGTGCTTATGCTACCAGTGCTCTCCCAGAGCCTACCAGTTGCTGCAGCAGCTTTTGTTTTAGCTGTACAAGTTGGATGGTTGTCATGTTTCTCAATTAACTTCCTCAGCAGTAGGACTGCAGTCATTGGTCAGATCCTCAAATCTAAAAATATTTTACTTCAAAGCCTTAGAAGCAGATACCTGAGAGCCATCACCACTGAACGTACATCTAGAGGATGCCTGACTTCTACCACTGAATGTTGCTGATGAAACAGGCTTGGTCCCATTAAAAAAAGGGAGTTGTTATTACTGCCATTTCTTGAGGCAATTCCTGGCAGAAAGGGCTGGCTCAGCTTCTGCATCTCGCCTTCTGTACACCCCCATTCCATTCACGTGCAGTGCCTGCTGCTCAGCGAATTCCCCTTTCCCAATCCCTGGGAGTTTCGCCCAGCCGAGGTGCGGATGCCTCCAATCTGCTGCAGGGTATAGGAGTCCATCTCCCCATGGCGTCCTGGGGTCTGTGCTCTCAGATACCTTGGGCTGCACAGGGCTGCTGTGCTGCTTCTGCCTCCCCTTGCAGGGGACCATACTCATGGCCCTCTTCAGTTCTTGGCAGAGAAGCCCTCCAGGTCCAAGGTGAGCTGCAGGAATCACCCCAAGGATGCCTGCAGCAATTCCCACGCTGAGCCAGTGAGCTCCCCTCCCTGTGCTCCTCTTGCAGGGCATCAGAGTGGTTGCAGGAGGAGGGACATACCTAGATGTTTGTAATAGTATCTCCCATTTTTGCTCTCTTTTTGATGTTGGGCAGCACTCCTCCTTTGGGCTGATGAC
Source organism: Sakesphorus luctuosus (assembly GCA_013396695.1). Taxonomy (NCBI): domain Eukaryota; kingdom Metazoa; phylum Chordata; class Aves; order Passeriformes; family Thamnophilidae; genus Sakesphorus; species Sakesphorus luctuosus. The sequence goes on from VWZD01012453.1 coordinate 38,630, forward strand.
TTCTTAAACCCTTATATTAGCAGCCGCAGTTTAAATTATCCATTAATCCTTGAGCTTTAGAGAATGGGTTTCACCCTGTGAACTCAAGACAAAAAGGAGACAATGTTGATTTAATTTTGGGCATGAAGGGTGTAGTATTTCAAAGATGAATTCATGTGGAGGTCTGTGGCAATGGTGATCTTGTATTAGACCGCTAAGCAGAAGCAGAAGGGAGAGGATTGTCAATTGTTTGCTGTTCCCACCCAGGCAGTTTGATCTCATCATCTTGTGGCAGAAGTCACATCCCCACATCAGTGTCTGCAGCTAAACTCCTAAGGCCTTAAATTGATGCCCTTACAGGGTAGCTTTTGAATTGACCATTTAGCTTTTATTATATTGCTTTTTAATCCTGAGTCCAGCTATGAGACAGGATGTCCCAGTTAAACAAAAATCTTAATGTTGTAAAAGGAATTAAAAAATTAATAGACGCAAGTTATGTTGCCCATCAAGCCATAATCCTCACAAAGAAGGAAAAAGAGCTTTGTTTGGATAAGCATGATTGTCAAGTTTGCATTCTTAAATTGGCCAAAATCAGTTTTTCCAGTTTCTGCACTGCCTCTGTGTGACAGTATCCAAGAAACATTTCTGAATTCAGTTTTCAGTTTAAAACTTTTCAGTAAAAGCCCTAAGGAGAAGATGGTTGTGATGGTATGTGAGGAAGGAGGGGGATGGATTATCCCTAGAAGTGTGAGGGTAATACTGCGCACAGAGAATAATAAATTCTTTTGCACTTACATCTTCATACATTAGTGATCTTTTCTCTGAGATAATTGGTTTGTGCAGTTAGAAATGAAAGAAGAACAAGCCACAGGATCCTGTTGTTTTTGGTGCTTCTCAGGGGCTATTAAATTTGTAGCTATTAAGAGAAACAGGTTGGATCAGAGAATCCCAAATATTCTTTCTGGCAGGAGCAACAGTGTTTTGGAAATGGAAATGTTGCAAAATGCAGAAGGACACATCCCCTTTTTCTGAAAGGTTTGGGTATTCCAGTGAGAAAAATGTGTAGGAATGAAAAACATAGGCATGGGAATGAATTTTCCCAGATTTAAACATGTTTTTGGAGCACTGAATTAAAAGTCAAGCTCGCAAACATGTTTTTTACCCTGAAATCAGTGCAAGCAGGTTTTGCACTACATAAATAATGTTCTTCTTTGTTTCCCCACAAAATGTATGCCAGGTACAGCGTCAGGCCCACCTGGGGCACCTCTGCTGTGAAGACAGGCTGAGACAGTTGAGGTTGTTCAGCCTGGAGAAGGGAAGGCCCTGGGGAGACCTTAAGACCACCTTCCAGTGCCTAAAGGAAGCCTATAAGAGAGCTGGAGAGGGTTTTTACAGGGGCCTGTAGTGACAGGACAGGGGGTAATGGCTTCAAATTGCAAGTGGGATGGGTTAGATTAGATATTAGGAAGAAATTATTTACTGTGAGGGTGGTGAGGCAAAAGTTGCCTAGAGAAGCTGTGGGTGCCCCATCCCTGGAAGTGTTCAGGACCAGGTTGGATGGAGTCACAGTCACAGCAGCTTTGGGCAAACTGGTCTAGTGGAAGATATCCCTACCCAGGGCAAAGGGATTGGAATGAGGTGATCTTTAAGGTCCCTTCCAACCATACCATTCTAGGATTCTGTGATTTGGTTGAGCCACCTCAATAGCTCTGCTTACTATAGCGCCAGTGCAGAGTTGCATCCTACTGTACTCCACATCTCAGCCCTGTGCTGGGAAAGCCCTACTCCTGCTGGAAAAGAAAGCTGGGAGAAGCAGGAGGAGTATTTATGGTGTGAGCTTCCTTCTTCCTGCAGCTGGTACGTGGGCAATATCTACATGTCCATATTTGCACATGGTGCCTCTCACAGCCCTGCCTTGTCCAGGGAGAGTTGTAGCAGACTGCAGGGAAATGCTTAAATAGAAGGAAAGTGTTGGTTGAGGAGCTGTAGCTGACTCCTCTGGCACCCCAACACTGAGCGGCGAGAGATACACAGGGAGCAAAGAGCAGACTGGGATGTAAACCCTTCCCAGCTTTGTTTGCAGAAGATGCAGCCTTTGATCTCTACACGCATCCTTCTGGATGCTGGGCCCCTGGCTCCTTTGCTGAGGGGCTGGATGCTGCTGGGCTGGAGCAGCTGCTGCAGAGGCTGGGAGGGTGTCTGCTCACTCCCCACACATGGAGACAGCTCCAGGGATCAGTACAAAGCAGATCCTAGAACCAAGGAGGGTGTTTGGCCCTGGGTGCAGCCTGACCCCTGGTGCCAGCCAGGCTGCAGAGCCCCTCATGCCGTGCCTTATCAGCATGGCAGTTTTGGGATGCTGCTGCTGCTGCTGTTGGGCTGGAATTAAGTGGGAGCAGCTGTGCTGTTGCGCACAATGAGGAAAACACTACAGTGGTTACGGAAGTGTTTTCACAATGCTGAAAAATGTGAGTTTTATTTCTGGGGAAGAAGAGGGGAAGCCACAAGTGTTTGCAGAACCTGCCAGTGCCCAAAGTACAGCCTTGGTCATGAAATACTGGGAGAAGGCAGGAAGGGGAGCTTGGTCCTTAAAGGATCTGGTTCCCTGGGTCTGAGACCCCACTGATCCGGAAAAGGGGTTGAGGTGGCAGCTGGGGACATGGGATCTCCAAATCAGCTGGGGTGTGAGGGTGCTGAAGTGTAGATTTTCCATTAGACCCTTCTCTCAACAAAGCATAAGGCAAACTCTTGGCACATTGTGACTGGTGTGAATTTGCGTTCATTTTGAAACCACTTCACCTTTTCTGAGACGTGTGTGGTGCCAGCAGTGACCTCCTCTGGAACCCTTTGTCGAGGGCATCTCAAGTGAAACTGATCTGGCAAAGGAGAAGGTCAGGGATGGGCTTTCCTCTGCTACTCATCACTTTTGCACAGCCTGTGACTCAGCCCTGTCAGCTCCCTCCCTTCCGTTCTTCACTTCAGAAAGCATCACCCTCTGCTGCAGTGCTTCCCTGGGAGCCCCTAACAACCTTCTTTTTCCAAGTCACTTCCCTTTTCCCATGCTTTCTTCAGGATCATGGTGGCTGGTTTTGGGCAGAAAGTAATTTTTAAAAGTATTTCTTCTGTGTCTGCTGTCAGTTTTTTTCCCTGCACAGCTCAGAGGACATCTTGCATTCATCTCACACTAGCTGTTTTCTCCTGACCCTCTTTCTTCTCCTGCCTCGCTCATTCTTTCTTTGGTGCAGGCCTTCTTGGACTGCTCCTGGTTTGCTTTGAGGGTGTAACCAAGTAAGCATGGGCAGGGTCTCTGTCTCAGTTGTCAGGTAAACATCCATTTGAGGTATGCTCTGCTTGCTTTTCTTTCCAGTTTTCTAGGAAAACACTCCTGGCCTGTACACAGGCCAGGGCAATAGTATTTTTCATATGTCTACCCCTTAGATGTTCTCTCAGAGAAGACAGAAAAACCCCTTCTCATATATCCAAAGAGCTAAAACAGAGACATGCACTCCATAGATAGGTCTTTTCCTTGACAACCAGTACACTCCATAGCTTAAGAGGACCCAAAATCAATACTTCCTTTCCTGTTAGTCTCCTGAGGGATGAATTTGGAAAAGCTTCTTTCCCTCACCCTCTTTTGCAAGTGATCTGTCTGCTCTGCAGTGAAAAAAAAAAAAAGCACATGCTGTCTGGATTTTATGTATGCTGGAGTTACTTTTTCACCACTTTCAACTCTTTTGTGTGTGCAGGTGACCAGACCTCCTTCCAAGTTCAGGTTCGGCAAGTGGAGGACTATCCCGTGGACCTCTACTACCTGATGGATCTCTCCCTGTCCATGAATGATGACCTAGACAATATTCGCAATCTGGGGACCAAGCTGGCTGAAGAGATGCGAAAGCTCACGAGCAATTTCCGTCTGGGGTTTGGTTCTTTCGTGGACAAAAACATTTCTCCTTTCTCCTACACAGCACCAAGATACCAAAACAATCCCTGCATTGGGTAAGTGGTGGGTGTGCCCTGAAGGGACAAGCCTTGTGTTTACACAGAGCCTGGCTGCAGTCTCTTCTACCATTCTTACTTTAAATAATGAACACGCTTCAGCCTTGGCTTTTGGGAATGCTGAATGCTGATTAGCTATGGTTGTCACTGTGATACTTGAGCAATTTAAAATAACACAACTTCTAGTTTTACTGTGTCTGTTGGGAAATCTCTGTATCTAGAGGTGGAAAACTATTGTATCGGAGAGCCTGACGCAATTGTGAAGTACCTGAAGAGGATGCAGACATAGCAGGCTTTTTTGCAAGCTTTAAGCAAAAGAAGGCAGAGCCAGAAATTCCTGATTTCTGATCCTAGCTCTGAGTCATAGTTTGGCCTTGAGTAAATCAATTAAGCTTTTTGTCTGCACTTTACAGATAAGGAGACCAAGGCAATGTAAGTTCCTCCCAAGAAAAGTGTTTGGAGGAACTGAGATTTGTGATGGCCTGTAGTGCTGATTAATGAGTTCTTGTAGAGTGTTTTGAAGGCGTCAGGCAGGTTTTTTCATCTTTATTGGTGTGGAAAGAAGCAGACTGGCCATTGCAAAAGTCACAAATGATGTGGTTTGCTTTGTGGTGATATGAGAACTTTGTCCCTTTTTTCCTTTTTTTTTGCTTATTAGTGTCTTTGCAGGAGTCTTTTTGTTTGCCTTTTAACCGCCAGAGTTGGGATCAAGTCCACTGAATTGGGGACTATGCAGGAGTGAAATTTGGTGTAATGGAGGGTGTCCAAGTCAGATGAGTTTGGATGTTGGAATCACAGGATGGATACAGCAGCTCGTGCCTTCCTGGGAGAATGTGACCATTTACACTTACCTTTGTAGTCCCCATCTTTACCTCATCCATCAGTGGGTCTTTCCTAGTCATGTAAGGACAGTAAAGTTAGCACTAGCCATTTTTGGATACTTACATTGTAAGATCACTTCACAAATTGGTGCCAAGCTCTGTGCATGCTTCAAGTATGAGAGGCAGATAAAGAGACCTTGCGTCAGCTGTGAGTTTCTAGGCCAACTTTTGGCACTGACCAAGCATTTGGCATCTCACTACACACTGACTGTTGACCAGACAAAAATTATCTGTGTTCTCTTTTCACCAGATCTGTTCAGAGTGGAAAGTCAAATGGATTTTAACACTGAAAACTGATGCTTTAGCCATGATGTGAAAAGTGACCACACTGACTGAGCCAGGCAGGTAGCTCTGCCACAATGACTCCACACTCTTTATAGTACTTCTCCCAGAAGTTTGGCGTGGCCTCTGAGGGATCCTCTCAGTCATCTCTGTTGTTCTCAGTCTCTGACACTTGCTCATGTTGTCTGTGGGCTGAGGACAGTGTTTAGCTCCAGCTGGAGAAATATTGAAAACTTTGTTTAGCTGGTGTGTGATTTAATTGGAGTAACATGGCTTTTGCCAAATGAAATAGAGTAAAATATGCAGAAGGAGGGGAGTGGGAAAGGAGGAGAGGATGGAACTGGAAGACTCAGCAACAAAGCATACCTGGAACTACCAGTGACCTTTCATCAAGGACATCCAGAGCTGTCACCTCAGATTTTCCCACAGTAATCAGGCTATCTGCATGTACTTTTGGCTTTACCCAAGTGGTTGCTTTTCTTTCTGTGTATTGCTTTAAGCCAGCCTGATCTTGGGAAAGCATTTAGGAAGGAATGCCCAAGGCAGCTCATCAGGTGGATGCTCCCTTCCACTTGCCATGTTTCCTCTTCATCCAAACCAGGGGTGCTGGCTCCCTGCTTTCTTGGAATCTCCTTCTCCTGCCCACTCTGTGAGTGGGCTCTGGCTGCTGCCTTGTGGCTCACTGATACTGCAGTGATGTTTGTCAGGTGTGGTTTTGCTTGCAGCTATTTCTAGTGTCAAAACAAACTGTTCAGCATCTTACAAAAGCTGCAAGTAAACATGAGCTGTGGTGGGTACTTTTTTTCTCCTCACCCAGGCTTTCTCCTCATCTTCCTTGTGGTGATGACAAACTTGCAGGTCTCTGTGGAGTGCAGGCCTGCTTTCCTACAGGGTCAGGCTGGGATCCCATGTGCCTCCTCCATCTTACAGCAGCTCTCTGCTCACCCCTGCTTCTGACTCAGCATCCTGGGTGGGATCTCCCAAGAAGCCAGAAAGTGGCTTCTTGCAGCTGTGGTCTCATTCGAGGTGATAGTTTGCAGGAAACAAACACTGAAGCGATAAGGCAGAGGGTCTGACTGAACCTTAATTGCCCACCTCTCTGTGATATGACTTGTGGAGGTTACAGCCACAGATAACCCACCTGCATCACTGTGTGCCCTTAGTCAGCTATGAGGTATCTGTCTTGCTGCTGCCTGCAGCTTCTGCCAGCACACCTGGAGTGTGAAACAAACAGAAAGCATTAAATTATACATCTTCATGGGAGGTAGGACCCTACAGTGTCAGTGTTTTCTTTGTGCAGAAGGGCTCTGACAAAGTGAGCACCCAGATGTATGATAATGGGCTGAGGGCAGCTGGCTGAGACCCTGCAGTGCAGGGGTTTCAGTCATTGCAAACTCCTTGCCTTGGCCCTAGGTGTGAGCGGGATACAAGTCTGGACATGGGGCTGATCATAAGGGATGGCTCCAATTGCCAGCCAGGCCCAGGGCAGTGGGACCTGCCCCGTGGTTAGGTGTGTGCATGGCTGTGTTGGTGCAAATCCCTGCTCTGGGGTCCCTTTGTGAGGGATTTGAATTCTCAGTGGTGGTAAATCTTAAATACTCCTTTGTGAAAAAAGCCTCTTACAACTTACCCATAGTGGGTCATGTGTCAGCAGAGAGTTTTAATTGTTCTCTGGGATTTATCTTTGAAGATAAGAGTGAATTAGTGTCAGCCCAACTCCTTTATAGACACATTTCTTAACCCTTCCTATCCCTCTCCCCTGCACACACTCACTGATTCCCATGCACAGGAGCTGCTCTGCTGAGTTCTTCCAGCCATATGATGAGAACCAAAGCTGCCTTCTCATGGTTTTGTATGGGGAAAAAAAGGTTTCCTGGTAGCCTGCCGAAGCATTTCTCTGCCTTAGGGTGCCCCTCCTACCTTTCTGCTCCAGTGGCGCCTTGGAAAGCAGAGATGGTGTTTGCTCACCATCTTGCAGGGGGAGTGGGAGGAAGCATGAGTTAGTTATCACTACATCTCATGCTGGGCAATTGCCAGGTGCCTGGTGATGTGTAGTGCGTGTAGGTTGGCACATGCTGGTAAGAAAACTGGATGACAGAGTGAAAATCTGTATTGCAAAACAAGGGAAAGGTAGCTTTTGGCAGTGATGCTCCTGCATGGTGCCCTTTGGCACCAGCCCACCAGTTCTGCAGGCGTGGGGCATAGTTCCCATGGGCCTTCTGGGCTGCTGAAATGAGTAGTTCTGCCAAAACATACCCTCTGTATCACTGGGTTGCATCCTTCACTAGAGATTTCCCATGTGAAAACTGCTTTATGGGTGCTGAAACCACAGAGCTGTATGAGCCAAGGTGGGCTGGTGCTCGGTGTCTCCACTCACACCGTATGTGGAGAGAGATTTTCCGTCCTGGTGGGATTTCTGGAAACTTCAGCTTTGCAAAGCTCCTTAGAGGAAACAAAAAAAAAAGGCTCTACTATAGGTTTTTTTATATAAATAACAAGAAATCAAAGTGTCCAAAGCATGAAGTGTTGTGAAAGCATTTCAGTCCTCTAAACAGAATTTTAGAGACCAATCTGATAGAGCTGGGAGCCTCTGCAGCTCTTGGCTGCTGGTGTGGCTCCTCCCAGCTGACCATCCCTCTGTTCTTCTCACAGTTACAAGCTGTTCCCCAGCTGCGTCCCATCCTTTGGCTTCCGCCACCTCTTGTCCCTGACGGATAAAGTTGATCGTTTTAATGAAGAAGTCCAGAAACAGAAGGTTTCTCGCAATCGAGATGCTCCAGAGGGTGGCTTTGATGCGATTTTGCAGGCTGCTGTGTGCAAGGTGAGTTGCTCTGATTTCAAGGGTTTTAAAGCAAAGCAAAAGAGGAGGAGGCTTCTTCTGCTCTGTTCTTGATATGCCATTTCTGAAACTGACTACTAAATTTTTCTTGCAGAAACCATGGTAAATGCCTTGAAAAGTAGGAGCTATTGTTTTCATGTGCTTTTTTAGATGAACAGGCAAAAGCAAAGGAAAAAAGGTTAATGCTATTTTTAGTTTAAAGGGATAAAAATGGAGCTTTTGCAAATGTAGGCCTGAGATTTCATCACACAGTTAGACTTGTAGGTGCTGTTCCCTGAGCAACTGGGACAAAATCATGTAAGATTTACGTACACTTGTGTGCAGCAGCACCATATGTTAGATCAATGCATTTCTTAACTGTGTGTCAAACACATCTTGCAGCAGTTTGACCCATGTTTAGGGTTGGAGCTTGTTCCTACTGCTCATACCTGCCCCCTTTGTGTGTGGGGTTGGAAGATCCCATCTCCAGGCACTGGTAGCCTGTTCTCACTCTTTGTCAGCAAAACTGAAGCAGAGTTCACTAGCTTGGTGCCATGTTAGCCATGTCCTTGGGGTTTTTGGAGATGCTTGCTTGAATATTTTTCTGATGGAAGGGTTTGCTTCACTCCAGTGTGTAGCTGAGTTTCCTTGCTCATCAGAAAGGGCCCTTTTTGCTATTTTCCCTCTTGGCATACAATTTGCTTTTTGTTTGCTTCAGCTTTTCATAGTGCTTTTGATGTTTTCTTCAGGGTCTGAATTATGGGAGCCTCGAGATAGGCATCGTCTGTGGGAGGGATGGGATGTAAGCATGTGGGAAACCTGATCTTTCTTCACCTGCATTGGCTTCATTTACGCTTCATGATCTCAGCAGATCTGAACTTGCTCCACTGGATCTGATGCCAGCCAACAGTAATCTTCCCTCTGCCAGCCTGACACAGATATTTTTGTTGGCACAACTACAGTGCTGCTCCCAATACTTGTCTGGGTATAAAGTGCTTCTCAGTTTTGGAGAGGTGGCTCTCATGATTAGAGCAGGGATGTCTCAGGATGGTGACTCAGTTGTTCCACTCACCATGTGGGTTTTTGCAGTCCCTTCCACCAAGTTATTGCGAAAACAGGACAGCATTTCCCTACTGCGCAGCAATGTTTCAGTGTGTTGTGTACCACAAGGGCTCATTTTGGAGGTATTGGTGGAAGGCAGGAGACCTGCAACATAATTCCTGTACATTTGTGCCAATCTCAGATTGTTGGTAAGGATCAAAATCTTTGACTGTCGTTCTTGAGTGCACAGCCTGGTCCCTTCTAAACTCAGAAGATGAATTTAGATGCTGGCACCATCTAAATTCTGGACTGAGCATCCACTAGGAAGGGTGAGCAAAGGTGAGCATGTGCAGTAATGTGGCTCTTGGCATGATGTGGCAGGTCACAACAGAAGAATTTCTGCAGCCTTAGCAGTTACTGCTGCAATTACTGAAGCTTGGGTGTGGGAAAGAAATTCCATGGGACTGGTGTGTACGGCAGGAGAACTGGCTGTGCCGTGACTCGTGCTGCCTTGGCAGCCCCTTGCTCTGGGTGGAGCAGCTGCCTCTGATTGAAGCCATGAGCAGCAAAGATTCTGTCTGTCCAGAGTTTAAAAAGCTAAAATTTCAGGCCAGCTGATGTTTGGCTCCATAGTTAGAATGGGAAGCTAATGTTTAATTTCCCTCACAGTGGTTGAGTCATGGCCCAGACTGGTTGATGGCCGTGGGCTGTGGTGTGGTTCAGCACTGTTGAGAAGGGTGAAGGTGGTGGACATCTGGGCTAGCAGTGAAATGCTGCTTCCTGACGAGGATTCTCTTTGCATCCAGCAGTGATCTATGGTGTATCATGGGCATGAAACCCTGCACAGTCAGTAGTTTCTGTTAACTTGGGAACTGTTTTCCCTCCCATACAAGGAGAGCAGCGTACAAGTGGTGACTTCTGGGGTGGGTTTCCTCATTGTGGGTCCCTGTTGCATCTCACTGGCTTTTTTTCAGAGCAGTTAGGACCTTAGAAAGTCCCCTGCCTTGGGGCAATACAGCATGTTGACCATGAAGTATTTTGTGCTCAGCAGCAGAGTTTGTGGTGTCAGAGAGTTCATGGCATAGCAGAGCCTTGCTGTCTGCAACCACAGTGTCTGAGTGTGGTCTTCTCCTCTTCTGAGGTGTCAGAAACAGTACCTACTTTGTTGATTAGTTGTTATTATACTGTAATTCGTATCAAGCATTTCTTCTGCATGAGCTGTCCAAGAGCTCTGTAGCACTGAAGTAATTTTTTGGCCTTGTTCTCAACCCAAAGAGCGAGGAACGTTTGTACAGCTAATAAGAGACTAACAAGCAGGCCCAGGGTTTGGCTTTTTTCTGAAAGATGAAGATATGGTAAATGTTATTCTGGAGGCAATGAAAGAGCCAGAGACAATAAGCCTTTATTCTGATGCTAAAATAGTAACCCAGGAATATTGATCAACTTTCCATAATTGCATTTTCCATGTGCAGTGTTTTGGTTTTCTGCCATTTTCTAAGTGCAAGTTTCATATGGCTGGATCGTATGCATAAGTTTCAGATCTTGTATACTAAGATACAGTAAGGAGATAATGTTTGACTGGAAAATAAGGTGTCTTTTGAAATAGTTTTGATTAGTACTTGCTAGACAGTTTTGTATGGAGATAGCCTAGACATACGGGATACACTGAGATGTCTTTTGGAGCAACACCAAATGAAGGAGATTTTGACTCCTAATCCCTAAGGCATGGTTGCCTTGTACCTGTGTCTATTTCTTCCCTCCAAAAATGTCTGCACCTGAGAAACTGGTGAAGTTTTACACATATTGATGAGTCCATGGGGCTCTCCCCGCAGTTGATGTCTTGGCAATTGAATGGATTTTATTCAGTGCCCAAGGTATAAATTTAGGTATTTTTTCAGGCATGGAAATACTGATCATGGGTTTTGCAGCCTTTTCAGTAGTATTTGGAGGGCTGTGCTGTGCCGAGGCAGCCGTGGCAGTTTTGCCAGTCACTGTTGGCTGTATGGAGTGAGAAGCTGTTTGGGGTACAGGAGGCAACTACAGCCAGTCGTAGGAGTAGGGGCAGGATCCATAGCATGCCCAGCCTTGTGGAAACATGTCTTCCCACCTTACTCTGCTCTGGATCCAGTCCCACCCCTGATTTTAAAATCCTTTATATCCAATGAGGATCACAAACCAGATGAGGCGGCAGGCATCAGTGCAGGTTCTTTGTTCAACAATACCAGTCCAATAAAAATAAATGAAAGTCTCCTTGGTTATTTGTTTTAAGCAGAGCAGAGTGCTGCTCTGGGTTTCTCAGTGGAAATTGCATGCTAAAGAGCTGTATTTTCCAGCGCCTGGAAGCCGCTGGCAGAGACAGCACAAGATGCAGCAGCTCCTTGGCATGCCAAGCCTCCCTGGGGGCTTTTTTCATAGACCTACAGATCTTTTGGTGTGGCATCAGCACTGGCTCAGCCACGTCATCCAAGACATCCTGGTCTGATGCTAACCGAGGCATCAAATGCTTTCAGTGCCTGAATATTGGCATGGAAATTATGAGTGCTCATTGCTTTTTGGAAGTGAGTTCCTGAGCTAAGCAGCCACAGCAGTTTTGATGTTGTTGATGTGGGAAATTGTGTCAGAAGCATGGACAGTTTGTCTGCAAAGTGATGCTTAACCCATGATTTAAAGATGGGCTTAGCAGGCAGGTGACCAGTAGCATCACGCCTGAAGTGACTTTTTTAACTGCTGCTTAAATGCAGCTCCTTTTCTTTATGTGTAGCACATTTCTAAGGAAATGAAACTCAAATTAATCCTTCTAATCTCTTTGGGAGTTTCTTGGCCTCAATCATTTAAAAAAAAAAATCAGCTTTGGATGCTGAAACAAAAGTGAACTGGATGGGCTTCTGTCCGGTGGCTGAGTAGATTGAAAACTGCCTCTTGCATTATTGTTAGAGCTGTAATCACTTTTGGGTTCAGTTCTTAAGAAGTTACATTTTGGCATGGAGTTTTAGCCTTTTGTCCAGTGGGGTAATTTCAGTGGAATGAATCCTGCTTCCCAGAGCGAAAAAGTCCTCGTTACTTACTGGGCTAGACTGTAATGTGCTGGTGCATGGCAAAGGATGTATGTTGCCAAAGATTTCTTCCTATGGCCTTATTTGCGTTGTGTGGGTCTTTAAAATATCATGAAGAAAAAATACCTTTTGAAATAGGGAGGGAAAAGGGAACTACTTTGGAATAGTGTCCCTGAAGGAAGAGTTATATTTATCGGAAAGATCAGCAGACTTTGGGCTATGACTCACATTTGGAGGCAAAAATTGTGCTGACAGACGTGATTCTGCACCCTTCTGCCTGCTTTGCCCTCCTGCCCTGCCCACGCCTGTGCTTTCCGTAGAAAGTGCCTTTACTGAGGGCCTGTGGCAGCTCATGGGCCAGCATTGTACTAAAACCAAGGCAGAACCCGGATTTTGCTAAATAAGCTGAGCAGCGAGCTCTGGAGGAGTTGGGCATCTTCATATGCACCATCATCCCATCAGTAAGCTTTTACTAGCTTTCCTCATCTGTTCCCAAAGCATTTGTATGGTGTTGCTCTGAGCCAGGATCTGGGAGGAGGGGGTTGCTGGAAGTGTGTGGGGAGGGAATGGGTGGGACTGCATCTTTGCCAGCAGATGGGCAGGATGTCCAGCCCAAGGGGAAGCTCCAGGTGATGGGGATTTCTGGCTCCAGTCTGTTCCATGGCAGGATCTCCCTGCTGTCGTTGGCAGCAAGGCCCCAGCCCACCTGGCTTGGCAATGAGCTGGCAGCAGGAGCAGCCAGTGAGTGCAGGGGAGTTTGCTGTAGTGCTGTGGTTTCCAAAAATTTCCTTTGGGTACCTCTATTTCCTTCCACTTCCCTTGCAACTAAGTGCTTCAGTGTGCTGTTGTAGGCACAGATCTGCTTCTCAAGCTGATGCAAAGCTGGAAATCTGGGGAAGCTCCATGTGAAGGAAATGTTTCTAATCTAAATCTTATCTGTCTACTTGAAAAAAATCCCTGCATCTCTCTCCATGCAAAGATGGTGATGTCTGATCCTTGTACAGAGTGACTGTTGAGGATTCAGAGGACCCTTCATGTGCTGTGCTTGACACCTCAGTGCATTACCATGTTTTTAAATAGGCAGAAATTTCTCATTGTGCAGAGCAGTTGTGTGTGGATCAGTGCCAGCACCAATGCCAAAGGTCTCTGCCCTGCTCTGCTCCGGCTATGTGTGTCCCTGCTTCTCTGGGCTGTGGTGCTGGGGGGATGGAGCTATTTGGGGCATGTGTTAGAGGTACACAGTGAAATGGCAGAGTTTTGGAGGCAACACGACTTCCAGGACATGTGTGCAGAAAGGGAGCAAGGCACAGTGCCTGTGCATGAATGCAGGTGCACCAAAGCCAGACCCCTTGGGCAGGGACCTCACTTTGTCTATCACAGCTCAGAAACAGCCTCTATGAGCAGGCAGGAATGAAAATGCTGAGCAGGGATATTGCAGCTCTTGCTGTTGCCTTGGCTGCTCCACAGAGCTGAGGAAACAAGGTCAGATTAAATGTGTGTGGAGGAAGTTGGCAGCTTTCCTTTGGCTATAAAAGCAGCTGAAATTCTTATTCTTGGATCTGGGTAGAGAAGCTCTGGTGGACAGTCCGCATACCTCCTCCTGCCTTTTAAAGTAAGTGTGTTGGAAGAAGATGCTGGGAAATGTTGGATGGGCCCCTGACATTTTGTTTTCTTACCAGGGATGGGTGGACAGGAGCATGGTGCTCTCCTAATTAGTGCTAATAGGTCTGCTGCTGGCCAGGCACATGGCTGGGACCATGTGCAGGGTGAGGGGTGAAGTGTAGGCTTGGCAGGGGCAGACCAGCTGTCTCACAGGGTCTGTTTTTTTCTCAGGAGAAGATCGGCTGGCGTAAGGAAGCATCTCACCTGCTGGTCTTCACAACAGATGATGTGCCACACATAGCCCTGGATGGGAAGCTGGGGGGGTTGGTGCAGCCCCATGATGGCCAGTGCCACCTGAATGAAGCCAACGAGTACAGCGCATCCAGCCAGCTGGTGAGTGGGACATGGACACCCAGCCCTTAGAGACCTCGGACCTCCCTGGAGACCAGCCAACTCCCACTCCAGCAGCTTTTGGCAAATACAGTGCCCGGCCAGCATGGTTTCACCCGGTCCTGCAATTTGCAAATAATATTTGCTGTTCCCTTTAGGCATCCCCCCACAGTGAATGCTTCTGTGATGTTCAAAAACAAGTTAGGAGCATAGTGAGTTCCTTCAGGGATCATTGCAAGGGAGGGAAAAGTAACTTGATGTCCTGAAGAGCATTTTATTTTGCCTGCAAAGTGTAGAGGAAGCAGAGAATATGTCATCCCATTCTAAAATGTCCAGTGGACTGTCAGCTTCTTCCTGAGGAAGAGATATCTACCTTGATGTGGCTACTCTAGTGAGTACAATAGAACGCTCCTCTTATTCACAGCCTTTGAGCACAAAACTGACATAGGTCTTAGTAATAAGCAGCCAAATCAGCTCTTTTCAAAAACTTAACTCAATGGAGGAAACGTCTGGAATGAATGAGCACTTGCCTGTCACCTCATTAGCACCTCCTTCTGCAGAATGGTGCACTAATTATGATTTTTCTTCCTGAATGGATGTCCCTGTAAGGGAAGGTGAATCTGGGTGGCTGTGTTATGGCCAGAAGATGGGTTCTGTGGTGGAACTCCCTTTCCACACACCTGTGTAATCCTAGTAAATGTATATATAGATAAGGGAGCAAAGTCCCTGTACTGATGTGGAGTTAATGCTGGGGAGCCGGTGTGGGAGTGCTGCCTTGGTGTTTCCATGTTTGAATCTCGGAGGCTCTCTATCAGCCCTCCAGTCTGCAAGTAAATGAGGTGGATTTTTTTCCCAAGGACAGCACTTTAGAAGCAGGCAGGGGTTTTAAACTCAAGCTGGTCTCTTTAAACTGAGTCCTTGTTGATACCTAGAGCAGCATCTCGCTGCCATCCTCTCTGTCTGGGAAATCTGCAGAATTAAAGAGCTCATTGTAATCTCTTTATGGTCCCAGTATGCAAAAAGATCAGGCAATGGCTGTTTCCACTTTGGGAGAAAAAAAATCATGCATTTCCACTTGCTGCAGCTCTAGATCTGCCTGCCTTGCATCCCTGGAGGTGGCAGCCAGTTAGCACACACACGTGTCTGCTGATGGCAAAGTAGAAAGAAGAAGGAAATCCAGTGTTTCAGGTGTTGCTTTGACTAATGGTGTTTTCAGTCATGTATTCTAGTGAAGAGTGCGGCAGAAATATTGAAGGGATTTCTACTGTTTCAGTTGGGATTGTGCTGGTACATCAGGGACTTCATCTCACAGTGAAACATGCCAAGTGTCTGGAACAAATTTTGATGTTGGGAGAAGAAGAGCAGTGAAATTGGTCGTTGCTTCTGTGTTACCCATCAATTTTTTTGCACCCTTTTTGTCCTTAGGATTATCCTTCCCTGGCACTTCTGGGGGAGAAACTCGCTGAAAACAACATCCACCTGATTTTTGCTGTTACAAAAAGTCATTATGTCCTGTACAAGGTAAGCACTGCTGAGCCATCTGGGCTGGGGGGTGATTGGAATGGCTCTTGAGGCCCTGGGGAGTGGAGCCAACTGCAAACATGCATGTGTGCAGTGGCAAACACATGTGTGTGCAATGATAAGTGTGCACACCCATGGCCACACGTTGCCTGGCAGGCAAGGCTCAGCCGCTGTCCCACCCTGCTAGTCCTTTCAGCAAAACCCACTAAAGCTTCTTAGAGCAAACAGATATATATGTGTTAGTGAGCATGTGAAGACCTAAAATAGACTCCATCTTAATCCTGATGTTCGGACAGCTGCCAGCATGCAGCATGCCAGAGAGCAGAAACCTGCTCAGCCCATTCTGCAGTGACTTAATCCTATTACCTAATCATGCACAATGTTTCTGCCCAGCTGTGTTTTTCCATCACGGAGTCCAGGGCCCTGACATGCCCCACACAATTAGAACTCTCTCGCCATTCCTGTTCTCTCCTCCCAAAACAAAAGGGGGACCCTAGGCACAAAGACTGGCCTGTGTCTGGAGCTGCCCTGTGGGGTTTCACTCCTCTGAGGATGCAGGGGTGATGTTTCAGGCAGTGTTGCTTTTAGAAACCTCTGCTGAGGGTCTCCAGGCTCGAGCAGAAACAACAAGCAGCCGTGTTGCTACGGTCGGGATGCTGCTGCTCGCCCATGGAGAACAGGAGGGCTGAGCTCATTCTCCACCCCCTCTCCTGGGAATGCTCAGAGTTGTAAAGGAAGTCGGGGCAGCCCCACCTCCCTCCCCATAGTACCAGCCCTCCCGAGTGTGTAACACCTCTGGTAGCAGACTCCAGATCTGTTTGTCCCTGTCCTGTGGCCTTGAGCTTTGTTTAATATTTGACATACCTCGTTAGCAATGCTTTACACATTAGTGGGAACCAAACCATTCCACCATACACACGGCTGGGTGATGGGGCAGTGTGTGTGGCCAGTGTCCCTGGCACGGGTCGGTCCCTCCTAACCCTCTGCTTTCCTTATTTTTTTAAAGAACTTTACTGCCTTGATTCCTGGGACAACAGTGGAGATTTTGCACAAAGATTCCAAGAATATCATCGAGCTGATTGTCAAAGCCTACAACGTAAGTGTGTTTTAATACCACAGCTGCTGAAGTACAAAGTGCCAAGAGCTCTCAGCTCCCCCTCCCTGTCGAGCTCCACCCGGCTTGGCTACCTCCCTCCACAGTCCTCCGCATGCTGCTGGAGCTTGAATGTCCACCCTTGGGAGGGAAGCAAGGTGCGTGAGGAGGAGAGGAGCATGGGAATACCCAAGAGAACCTGCAGCACAGCAGAAATTTCACCCCATATCTCCCATGTGTAGAATTGTCCTCAAAATACAGCCCCCAGCTAAAGCAGTTCTCTCTCAGAGCACCCTACCAATAGGTAAAATAGATTATTTTGTTGTTATCTGATGTTCGGAGGCCTCCCAAAGATGGGACCAGCTCCAGCTATGGTGACATCCTTGGGTTGCTCTTCGTGCAGCACAAGTAGATCTTCCCCCTGAAATCCTATGCGTCAGCTCTTCATGATCCTGGAATGATACTGCTGTTTAGGTGCTGGGCATGGAGATCTGACCCCACAGTGGGTCAGCCTCTAGGTAGTTATTCATGTGTGGGACACCTGGACACAACTTACAATGGCTGCAAGCTCTTCTTGGTACTATGCTCATGAGTGCAAGGCAGTGAGGAGGAACTTCTTTGGAGGAGTTTACACATCCAGAGGACATGTAGGAATTTGCTGCACATTGCACGACCTGCAAAATTCATTTTACCTTTCCCCCCAGCTCCCTGCAATTAAAACAGCATTTGGTTATGCCCTTGGGAAGAATGCTTCCCAAACCTTCACCCTCTGAGGAAAGGCAATGAACAGCTAATGCTGCTAATGAGGCCTTGGAGATACTAGAAAATAAAATCCCAGTTGTCCCATTTTGTGCCCCTTGAGGAAGGAGAGTCTTGCAGCTAAGATGCTTGGTTAGGGAGAAAGAAATGAACGTTAACTCCACCTTGATTTTGAATGTGGTCTCAAACACCATCACATGAAAATGACCCTTTTCCTCAGTTTCACAGATGAAATATGCATCCTTGACTCCATTTCACCACCCCTCAAGCCTTTGCAGATACATATAAGCTAATGAAAACCATTGGGAATCTGATGCCCCCACCTCTGCTCCTTCTGTCTCTTTGCTTGTAAGCTTTGCAGTGCAGCCAGCTGGAAACCAATAGGATGCTTAGACCAAGGTGCCCCATGGAATGACCTCTGTGGGGTGATCAGCTGCTGAGACCTGGGCTGGTTTCTCGCCTGTTCAGGTGGGTGGTGGCTGTGGGCTGGGACCCCCGGGTGTGCTGCTGGGAGCTGTCAGCTCCAGCTGTGCCACAGGCACCCTGGGGCCACTGGAAACCTGGCACCCGCCCAACCTGTTTCCTCTTGGTAGCTTTGTTTTTTTCCTGAAATGAGGGAGGAAATTCTCACTGAGGGAGAAGGCTAAAATTCTGCTTTGCAACTGGGAATGAACCTTTCTTTTTATTTCTTATGGAAAGGAAGCTCTGAGTCTGGAGAAATCCTTCATCTGGGACAGGGACTGTCCTTTCTTGTGGGGTGCCAGTGGCTGGTGCTCTGGGCCTGGGCTCAGCCTCTCACCTTCAGTGCTTTGGCCAATCTCAGACTTGCTCAGGGCTTATGTTACTCTCAAGATCCCCTTCCCCTCTGCCTCTTCATCTTCCAACTCCCTTTTCCTCTGCCCAGTGGGCTGTCTCCTCTCCCTCATCCTGCGAGGCATGAAGCAGAAGACAACAGGGGCTGCTTTCTTCCTGCCCTCACTAAGGGCAGAAAGGAAAAAACTAAGAGGAAAAACTAAGAAAAAACCCTTCCCCCAAATCTTGAGATGCCTGAGAGATGCCATGGCTCATGGAGGGCTGTGCCCACACACAGGTCTGGGTTTGAACTGGACAGAGGAAATGGAACACTGGTTTAAAAAACACTTTCTTAAACAGAATTCAGGTATGTTTTGGATGTGTTTATTGTTGCAACCTCCAGTTGCCCTGTGTGGTGGCTCTGGTGCTGCCAGAAGACACTGCTGTGTAGCAGCATACAGCGGCTAATAACAAGGGCATTACAATTAGGTTAACAGAATGACCTTATAGGCCTAATAACAAAACTTGGCATCTCTGTGAGAACATAGGAAGAGCCCATGCAAGGTCATACTGAGGTCTGGCCTGGTGTCCTGTTTTCTGCCATGCCTCAGATGAGATGCTCTGGGAAAGAAGACAGGAGAGGCTATCAGTGTGGCAGCTAATTTCTACAGGGTAATTTAGGGCAGAGCAGTATCCTGAGATTTATTGGCATATGCAACATTCAGCCCACAGGTGATGGATAGTCCCAATTGCTACCCCATGAACAGCTTCTCTATTACAGCAGAGAGAGAAGAAATTATTCCTTTCTCTCCTCAAGGATTGTTTAGATTCACTCAGCCAATACTCATTTATTTCTTGTCCATTTCCAAACATGTTGGCTCTTTGCTGGCCTGTGAACCCTGGTTTTGTCATCACATGTACCAGCAAGAGGTCTGAATTTGCACTTTTCCTTAATCTGGCCTCATTGGTGAGGGATGGAGACAAGGGGGAGAGGGATGGAGCTGGAAGCTGGCATTGGAAAACAAGCGTATTTGTACAAAATCTCCCTTTTGAAAAACTTTGAAGTTTTTGGACACCACTTGTATAAAAATCAGTTCCAGCCATTGGAAGAATTAAACAAAACAATGTCACTCCAAATTAATGCTTATGAACTTCATTTTGTTGAGACTTAAAAAGTCTGTGCATGCAGCAGCGCAGAGAGATGAGGAGCAGAAGAAATGGGGTAGGAGCATACCAAAACCTCATGGATGGAAAATGCTCTTTGCTTTGAAAAGTTTTGTAAAAACATTTCTCATTTAGTTTTTCCCCATGGTGGTGTTTCCAGCTGACAGTTGTGAAAGGGTGCTTTTTGGTTGGCACATTCTCCTAAGAAGGAAAATACATTTTTCTGACCAATTGGGTGATAGGAAGAAAGCAGGACAGAGCTAATGCAGTTTTACACCTTCTCTGTGCTGTATGACAGACACTGTATGTCAGCTGCCAGTGGAGAATCATGCTTTGCACTTCATTAAGAAGCTGGTTTATGGGAAGGAGGAGGTGCAGATGTGCCCACAAAGCTTCGACCTGGCAAAGCTCAGAGATGCTTCATTTGAGGTTGAGAATGCTTTCTTCTTTTATCTTTTTTTTTTTTGTGTGTATCCATATATTTTCAGTACTGGCTACAGTGGTTATCACACCTACACTAGTGCATAGGCAGCTCCCCATGAGTCCAGTTGTGTTCTTCAAAAGTCTTCTGGGTTGGTTGAGCCAAACTCAAATGTCAATGTGTGTGCAGGGGTGATTTTTTTTCATACAGGTGCAGAGATGTCCTAGCCACCCTCTGGAAACATCAGGAGAAGAGACTAAAGCAGAAGAAACCCACCTGTCTTTGGGAGCCTGATGGTTTGCTTTCCCGTTGTGTTTCTAGAGTATTCGGTCCAAGGTGGAGCTCACGGTCTGGGACAGCCCTGAGGACATTGGCTTGACCTTCACTGCCACGTGCCAGGATGGGTTGTCCTATCCTGGGCTCAGGAAGTGTGGGGATCTCAAAATTGGAGATACGGTGAGTCTGCCTTTCAGTCTGTTCCTTGGAGAGGCTGTTTCACCTTCTTTCTTCTCTTGATGAGTAGCCCTGGGCAATAAAATACAGTTTTGCTCATTTTCCTCTGCTCTACTCACACTGTGCCATGATGATATAGAAGCCTAGAGAGAGTGGATTCACTAGAAGCAGTTCTGTGTGGTGTAGATCAGCCCCAAGTGAGCTGTGAGAAAAGAGGGAATACAGGTATCTTGTCTACAGCACTGAGATAAAGATGTTAATCAGGCAGCAGGACACCATAGTCAAGAATGGGCTCTTTTCCTTTAATGCCAGATACGTCACATTCTGACCTGTGAAATTTTTATTTCCATGGTCTGCTGGTCATTTCCTGGTCCATTAAATATTCAAGGTTTCCTTGTTATTGTTTGGGAATGCTGTCTTGTATCAGAAATAGCATTGCCAGCAGGATGAGGGCAGTGATCCTTCCTCTGTGTTCAGCACTGGTGAGGCACTTCTAATCCTATGTTCAGTTTTGGGCCCCTCAGTTCAAGAAAGACTTTGAAGAGCTAGAGTGTGTCCAGAGAAGGGCAACAAAGCTGGTGCAGAGGCAGGAACACAGGTCTGATAAGGATAGGCTGAGGGAGCTGGGTGTGTTCAGTCTGTCAAAAAGGAGGCTTGGGGGGGCCTTACTGCTCTCTCCTTGGAAGGAAGTGTCTAGTGAAGTGAGCATCAGTCTCTTCTCCCACGTAACAAGTGACAGGACAAGAGTTGCACCAGGGGGGATTTAGATTGGATATTGGGAAAAATGTCAACACTGGAAGGATTGTCAATCATTGGAACAGACTGCCCAGGGAAGTAGTGGAGGCACCATCCCTGGAGGTATTTAAAAGATGTATAGATGTAGCACTTGGGGATATGGTTAGTGGTGAGCTCAGCAGTGCTTGATTAATGGTTGGACTCAGTGATCTGAAGGGTCTTTTCCAACCTAAATGATTCTGTGCTTCTATGATTCTAATCTAAACCTGTCTTTCCTGTGTCAGTGAGTGAAGGGATCATGGCTTACTTGGAGGTATTGCAAAAAAAGGGCAGGGTGCTCAGAAAGGCAGCAACCCTCCTCTCTTGTGTTCAGTTCCTCGGGTGTTGGATGGCAGCACAGACTAAAATTATAGTTTGCCCCTTGATGTTAACAGTATATATGGCATAATCTATCCTGTGCTTTTTAAAAAGCAAAGAAGCTAAGGTTTGCTTGTATAAATTGAGTATTGATGCAGATAAACAGGTTGCTGGGCTGCAGGGCTAGGGTAGCAGGGCTCAGACCAGTGGGGAACCTCCTCCCTTTCTGCAGACTTTTGCTGTCTGAGGCCATGGGTGTGGGTTTGTTAGCAGCCTGATTGCCTTATTTGAGAAGAGTGACTCTGCAAACATACCAGAGCTCTCAGTGCTGAGGCATATAAAAATAGTTTGAAAGAGTCAACAGTAGCTGGAGCTTTACCCTGCCAAATAAGGATCATGTGAAGTGTCAAAAAGCGAGGTAGCCCTGCTGTTTTAGCTGAATTTACTGGATCTTAGGTGGGTGGGTAAAAGCGATCCCTGGAGCTCTGTTCCCATGGCAAAGCCTGAGCCCCCGAGGAAGCAGAGTTAATCTGGTGATTGATCCTGGGCTCCTGGCTTCAGCCGGAGCAGAGGGGTTGTTCCAGCTCCTGCAGCTTCTGCAATAGAGGGGTCTGGCAATGAGTGCAGCAGGGAGCCAGCACTGGTACCACTCCTGTTTTAGGTGCACCCTAAGTATTGAGGTGCCTGCACAGGCAGATGAGCCATAAGATTTTAGGGGGCATGCCCCACCATCCTCTATTGTTCAGCTGCTTTCTGCTCCATTGCTTCCACATGGATCAAGATTTGACTTCTGCTAAGAAAGTTTCCCCAAAGAGGATAATGCTGGCACTGGACCCTAATCTGTCGGGGTTTAGTCCTGAGGCCATGGGTGTCAGCGGGTGAAAGGGAGCAGGATTACCCTGATCCCTTTAGCTTGCTTTCTGATCTCCTTCTCCTCTGTAATTTGAGCTCTACCCTAATTGCTTCAGGCCTTGGGAATGGGAGGGGGTCAAGGGAAATTTCCTGGGGGTGCAGCTCTCCCACTGGGAGCGGCTGCTGTGCCTTCGTCTGCACATCACCCCTGGACACGTGGGAGAGTGCAGACAGCGAGAACTTGAGGTGACCCCCAAACATCTACAGAGAGAAATCATTCCCTCCTGATGCCTGGGAATAACGTTTCCTTGGAATAAGGTTAATCCTTCTTGCTAGGGGCCAGCTCTAAGCAGTGGTGGCTGGTCTCACCAAACAGCAGGATTAAATTAGGGGCCAAGGAAGCAGCCATAGTATGGTCTTGGTTTTCTCAAGGAGAAAATCCCTGATGCTGGATTGTAACAACATAAAATGAGTAGGGGGTTGTTGTTTAACCATATAATGATGTGTAGCCCTTCTGAAGACAGTCTTGATAGAAACATTCATTAAGAATGTCCTTCCAGCACTCTGTTAGAAGAGTGCTGAATGCTTGGGAGTTTGTGACTGGTGCACATCTCTGGGTGCAAATCAAGAGTCCTATAAAACCTTTTAAATCCATGACCTTGTAGGCACCACAGGCCCTTGTGCTGCACTGGTTAGAACTTTGACAGTGCTTGTTTTGACAGAGTTTATTATTTTTAACAGCATGGAAACTAGGCTGTTTGCTAGAGTTTTGCCCTGTTTATTTTTGGAAATAGGCAGGTTCCTTTCCACTTCATAGAAACCAATGGTCTCTAATGGGGAAAATTGCTGCAAATGGCTGACAGTAAAGTTTTAAAACTAAGGATACCCAGCTCCTCATGGCAGATGCTGGTGCTTTGAGCTGCAGGTGCTCTTGCTGGATGTGCAATTTTTTTGGTGCTTTTTGCACACCTGGGAATGGAGCTCAATGCACTGAGCTGGCACTGCTCCATGGACTTGCTCCATGGATTTTCCTCAGGGCATTCACTCTTTCCTTCCTGCGACACTGTTGACAGCTGCTTTGGTGCCACACCTGTTAACTAACATCTCAACCTGTCCTCTAGGTTTCCTTTGAGGTGGCTGTGGAGGCACGGAATTGCCCCGCTGAGGACACCTCCCACACCTTCACCATCAAGCCTGCTGGCTTTCGGGACACGCTGGAGGTGACTGTGACCTACAACTGCCTCTGTAGCTGCACTGGCCACACCGCACCCGCCAGCAGCAAATGCAGTGGCAATGGGACCTACGCCTGCGGGCTGTGCGAGTGTGACCCCGGCTACCTGGGGGCCAGGTGCGAGTGCGAGGAGGGGGCCAGCGGGGACATGCACCAGGCCATGTGCCGGGAGGCAGAGGGCAAACCCCTCTGCAGCGGGAGAGGGGAGTGCAGCTGCAACCAGTGCCTGTGCTATGAGAGTGAGTTTGGAAACATCTACGGGCCCTTCTGCGAGTGCGACGACTTCTCCTGCGCCAGGTACAAGGGAGTCCTCTGCTCAGGTAGGAGCCTTTCCTCCCTTGTGCGCTCCACGTTGTGGCAATGGGGAAACTGTCCTGACATGGGGTAGGCTGCTGGGCTGGGGTGTGCAGGGTGTGTGAGGGGCTGCACCTGCTCCAACTGCCCAAATCGGCCCTGTTTCTGGAGGAATCTGTGCTCCCTTTCTTTTCCTTATGGGAAAAAGGAGGGAGAGGTTTACGTGCATCCACAGAAGAAAGCAAAAATTGCATCAGAATTGGGTTTGCAGCATTGGAGTGAAAGGCTGTCTCCCTGCAGGCTTCTCTGCTGCCTGGGTCCCACAGAGATGAGCAGACACTTGGCTTTGGTGTTTTTTTTGATGTAACTATGCAAATTTCTTGCACACTGACATATCTCCTTAGGAAAGAGTAAACCAGTACAGGTTTGAATCCTCTGAAGCTTTTTGGTATTTTCATAGGTTGGATTTTTCGTATGTGTGCCATCCTTCCCTGCCTAGGCAGAAACAATCTTTTTTTAAAGATGAAGCATTTGGAGTAGTCGCCTGGTGCATCACAAGTGAAAGGAAAGGTTGTGTTTCAGGCTGTCACTTATTAGAGAAAAGCTGCGCTGAAGATTCCTAAAGGTATTTTATGTATAGATTTTTCTTCCCACTGGGAAAACAAATCATTAATTGGGAAAGAAGTAGCCGGTCAGTTATGCTTAAACAATGGCAGAGGAATTACTTATCTGTGTTTGCTAAAATGGTTTTAAAACCTCGTCAGTCCAAGGTCATGTAATTTACCTTGAATGTAATTGCCTGGATTAGCCCTCAGACATAATTCCCCCAGCTGGATCTGGGCAAAGGGTTATTCTTCAAAATTTGCATGCTTTTGAGCAAGTAAAATATTTCCTTAGCTGAAAATCTTGAGCAAAATTTCCAAAAGAAGTGTAAGCTTCGAAAAAATAGATATTTTTCATGTTCTCTCCAGGGAATTGGTGGGGTTTTCCCCTGCTGTTTATCTTGCCCTGCATGTTTCAGAGCTGGGCAGTAAGTGATGGGACACCCTTTAGTTGCAAGTTTCTTGGCTGTTTGAGAGAATCATGTTGTTAGGTGGGTAGAGGATGTTTGTGCTAATTTTCCTGTAGCCAGTTTTGTCACTGCTGAAGATGAGGCAGGAGATACCCTGGGCTTTGGAATTGCTCTGGAGCTCCCCACTGCAGAGCAGTGAGAAAGGCCAGTACCACCTCCCACACTGACTGCCCAGACTGGGAGGGCTGGGTCTCTCCTTGCTGATGCAGGAGTGGAAAGAGGGATGAACAAGCGGAAAAAGGTATTTGAAAGTAGATGGGGGGAAAAAGAAACTCAGCTGTGAAGTAATTAAGAGCAGTACTGTTTGGGTGTTCTCCATAGAACCATATTGCTTTGATAGCATCATTCCATCCAAAAGGAGTATATCTAATAGCAAGCAGGGCATCAATGCAGTAGAGGTTAGAAGTTACTGGTGTAACAGTTGCTGCAAGAAAAGGGCACCCCTCTGCTCAAATTTCCTTTTCAACAGGAGGGCCAGAGCTCTGTCGCTCCACAGGAAAGCAAGTTGTGTTTCTTCCGCTGCACCTGCTTGATACTGTCCCTGTGGGGGGTGTCTGGTGCTGGAAAGAGTAGCATAGCTGGTTTGGGACTTGCCGAAGTTTTTAAAAGTCATTTAAAAGTTGTTTTTATAGCTATGAAAGAGAATAAAGGGTAGGCTGAGGCCACGCAGCCTCTTTGCTCCAGGGATGGGATGGAGTCTGGCATGGTTGTGTGGGCGGGTTCTCCCTATGCCTCCTGGTATTTCTATTGCTATTGGTTTGTTGGTTTCTTTTTTTTTTCATGTTTCCAGGCAGTTATGATGTGACATCTGAGCTGTAGCAAGTGCTGGGCCAGTGACATAACATTTTCAGGTGGTTTTGTCAGGCCTAGAGGCTTGGGATTTCACCAGCCTACCAGAAGTGTCTGAGCTTGCATGGCAGAGCTGTGCCCAAAGCTGCCCCTAATGAACAGCCCTGTGCTACACAAATATCCCTGGGGGATTCCAGCAGATGTAAACTCTCTCCTTCCTACAAACGTGGCCTTCTTGAAAAAGATTGCATGTTTGGCTCAGCACTGAACGTCTGTCCACCAGCATGTGTAGACTTGGCAGCCAGGAGAGGCTGGGTGATGCCTTGGGGGCAGGATAACTCCCAGGACAGTTTCATGTGGTGTCCAGTTGCTGCTTTTGTTCCTTCCAAGGAGTAAAATGACACTCTGGCCTCACTCTGTCTTTTCCTGGGCACAATGTCTGTCTCTGAAAGGCTCTGTCATCCTGGTACCCACAGTCTGAATACCACTGCAAGGGGAGACCAACAGGTTTTTAGCTAATGCACAAACCAAAAAAGCAGAGTGTAGAAAGTTGTCATTTTGCTGAAGATCACTGTTGTTTCTATCCTTGCTAGGGGGTTTCTTGGCTTCCACCCATGAGGGGAACTCATCACTGTTGTCAAGGGCTTTATTTATACTCTATGAATCCTCTGGTAGCATAGAAGGCACTTAATACCTCTCAGTGCATTTCTGATGACTGTATATTGAACAGCATTTTCATCACAATGGAACCCAACCCCAGGTTTAGCACATGGGCTACGGTGACCCCATCAAAAGCATTTACACCTGCCCAAGGTGTTGAACAAGATGGTATCATGAACTTCTGAGTGCCCATCCCAGACAGAGCAGCCAGTCCAACCTGACCTGAGGGATGGGGGAGCACTAGGAGGAAAGCACATTTTTCCGAGATGAGGAGTAAAAATCCACTCATGCAAACTACTTTGCACGTATGTGGCTGTAGTTTTTGCATGCCTCAGCTCAGAGGCCCCATGAGCCCACTGCCAACCAGTCTGAGCTTTTCTTTCTTTATGATCTGTAGCAAAGCTGTCCCCATCAAGTCACTGCCATGGCACAGGGCTGGTGGCATATTAAGCTCAAGCATCCTGTATTCCTGGTGAAACCCGCAGCAGGGTTGAAATGGTCTGAAATGAACTTGTCCCTTTTCTCTTGGTATTTGGTCCTTTGGCCAGGAAAAGTGTTTGCATTCATGGGTCCATTTATAAATACTGGCACCTCATTTTGTCAGTATTTGAGAGGAGAGATGCCTGCAGACAGTGCTTCCTGTGACTCCTGTCCTTTTGTAGCACCCCCCTGAAGTGGAGAAGCAGATTTTGGGTGGGAGATAATCTAAAGAAGAATGTCATTTCTGTTAGTGGGAGGTTTAACATTTCTCCTGCATCTGTAAGGCAGGTGGGAAAAGGAGTAATTTATAACATGTAAATGTTGATTGAAGTTGAATCCAGCTTAGTCAATGCCACTTAGTCACCGAAAAGTGGCATTTGTTGTGCTGCTCCCTTAGTCCAGTTAACAGCTCCAGAGTAGCTGTTTTAAACCATTCATTTGGCTTCTGGATGGCTTACACAAGTGCTGTGTTCTTCCAAAAGAAATGCAGCTGGTTATCCACAGCACGATGCTCTGACAAAGCAGGCAGTCGCTTCCCAAACCCTCACATGCTTTGCTTCTAGTGAGAAGTTGCCTTTTTGCATTGAAACCTTTGGCACGTCGCTCTGGCCTCTCTACTCTGAAATGTGGGTGGCAGTGGGAGAGGGACTGAAAGCGCTCCTGCCTGCAGCTGGGATGGGGAAGGGGCAGCTGGCTGCACAACCCAGAGGCTTTTGAACCCCTTGGCTGCCTGCCAGGCAGTTTGACAAAGGAGGAAACATCTCTTCGCTAATTGCATTCCTGAAGGTCCCATAAAACTAGGTGGCAAGAGGGAGGAGAGGCCCCAGTGAGGGCATCACACGTTTGCCTCTAATGAAGAGAGACTGGCTTGCCGGAGGCAAAGCTTCATTAGCTTCAGTGCCCCAGACCTATCTTTTCTTGGCTGGGGGAATGCATAGTAATATAGCATCATGGTGTCTCTAAAGAAATCTCTCCTTACCCATCACCACTGTTCCCTAGCTCTCTGTATGGGTGTCATTTGTGTGCTCTTCATTCCAGGACCCTGGTTGTGCACAGGCACATCACTAATGAGGTGTAAGTGAGGAGCACTCGCCACACTTAAGCCATTCCTCCCCCTAGAACACAAAGGATCTGTCTGGAAAATCCATACTGCCTGAATAATACGGCAACTACTGATGTTGGTACAGCTTAGGGATCAGGTCTTTTGTGATTTCTGTTTTTAATTTTTTTAGAATTAGACAATAAATTATAGGGATTTATAAACACTGTGCAACTGTAAATCAAGCACTGCAACGTCTCTCTAGCTTAACTGGTTAAGCAGCTTAACTGGTTAAGGTGACTAAAGATCATGACTGGCTAAAGCATAGCCTGATGGTGATGCCTTGGAGCACAGGAGCTGGAGAATGGCCTCACTTGCTGGCAGAGGTTTTCCAGTGACACAGAAAACTCAGATCAGCAAGAAAGCATTGGGTGTCAAATCTGCAGGTACATGCAAGTGCCAGAATCACTTGTGCAATGGGATGTGGGAAGCGACAGCTCATTGAAAATCCAGGATTATTTTGCAGAGAGAAGTCAAGCTGACGCGCAATGCAACTGCAGCTGCCCTGCAGAAACCACTTCAAAAACTGCTGAGGATGTACAAGTCCTCAGTATTTACTTCTGAGTTCTTCTTCTCTTTGTTTCAGTAAATGGGGAAGGTCAGGAAGGTTTTAGCCTGTCATAAGGCTTTTCTGTTTGTTCTAATGCAGCCCCAAGTTAGAAATCTCGCATGTGTTTTGCAATTTGTTTTTGGTGTTCCCTGTCCTGGGCACCATAAGGGTGTTTAGTAGTGCTGTGTTTGAGGGTATTTAGTGGGACAATGGCTCCGGTGCCAGTGCCCCAGTTTCTGGTCCTGCATTACAGCCCCAAGCTTTGAGAACAGCACTTGGGTTTGATGGTGCCACTGGTATCTCCACTCTGGGGTCTCAAGTGGGGTCTGTTACTGTACAAGTCACTATGTCCATGAACACATCTTATGGAAATAGACTTTCTTCCACACGTACTTTTGTAGTTATTATTCACCTACCCAGTGGTAGTGCCTGGATGGAGGATGCTGGTGTGCATTTGGAAGCTCAGATGAGAGAATAAAGACAATCTACATCTTTGAGACACGCACCAGCATTTCCCTTTTTTAGTTAATTCTCTCAATTCCTAATATGTAAGCTTTTACCAGAAATTGCTGTTAGGAAAGAAATGGGTAGTATTTGATTTATTAACTTCTGAGGTGCAGGTGATGGGTTTAGTGTGGTTTGGGGAGGAAGGGGAGCTTCTTTTGTGCCCACTGTCTGTGGCCATGCTGTGGGTGCGGTGACATTAAGCAAATGTACCCCTGCCAGAAGGGAAGAGGGTGGCCTGTGGCAGAAAGAAGATAGGGAACAGAGCCTAAACCACATCTGCAATGGCTCCTTTTAAGTTATGTCAAGTCTTGTTATCTTTGAGGGTTTGATTTGGGTCTTTTTTTTCATTTAGTTTGTGTAAAAAGGTGGAATCTGAGCACTGCCTAGTGAAAAAAAAGAACCTGAAGGGAAGAGTCAAAATGACCACATAAATATGGAAGTTAAATATAATCTTTTGGCAGTTGCTAAGTGCTAGTGCAGCTGCGAGCCATGCAGCTGCAGGGGGATGTGCCTCTGTCTCTGGGGCAGCTACCCCGCAGATCAATCCTTCTCTGCTTCCCGTGTGGGAGGAGGAGGGGGAGCACACATCTGCCAGCATATTTGAGGCTTATTTTGGTGGCAGTGGATGCATTTTGGATGCAGTGTCAGCTCGGGTCACTGCACTGCAACCTCACAATACCAGTTGCTTTGTAAGTAGTCCCAGTCCTCAGCAGCCAGTTGGGGCTCGGAGGGCTGGTCAAGCACCTGCGTGTGCTGTTAGGGCTGCAGGGCAGGGGAGGGTGGATTGGGGTGAGTAGAACCAAGTAAAGTCCTCTGAGCCAAAAACCATTAGGGTGGATTATAGGACTCTGAGTGTCGCTTTTCCCCACCAAAGAGCAGGGTAGGGGACAGGGAACTGAAAGCCAGCTGAGGCTGAGCTATAAAACACAAAAGTTATGTAGATGTGGTCATGCTGTGTGGGGCACAGGGTGCCCATCATTCCTTAGGAGCCAGCAAACCTGGCTTCAGACACCTTGAGGTGTCCTGCCTACAGAGCCACTGCATAGCCCAGGAGCCAGCATAAATAACAAGGTGATGGCACTGTGGTAGCATCTCTCTTTTAAGATGTGGTCAAGACTCTGTAAGACAGCATGTTTATCCTTGAGCTTCCTAAAAACCTTTCTCAGTGCTGAATTCCCATTTGGCCTTTGCTTTTATCACCTGCAGAAGCTGCTCAGCCAAAGGCCGTGTCTCGAGATGTCTGTGTGCCTGAGAATAAATGGATAAAACAAAATCCCCCTGAACAGGAAGGAAAAATAAACTTCTCACTTACTGTGTCCCATAGCAGTGGGAAACTGTGGCCAGAGCACTTGTGCCTGGGGGGGCATCCCGTCTTCAGCATACATCCCCCCTCCACCTGTGAAACATTTTGGCTCCAGTAAGAATAGACTGTAAATATTTAATAAGAAATTAATCAAATGGGGCACCTCTGCTGTCCTCTTCATTTTTTGAGGTTAAACTGCAAAGCTGGGCATGTTCTGAAGAAATGGAAGGTTTAGGTCAGCTCCATTTACTTCCATCCTGTGGTTCAGCCTTAAAAAAATGTAAGGTCTGGGTCAGCTCGGGCAGGCAGGGCTGAGGACTGTGATGGGGATTAACTGGAGGAGCAGTCAACTGAATTCACTTTCATCCCACTCAAAGTGATGCCGCTCTTGCCCTGCTTATGAGCTCCCTGCAGATTCTGTTTGGCTGTGTGTCCAATGTCATTTGGCTGCACGACATCCAAGTCTCAATTCAGGAAAAAAGCCTTCTTCTTTTTTTTTAATGTGTGTTTGTATGAACTAGATCTTTTCTGATGACAGATGCTGGTATTTCTGCATTCCTTCTTGACCTGATTCCTGCAGACCATGGGGCTGTCACACTGTTGCAACATTTTGGGGCACCAGGACGTGATTGCTTAAGCAGTGATACGGAAAACATTTCCACAGGTGACAAAGGAACTGTGGAGGTGCCTACTGCTGCTGCCACATGGAGATGTTGGATTTTAGGTCTTATTCTGGTGATAAGAGCTGGTGTCTGAGCCAGGGGTCATCCCAGGCTGCTTTCTGTGGTGCCTTCCCAAAAGGGTAAGTCTGGCCATGCTTTGCCAGACCACAGTGAGCTTCGAGAGCAACACTTGAAACCTCTCAGCCTTTAGTGTGGAGTGTCATTGAGAAACTTTCTGCTCTTTACACAGTGTGAAGAGGAGGAGAAATGACAGAGACATTTACCAAAAGTCCCTGCCCACTGCAGGCAGCCCGTAGTGCCCCTTTGTACCCTGCACCATAATGGCAGCTTCTGTCGTGGGAAGCAGGGATGCCCAGCCCCAGGCTCCCAGATAAGGGTGGAGAGAGATTCCACCCTTGAGCTGTGCGAGAGGCTGGCTGGCAGTAGCATTCCTCTGTAGCAGTGTTTGCCTTTTCCTTGCAAGCAAAGGGATCCTGAGCATCAGCCACTGGATGTCTCATGGTGTTCTGGGTGTGCTCATCTGCAGCTGCTGTGGCTCACAGCCCCAGTGCAGAGAGGGGCTGAGAGCCGGGTGGGAGGTGTTTGCATGCCAAATTTCAGCTTAATGACGTCTGGCACGCAAATCCTCAGTGGCCTTTTGGAGGTGCATGGGACTGACTCAGTGCATGTGTTTCCTCACATTTCCAGTCTTTGGGAGGCTTCTGAAACCTCCCTGCCACTTCCTCCAAGGGCATAATTTCTATCCTTCCCCAATCTCTTCTTCTCCAAAGTTATTTTTTCGCCTTTAATCCGGTTTCTGTTCTCTTTCCAATTTAATCCTGAGTCATGTGCCACCACTGCCCTCTGAAACTGTGAAGCGTTCCATCCTGCTCTGTGTCAGCTCAAAAGGCTGAAAATCCCAGAGTTAAAACAGCCTGTGGGCTGGGGCAAACGGCATGGGGTGACCCTCATCTGCTGACTGTGACCTGTGAAAGCATGGCCAGTGCTCGTAACTGCAGTGTAAAAATGCCCGGTCCCCCTCTAATTATGCTGCTAATGACCTCCCATGCTGTGTTCCAGGTCAGAGGCTGCGCATCAGTGCAGTCCATGGTTCTTAGCTAGAATGCTCCTGTGCATTTCTTTCACAATAAATAAATGCAGTATTAGGTATTGTACCTGTAGACATTAGCATTACATTGTTGCCTCTTAAATGTTATTGATTATTTAAGAGTTGAACTAGGCAGTCCTTATGGATCCCTTGCAACTTGAGATATTTTATGATCTTATGGATTTCTTACAGGAGCACAAAAGATACTTCCATTTGCGTTTGTGCTCAGTGCTGTGTTTATTCCTCACCTTCCTTGGTGTTTCTGGCAGCAGGCATACCCTGCCTGCCCCATCTTGCTCACACCAGGGGTTTGCATCGGTTTTTCACAATGAAACAGCAACTGAGTTGGACTTTCTCCTCCCAGTGTACTGAGTACTGCTTCGACGAAGTTTCCATTCTGGGCACGAAAAGGCTGCCCTTTCCTACCCCTCCTTTCTCCCTGCCCGGGCTCTCATTGCTTTCCAAGGCTTGCAGTTCTTCCCAAATCTGGCAGCAGCTCCTTGAGGACCAACCCGCACAGAGCGCTGCTGTTCCTTCCTCTTTTCACTGTGTTTTTTACTTGTCCTTGAGCGGACCTTTTGCAAGCGTTAATGAATGCTAATGAGGCATTAAATGCCCAGGCAGAATTAAAGAATACAGAAGTGACGTCTTTGACATCTTTATGGGAGCCAGAGCCCCTTCTCTGGGTCTCTGCTCTTAAAGTGGCACAGCAGCTGGTTGCAACCGGAGGTGTCATTTGACGGTGCATGGGCATACCCAGACACCCCGTCCTGCTGCAGCTGCCCCCTCTCACGGCCAGAAGCCCCATAAAAAGCTGAAAAAACCCTCACCAGGATGAGCTCAGAAAATAAAGCCCACTTACTCCCCAAAGAGAGAAGAGACTCACTTTAAATGCTCTTTCTGGCCAGCATCTCACTGAGTTTGGAATTTGAATTTGGTCTGTCTGATGAAAGTAATTAACAGAAATGCACATATGGAAATGAATGTTGTATTTGGAGTTTAGAGGCAGATGAAAGCCTCAGATCAACAGGTGAGTGAAATTCTGTGTCTGCATTTCTTGTTCACATGTGATGAAAACCTGTGAATTTTGCTCAGTTTGGTTTAAAAAGTTGAATTTAAATAATTGACCTGAAAGGGAAGTGTTGTGCAGGCTGTGGGTTCATTCTTTCTTTTCTTTTTTTGGTCTTATTTTGAGTGGTAATCTGACTTCTTCCAGGTAGTTTGGGAAGAGAGAAATCTGTTCCAAACCCATGAACCTTTGGTGAACCTGCACCACACATTATGTGTTTGCATCCAAACACAGAATTGGGCAAGGCTCCCATGGCACTCAGTTTTGCAGACCAAGAATGTCTCTCTGCTCCAGAGCCCACTCCTCTCAAGAAGATTTCAGCTGAAAGGACATTCAGCCCACTTGGGCTTCAGCAGGATGAAAATTAGTCTGGTTTTCATTTGAAGGATGGACCCGAACCATAGTTTGGCTCTGGAGTTCAGGGATTTGAGATCATTCAGCTTTGTTCTGGAGCCAGGTTTTATTTTAAGAACATGTCTGGAGGGGTTTTTTGCAGTAGGAGCTGGTAGGAGTCTGCTCAGGCATCAGAGTGGGAAGACAAAGCTTGTCCTTCCTGGGAGCACCATGCTTTGGTGGAATGGTTGCAGTGCTATGGCTTTTCTCAAGCCCTTTATTGTCCTTTCAGCTAACTGCATGGTTGCCGTATGTCCCCTCTTGTTTCTAAATCTTGCAGAGCCTTCACAGTGACTAAAGTTGAAGACTAAGTGCAGAGTTGTGTAAGCAGACCTGGGCAGAGATGGGACAAGAAGTGTGTGAGTGGGGGAGAAGCTACTGGTTCTGGACCAATGGGTGTTGGTGGTATGTGGGCAGGGTTGGGAGAGCCAAGTGGAGAATGGCTTTTTTGTCAAGCACTTTTATTTGTCAGGCTTTTTGGGGAGAAAGGAAATGGATTGAGACAGCTGCATCCAGGGGGATTTTGTCTGTGAGCCAGTCTCATCTGGTAGGGGGCTGGAGAGCTGGCTGGAAGAGGAGCACTGCCATGGGAGAGGTGTTGATGCATCACACAGGAGACCCAATAGACACCTGCATGTGAAGGGATGGAGGTAAATAGAAAAGGACAGTGGCCCTTTGTAAGCTAGAGGTTTGGAGGGAAACACAGGTGAGGGGAAAACCACAGAGGAGTCACACACACACACCGCCCAACCTTCTGATCTAGTGTAAGGAATTATATGAATTGTTAGCAGTTCGTGCAGTGCCCTCCATGTCAGATACTTAAGGGGTGACAAAGTCAAGGATGAGCATGTGCCCAATGTGGTGGGATGGTATTTGGGCCCACGGCTCAAAGGAAACTGGCATACTCATCTTGATTGCCCCCACTCAGAGTGAAGCACAGTGTCTCTGGGAGGACCTGGCAGCACCTTTGCTCCATATCTCTCCCTGTGTTGGTAGCAATTGGCAACAGGACTTAAAAGCTCCAACTCCCAGCTCTGGGTCTCCATCCAAAAGGCCACGTGTGGCAGGCTTGGCTGAGGCACTAACATAAGCAGAAGTCAAGAGATTTGTGAAGTACTGAGCTCATTTGGAGGGGAAAAAAGGAAGGCTTTATTTTAAGAAATGCAGCTTTAGATCTCTTTCAGGAAATGACTCCTCGCTGCCCATTTTGGCTTTCTGGTGGATCATCATCCATTTCTTGTGGTTGTGTTTCAGCTCCACTTCTGCAGCAGAGAGAAGGAAAATGAGGAAAGGCTGGCCAGGGCTGCCACAGGAAATCCGCCTGCCTCAGATTGCTTTCAGCTGCCTTCATGAGACAGCAGTTTCCAAAAAGCCTGTGTTCCCTGTCCAGTTGTCATTTAACCCAGAAATTCCCAAGTGAATGAGAAATTGGGGTGCTGAGGTGTTGTTTTGTTTTGTTTTGCAGAGGCAGTGCTGCACGGTGGAGGATGCTGGCACTAATGTTGAGCTGGTGATGGGGCTTCTGGTACCCATGGCTAAATTAGCAGCTCAAGCCTATATTTATTCCTTCACCTTTGGTTTCATTTGTCTGCATTTCTGATGTTATTTTTGATGACTGGGAAGCTCAACCAGCGCTAGGATTGAAGTAAAGGCTTATTTAAAGCCTTGGCAGTTCTTGGTCAAACCCATATGCTTCAGGATATAAATATCCACTGCAATTGAAACATGCACAGATCCATGGTGTCTGGTGTAAATAACATTCAGAAAAGCACTGTTTACTTAGCACTATCCTCTTAGTGTTTGTTTTGTTGCTTCAGTATTGCATTGTGGATAAATGAGCTTGGGTGAGCTCTCTTCGGGTGTGAATGGAGGCGGTCAGTGGATGAAGTTCAGATTACACAGAAACCTTGGTCCCTTGACATTTGTCTGTCTGTGTTTACATAGTAGCCTGTTTTTCACAAGGAGGTTGTTATGCTCAGTAAGCTCCACGGGCTGGGGATGCTCCACTCAACCTACCACCCTTGTTTCCCCTGCCAGACTATCATGACCCGGGGAATGGATCCCAAATTCATCCCCACTGTTTAAAATTTCCCGAGCTGTCCCTGACTCCTGACCAGTGCCAACCATCTGGCAGAGCCACGGACCTGATCTGTGCCATGGGCAGGCTGCCTCACCTCGCCTTGCCTTGCCTGGCCTCTTGATGTGCAGTGCTGGCTGCTTTGAGTCATGGAGAGAGATTGGTAGGGAAGTCAATGATTTATTTGCCTAAGCAGGCACTGTGTCTTACCATACCCTTTCCCAAATGGAGAGGTCTACATTTTCCAAGTGTTCAAAGCCTCTTCTGCTGCCCTTCTTCCTCCCACTCAAAATGTGCTGTTTACAGAGCCTCTCCTATGAATGTTGAATGCTTTTGTGGAGCAATTGGCTGGTCTGGTACAAAACCAGTGCTTAAGCAGTGCCCTGCGTCAGTGGGTTTGACTTCTTCTCTAATAAAACAGATGTTTTTGATGAGTCCACCCCTCAGGAGTACAAACAAAGAGTGGCTTCTGTACTGGGGCTCTCCGGGTGTTGGGCATAGCGGCCAGGGATTGTTAAAGGAATGGCACTGGGGAATCTGGAAATTGTTTGCCAGAACTTATTTCTTTTGTTTTTCTTGTGGTTTTTTTTCTATTTCCATCTAGTTGTTCAAGTAACCAAAAATGACAAAAGCACAGCCTTTTGGAGGTCCTGACCCAAAGGCTGGATGTGAGAAGAGAGGTGAAAAAATAAGTGGCTTGATTTAATTGGAACAAAATACAGTATGATCTTTCCTGTCCCAAGTGCTGAGAAACCAAGAAACGGGCTTAAAAATCATGAAGACTTTTTTTCCTTGTATGGTAGGCACATAAGCTGAATTTTCTAGAAGGTTTGAAAAAACGAGTGTTGAAGGGGGCTTGTTTTCAAACCTTTTTGCCCTCTCCATAATAGCTGGGATCATATTTTTTCTTTCAAAAGAAAGCTGGTATTTTTGCATCACTTTGTGTTCCCCAGAAGTAGGATGCTTTAGGAAAACCACATTCTATCAAAATCCCTGGTGGGAGAGCTTTTAGTGCATTGAGTTTCAGACCTCTTGGTGCAATTCCTAAAAGGCGGACAGTTATCACGGAGGGCAGACAGACTGTCACACTGAGCAGGGTCACAGTCTGCTGTCAGGAAGCCTGGGATGAAATCGGGGTCAGAGGCTGGAAGCTTCTTCCGGAAGCCACTGTCCCAATTCCACAATGATGCTGCTTGGGGACCAGAGCAAGGAGACACAGTGCTGCTGTGGGGATGCCAAGCCAGGTTTGTGTGGTGCCAGGGTGAGGGTAGGGAGGATTTGGCCTGTGACTGTCATCCTGGTGGGCAGCTGAGGAGGGAGGCAGAGGCAGCTGGGGGGAAATGAGGATGGTTGGATGTCCTGCCAAAAGTTGCCTCAGCGAGATGTGCAGCCCAGCTGGGGCACAGCAGTGGGATGGGGGATGTGTTTCAGGGTGTTTCAGGGTGGAGACACACACAGGAATACCAGCTGGGCTGTGGATCTCAGTCCACCTTGGTGGCCTCCAAGGGAAGAGGCTGCCTCCAAGCAGCAGTGGACCCCATGGCTCCTGCCCTGCTGGATCCCAGATTAGTCAAACTTAGTGTGGGTACTGCTCTTCCCCCACAAAAGCATTGCTTTCCTCTGCTACACCCTCCCAGTGTGTTTCTGCAGCCTTCCTGACATGTGTTTTGTGTTAGCCCCCCCCCCCAATCAAGAGCTGCCTGGAAAGTATGTTATCAAATTCAAAGAGAGCATTTAATTTCCCAATTAGATCTGGATCTTTTAAACTTCTAAGCTGCTCTCATTTCAAGGATGGGAACAGAAGAAAATATCTCCTGTTATGTTTGGAGGACATAATGAATGTATTTTGGCTTCACAGACCAGCTTTAATAGAGAATGTGCAAACTCAAAGGGTTCAAGTGGGTTCAAGTCCAGGGTGATGTCCTGCACCACTAGACTGCTGCTGGTGCAGAGGTGTCTTGAAACACGCCCTTCTTGAGAACGCATTGTCATCTTGGAAATGAAACTGGGAAGTAAAACATAGTTTCATCATGGCCACAGTGGTGGAAGGCTTCCTGCAGGCATGATCTTAGATGGCACAGAGACTGCTTGGCCACACCAGCACTGTGTGTGAAGAGCTGGGACAGGAAATATGCAGTACATTTTCCTGCAAAATCTGAGTCCTGGGTAGGACTCTGCAAACCTCAGCTGTGGGTCACCATCACTGAAAGACTTGCTGCCATGTTGCCTCAGGGCTCCTCTCAGATTGTGTCCTGAGCAACAGGAGAGTGTGAAGTCCTATTTCCAGTGTGCTCCAGGTGGATGATGAGAAGTGGGATGACTCTTGTTGTGCCCATGTCAGAAATAAATTTTTCCCACTCACCGAGTTTCTCCCAGGTTGTGTGGGAGATGGATGGCACCAGAAATGGAGCTCATGGTGCTTGCAGGAGTGTCCACTCTTTTGAACTGATGCAGGCTTGGAAGATTGTGACATCTTTGCCATTAAAGGTCAAGATGGAAATTCCCACTCCTGGCATATTTGTTATGATGAGCTTCTGCCAGCGACTTCTTGCATATTGAGCCACGGTGGCCAAGGCAGGAAACACATGTCAACATGTTTTTAGATTTTAAGCTCACACCCCATACTTAGTCACCCTCATACAGAACAGCTTTTTCTTCATCCCCTTCAGTAGATGAAACTGCTTCCTTTAAGATGCTGTTTCTTAAATTTTCCAGTCACAGTGGTTTAGTAAGATGCATTATTTGGAAATG
This sequence comes from Sakesphorus luctuosus, assembly GCA_013396695.1. Classification (NCBI taxonomy): domain Eukaryota; kingdom Metazoa; phylum Chordata; class Aves; order Passeriformes; family Thamnophilidae; genus Sakesphorus; species Sakesphorus luctuosus. Next base: position 76,864 of record VWZD01012453.1, read on the forward strand.
ACCGTTTCCCACCCAACAGTCATTCCAGTCTCCATTTCCAGCCTGTCAGAGGCTGGAAGGGATGTACAGTCTTTTTAGCCTCCTATGGCCTGGCACTTATGCCTTTAAAAACTGAGTCATTTTATGGTCCAGAGATGAATTTCCAATAGATTCACATCTTGTGTTGTGCTCTGTGATGTCCTAGGAGAACTGAACTAAGGCTGACAATACAAGGGCTCTGCCTATCTGTCCAAGAGCAGTGGGGTGGCTCCCACCCAGGTCAGGACTGTGGGATGATATGAATTCCATTGGCTTGCTTCTCTTGTCCCTCACAGCTTAAATTCAGGTCTGAGTGGATTTAGTATATGCCATATTCATGAATTCCCAATGTCAGCTGCTTTGGATTCCTTGAAGTAGTGCCCATTTAAGAAAACTGTGATTTATACCCAGTTTGGACACATGCATTGCCGTGGAGGCATCAAACCTGCTGTGTGTGAGCCCAATCACCTGAATTAATTGTGAATGAAAGTCAGACACCCCATTTGATTGGTTTGCAAAGTGGAGGTTGCGGGAGTCTGAGTTCTGCAGCTGTACCCCAAACAGCAGCAGTTGTGGATGTAGCTGTGCCATGGGCTCAAACCCAAGGCTTTATAGGGAGGGAGAAAACCAGACCTGCCTGTACATCTGTGTCTGGGGAAAGGGCAAGGCTGTTGCCATGAAGGCAAACAGAGCAAAGGATTTTAATCTCCATCAGATGTAGGCAGTCAGGAGGTCACCTCTAGAGAGCTTGTAAACATAATCTCCTCTGTCTAGTAATGTTTGAATTTTCAGGCTGGATCCAAAGCAAATGGTGGAGTGCAAAACATGCTGTAAGAGTGCAACTTGTGATGTTCTGGGACATATGAGATGCCTAGTGAAACAGAAGGTGCTCCTGTGGCCTTTGGCATGGGACGTAGCTTGACAATCCACAGCCTCTCTGGTAATCTTGGCACGGTGAGAGAGACAGGGAGATCGGAGGGTTGGTTGCCGATGAAAGGAGTGTGTATATAATTTGTCATGTCTGGGGTGCTAGAGGCTGTTTCCAGTGGGAAGGCTGAGCTGTAATTAGGTTGCTGATGAGCCTCGTATACAAACCCTTCAGCTCTGTAAACTGTGCCTTCAAAGGCATCCCTTCTCCTAGAGATCGTCCTTTCCAGCAGTCTTTCCAGCGAGGTGATGGATGCCTCTCTGAAACCAGCTGCTCGGCAGCCAGCCACTGCACTTACTGTCACTGAAAGCTTTGGAGCCTGTTGACTTTCTCAGCCCATTGCTAAACCCTGTAGCTGCAAGGGGTGCTTTAGTTTAGGAGTGCGCTCATTAAACTGATTTCTTCATCCATCTGTGCTGTGAGCTGCCTTGCGCTACCCACTTAGAGGGCTCAGCTGGTCCCAGCAACCTTTATGGCTCTGTCTGGAACACAGAAGTCCTGTTTGGACACCAGAGATGGTGCTTGTTGATTTAATTTTTGTTCAAGGTTTTTGAGAGAACTTCTGAAGTAAAACTTAAGAAAGAAGGGTAGGAAAGACTTTATGAAGTGGGTGACCTGCTAGGCTTTTTGCTGCTAAACTCTGGTTTCAAAACCAGCAAGGAGGCACTGCTCCATTCCCATCTTCATATCTCTTGATGTAGACAGAGAAAGAAGAGAATAATTCATACAAAAGTAGAAAGAGAGAGGTGCCCATTTGTCTTGAGTGACTGTAGCAGTCACTGGAAGAGCAGTGAGTAGGTATTTTTTGCTGCTAAGTGTAGATATTAATTAGATATGTAGATGTTTCCCATCACCATCTGTTTGTTGCTCTGCCAAATGAGGTCTCTCTGGCAGCTCTTCCTGTTGGGCTGTTCATCCCTCCTGCACAGGGGCAACCACAGCACCCATCGCTGTCCCTGAATGCTGCTGACACCTTTCCTCTGCTCTTGCCTTTAGGTCATGGAGAGTGTCACTGTGGGGAGTGCAAGTGCCATGCTGGTTACATTGGGGACAACTGCAACTGCTCCACCGAGATGGACAGATGTGTTTCCAGTGATGGCCAGATGTGCAGCGGCAGAGGCGCCTGCGTCTGTGGGAAGTGTCAGTGCACTGAGCCAGGGGCTTTTGGAGAGACATGTGAGAAGTGTCCCACCTGCCCAGGTGTCTGTAGCACTAAAAGGTACCCACAGACATTTCAGGAGGGACTTTTTCGCTGGTGGGGAAGGGCAATTCTTTGGTTCCTGGGACACTTCTCAGCTAAGGAATTACTCCTGCTTTGTTAAACAGCCACGATCAGTCCCAGGCAAGCCTGCCACTGCTGGGAGCGAGGCAAAGCAACCTGAGAGTATCCCAGGCAGAGCAGCAACAAGTGTTGCTGCTCAAATCCTCACAGAATTCATGTTCCTCTTCATTTCCAATGGTGTCCCACTCTTCAGGAAAGGCTGGCAACACCAGTTTCGTTGCATTCTGAGCTGCAAATATCTGGGCCCAGAGAGCTGTGAGCTGCAGAGGAGGGGAGGATGGGGCTTCACAGTGATGGAGGTGGTCTGTGCATGAGCCTCAGACTAGTGCAGAGCAGCAGCACTGCCTGCCTTGGTCTCAGGCAGAATGTATTTTGCAGTAGCTGATATGCAGCTCCTGACATCCAAAAGCCAAACAGACCCCAAACCTACCCGTTGTTTTACACCTTCATTGAATGCACCCCTAGAATAAATCCATCCTTGAGACAGAGATGCTTGGCCCTGAAATTGCTCTTTCCTTGTGGTGCAGATGTGCAGCCTCCAGACCAGAACTCAGGGAGTGCCTTTCCAAAGTGTGAGTCTCTGTGTTTGTATGGTTTCTCATGAGTGCTTAATCTTCCCCTCTGTGTGTGTTCCTGCAGGGACTGCATTGAATGCAAGCTGTTTAACTCAGGAAGACTGGCTGATAACCAAACCTGCCAAAAGCACTGCAAGGACGAGATCATCACCACTGTGGATGTTCTTGGTAAGTTGGCAGCAGCAGGACTGGTGGGAGCCAGTGACTGTGGCATTGAACTCCTCTTAACCAGACCAAGGCATATCTGTAAACAAAGCCTTAGGGAACACCTGGTATTTAGAAATGTGTATGTGTAGGTAGTATGCCTATGTCTATACATGGTATGTGTGGTGCTCTCTCTGGGCTATCATCTATAGTGAAGTAAAAACCTTTTTGATTTTAAATAGCATCTTACCACATTTAACCACTACTGCCAGGGCAAGGAGTAAAGAGAGTGGGATGAAGTCAGATGAGACAGAAGATGAGATGAGCTGTGAGAGTGTGCAAAAGAACAAAGTTATCACCAAAAAAAAAGACATTCTCTAATCTTATGAGAATCCATCTTGGAAGAAGTGAGCTTGTTAGAGAAAGCAAAGCTGTTTTGGAAACAATGAATTCTGCTTTGATGGAACTGACTGCTACAAGTTGCCATGGCAAGCTCTTCTCTTGCCCTTTGTGTCCTGTTTTAGAGGTCACCCTACATGAGCATCTCTCAACGGTTTACTTTTACCTCCTTCTTTTCAAAATCCATTCTGGAAGTCCCCGGTTGCTATTCAGGGGAGGGGATCCAAACTTGTGACAGCATTAATCACAATCCTGATCTTGACCTTAGCAATATGCCCTGGGGGGAGGGTTGTAGATCAGTCAGGGATAAATTACTGTCTGCATGTGACATTTCCTCCTCTTCCCATAGTTAATAGAGGTAGGAGTGTCTTACCTTGCTCACCCTTTTGCTCTTTTCCCCCTGAGTTGCCTGCAGGCAATACTTTTCCCATTTTCCTCTCATATCCAGTGTCTAGCTTTTAAATTATGACCAGTGAGGCTTCCTACCTTTCCATTTGGGACACTTGCTCTTGTTCTCTCTGTTCTCCCTGCAGTTAAGCAAGGAGTCCACCTACACCAGCACACTGTGAGAGGTTTGGAAGTCCAAACCACACAAAGCTCCTTTCTAATACCTGGCTAGCCTGAATTTTGTAGGAGCCAGCAAATACTTGGGGTTAAAGATCATCCTTCCTGCTTGGTTATTGTACCATGCCAAAGCCAGCTTTTGTCCTGACTGCGCCCTGGAAGGTGATGCTAGGCTGTGGTTTGCCAACCCCCTACATCTCTTTCAGAGAAAAACACACCCAAATTTCTGTTTTAAGACATTGTGGGGAATTATGCTTTTGTTGAACTATTGCAGTCAGATTGCACATGGTGCTGTGGTTTGGAGATCTGGGCTGCTAGAGAAAGAGGTAAAGCAAAATATTCCTATATAAAGCTCTTGGGGACTGTGGACTTCTTCACAGGCAAACTTAGCCAAATCTAGGTTTTCAAGGACTCCTGTATTATTTAGCACATAGTAAAAGTCCCTGCTGAGAGGCTGAAGGCTGATATTTGTCACAGATCTGTGGTATCCTGGCAGATGAGGATGGGACCTTCTTAAATATCAAATTGCACTGAACACACCCTGGAACATCCCAAGTGCCTTTTGACTCTGGGTATGAAGCAGCCAGTGCTTCAATGCTTTGCAGAGCAGAGGCATTGATCATTGGACTCATGAGCCAAAATGCTGCCTTGTGGGAGGCTTGCATGACTTGCTTTGGACTCTGCAGGATCTTTTTTGCCTCTGCAGTATTACATTTACATTCCTGATGGTTTCAGAAAGGAGGTTTCAACATGAGAGGAGCATGAGCTGAACCTGCCCACAACACACATCAGCGGACCTGAAAACTCAGCGGGGCCCTCACACCTCTCTGTGGACATGTGATCTCTGAAACCTAATGAAGACCAACAGAGATCATTAGTACTGAGACTTTAATCACTGTATCTTTTAGCAGAATAATGGTGCAAGAATGGCAGTGAAAGCACCTAGGCCTGCAGGAGCTAAGGTTTACTGCTCAACTCAGAAGGGCATTAGTCAAGTAACATGGAAGTTTTATCTATATTAATCTAATTGGTACTTTGCTTTGTAACAATCAGCATTTCTCCACCCCTGCCTTTACTACTGCTGTGTAGGTAGAGCAGGTTTTCCTGTCCCAGGGTAGGAACAGCTGACGTTTGTCCACACAAGGAACTCATCAGGACTCACCAGAGGGGCAGCTGCATCTGGGCTCAGCTGTTGAAATGAAGGGTATTAATCTTCCAGCTGGATGCAGGTCAAAGGCATTGAAAGGAAAAACAAACAGACAGGAGAGAGCTAAGGGGCTGGAGTAGTGCTGGTCATTAATGTGATCATTTTTCAGCATGACAGACAGGCACGGATATGAGTGAGGAGAAGAGCTGTGGAAACCATTTTCCACGCACCTAAGGCAAGGTCATGTCTTTGCCAGCCAATAGCACTGGGTCCCCAAATCCGTTCCTCTCCCTTGACACTCTCAGCCCAGACAGGCCTGCAGAGATGTGCTCCTGCAGATATCTCTCATGGCTGGAGATGCTGCCCCATCTCACTCCAGTCACTGTCCTTGCAACAGGGACACCCAGTGACCTGTGGCTGTGCAGGGCAGTGGCTCTGCTGAAATCAGCCCTGAAGACAGAGTTGCGAACTTCAGGTGATGGCTTTGCTGACTGTTAAATAGCTTCCGTGACACAGCCTTCCTCAAGGAGCACCTTACAGTGAGCAGAGTAGCGACAGGCTCTGCTTTGTGCTGTGGTATGTTAGACAGGCAAACACACAGCACTGGTGTGGCCATGGGATTAAAGTCCTCTCATTTCTTGCAACTCCCTCATCTACACATCATCCTTCCGACCAACTCCTTCTTTCCCCTTCCCTCCCCTCCTCCTCCCTTTCCCATTTTCCTCCTCTATCTCACTCTTTAAAAACAAACTTCTCAGCTGTTTCTGGAGCTGGAGTCACTCAGCACAGCTGGAGCATGAGCTGGCTGTGGGTGGCTCCTGCTGGCCCCATCTGAGTCTGTGCCCCTTGTTTCCTCTTAACCTTCCACTCTTCAAGAAATTTAGCAAATTAAGAAGAAAACAGTATTTATTGCCAAAGCAGACTTGTCTGAAGGGAGTGTGTGTGTGCGTGTGTGTGTGTGAGTGTGAGAGAGAGGTTGAGTCTGTTTGCCATGTGATGTTTGCCAAGTGCCACATTTTTTCAAGCAGTAAATTTGGACACTGCTCAGTTACAATTTGCAAGAGTCACAATCAAACTGTGCTGCTTTCCAGGCCTGCTCCCCAAATAAAATTCTGTGACTCTGCATCTCGTTCCAGAAACAGATGACCCAAACGCAATCCTGTGTGCCTACCCAGTGAACAACTGCGTCATGAAATTCACCTACTTGGAGCTTCCCAGTGGGAAATCCAACCTCACCGTCCTCAAAGAGCCAGGTTGGCCCTCCCTTGCGTTTCCTTTTTAACAACACAGGCTGCCTCAGGAGAGGTGATGGGCTGCTGGGGAGCCAAGGAAGTAGCAGCAAGGCTGGTTTCACTGGCTGCATGTGTGAGCAGATAAACCAGGGTGATTTAAACTGAAGTGTTTTACGGTGCTGAAACCACTTCCAAATGCTCCCAATTCAGTCAAAAAAGGGCTCCGAGTAAAACATGCACAGGAGCCACCAGCACTGCTAGCAGGTGGCTGAAGATCTTTCTGCCAGCTTAGGATGCTGAATTAAACGAAGCCTATTTAAGTAGCATAAAGCGTGCCTGATTTGGGGATACAGCCCCTGGGAACAAAAACAATCCACATTATTCGCTGCTACATGTGCCCTAACCCAAAATGACATCAAAAAAATTATTGCTTTCTCCACATCAAGCCAGCTAGGCAGAAGAGAAACCTGGTGCTGCTGCTGGTTAAGTCAGGATATTAGGAAAACTAAGGAATTCTACACTGCCAAAGAGCTAGCTCCAATCCAGGCAGTGTAGAGGCTGTACGTCCCTGCTCCCCTCCCCAGGCTGCACAGACAGCTGTGCTTCCCAGCATTATTTTAATCACATGCAATCCAGTTGCTCAAAGAAAATCCCACAGGGGGTTATAGGACAATCCCCCAAGCATATCCAGCAGTAACTTCTTGTGATCTGCTCTGGTTCTCTGAGGCACAGGCCAATATGGGAAAGACTGAGATTCCTCATGTTTTATTTCATTTGTGCTGCAGCTGGCACTTAATTGAAAGACCAGTTGATTAGCTGACAGTTAATGTACTTGTTTAAAGTCCTTCATGATCACCTCTCTCCATGTGAGCCAGAAGCTGAGGTGGCTTTTGCCAGAGGCACCTCTGTGTCCCGCATGGGTCACCTGCCATTAAAACCCTGCGTCACTGCTGGATGGTGTCACTGCAGCCCTACTCCTCCCCAGAGCGCCACGTGACATCCCAGCTCTGGTGACATCCATGAGAGCTGTCCCTTTGACCTGCCTCTAGCTAGGAATTTATTTATTAATAATAATTATAAAAAAATCACTTTGATTTCAGAAGGGACTGTTGATTTTTTTAATTCAGTCCCTGCTGCTAGTGCTGCCCTGAGGTCACTTGCACAGTGGCTGCAGCCCAGGTTATTACATCCCAATATCCTGATACAGGCTACACTCACACCGCAGCTAATTACCTTTTCTCCCTCATTACCAGCCTGCAGCTCAGCCCCCAGTGCCACAACGATTGTGCTGGCAGTGATTGGCAGTGTGGTGCTGATTGGCATCATCTTGCTGGCACTCTGGAAGCTGCTTGTCACCATTCATGACAGAAGGGAGTTCGACCGATTCCAGAGTGAACGCTCCCGGGCCAGATATGAAATGGTGAGCCTGGGGTGGGATGCTACTTGTGTAGGGGGATGTTATTGGGATGCACTGGCAGCAAACAGCTCTGCAGCAATGGAGAAGGGTGGCAGGCACCAGGGAGGCAAGTGCCCATGCCCTGCAGTGCCTCACAGTGCACTTCAGGGTCCAGCGTGTCACACTGCCTTCCCCTTGGCAACTTTAAAATGCTCTGCAACATTATACCCAGCCTTTGGTTTCATCATCTGTTTACCAGCAAAGTGGGAGGCTGAAGGGGGTAGGGGAGAGGGGACCACACCCCAGCTGTGATGGCAGCCAGATGGGTCAGGTCTCTGAGGGGGCCCTTCTGGGAGGCTTTGGGTGGGGTTGCTCAGAATTTGAGGGCATCACCTCTGCCTGCAGGCAGGACAAAGGTGGGTCTGATGGACCAACTGCATAAATAACATTGCATTTGGATCTGAGTGTCAACTCACTCAAAGCAAAACACAGCACTATCTCCAAAATAATTGGCACATTTTCACCATGACATGGACTTTTTTCCTCACTTTTGTTCTTTTTGTCTGCTCATTTCTCCAAAGGCATCCAATCCTCTCTACCGAAAGCCTATTTCCACACATAACGTAGAGTTCACATTCAACAAGCTCAACAAGTCTTACAACGGTACAGTTGACTGATGGGGTCTGAGCGCCTGGCACTGCTGTGGACAATTGCTTGATTGTATGTGCTGCTTCCCCACTTGAAGATGGGATCCTCTTCAGGGACGAGAATCCCTTACGACAGGACTGGTCGATGGCCAAAGCCCGTTATTTGCACAGTAAGGAGAAAGGTCCGGTTCATTCTGGAGGCACGGACATGAAGGCAGGCTCTCTGACTGTACTGATGGACTCTGAGCTGTGTGCAGCTCCATACCCCAGCTTTCTGGATATATTAAACCTGCCAACCAAGTCAACCAAGTGCCATGTTGCAGCTTTAGACATATCCCATTAGAAAGGGTGATTAGGTAAAAAAATCACAGGAACCCACACCATCACAAGTTGTTAGGGGGGAATTAGCTTAAAAAGAAGAAGATGTTGGAAGCATTTGTGTAAGAAATTAGGATACAAATGTTCCGCAGTTTTTAGGATTTTTTTTATATAAAAAATAAAACTATTGTGCATATATGATGCTGTGAGTAGAGTTCATTGTTTCCTTGCTGAGGCCCCCACCAAAACTGGGGGGCTCCTGTAAGCAGGAGTGATGCTGCCTGATCAATTTATTAATAGAGCCTTTTCAGTCAAAGCATGGCTGTAAAAACAGGAGCCAGATCCACAGGAACTGCTGCAGAAGTTACATTGATTTAATACTCTGGTGTTGACCCAGGGTGGGGAGTGCCTCAAGGAGCTCCTACTACTGAGCCAGTGGTGTTAAAGAGATGGGAAGCTGGTGGGAGCCCAAGGGAAATGGGAGTTTAGGCTGAGGAAACTAAACAGCCATTACTTGGGGTGTGCAAGTAGGTGTCCAGCTCGGGTGCCTGCTGGAGGGCAGCTGAGAGCACACAGCAGCTTACCCAGACCTCTGATTTTTACCAGAGGATTATTGCTTTGGAGTCCAGCTGGGAAACCAAGGGAGCCCTGAGCTTTTGGTTGGAAAGAGAGCTGGATAAAACACGGTGGTTTTGGTTCACAACATACATTTTGCTTTGGTTTTTTGGGTTTTTTCCCCCTACCCAAACCATTCCCCCAGCCCCATGTGTTTTCCTCTGGAGCTGGGGTTTGGGTTATCCTGCTGACAGCTGCAGCTTTAAACCCACACAGACAGCAGCAGGGCTGCAGCTACCACAGGAGAGAGAAGCCAGAGCAATTGCTACTGCCTGGGGTTTTTTTCCTTCTTTTTTTTAATTTCTTTTTTTTTGGCTCTTCACCCTGAACAGATCATGCAATAGTCAGCTGAAGGAAGCTTGCCAGGGAAAAGCAAAAACAAATAGTGTTCATTGTTTTGACTTGGGCTTCTCATTGGGAAAGGGCCATGGGCCCATCCTTCCGGATTTATTTTTTTATATGTTTTTGCCTCTATAAACAGAAGCTCTTATTTGTTCAGTGTAAACAGCTCTCCTTCAAGAACTTTATGGTCCCCCCTCCTCCTACTAGCAGCACTGAAGAAATGCAGCAGACCAGACTAGAAATATCTTGGAATGGGCATTTTGAGGAGGGCAGCAAGTGGCACATGGGCAGCATCACCACTGATCAAGTGGGGTAAATACCCCAAAACCTCAAGCAAATGAAATCTGTACCCTGAGTTCCCACTTGATTCCACTAAATCTGCCCCAGCAGGGGAGGAGGGTGCATGCATCCTGAAAACAGTGCTGCAGAGGGGCAGCTCTTCAGTACTCCAGGTTTCTTACATAATATTGAAGTCCAGGCTCAAGTTTGCAGACTGAGACGTTGTGTATTGAATACCTGGGACTAATGCTGCTAACTGGGAAGAAGCATCCATGGGGCAAATTTGAGTTTTGTGACCAATCCACTGCCTAATGCCAGGCTGCCAATACAGATTTCATCACTATCACAACATTAAAAATAGGAAACAGTCAAAAAATAGTCATGAGAAGTAGACAGAGCAAGTTTTAGCATGGCTCATGTGACTGCCTCACACAAGCCATACTGCCCCAGGCACGGAAAGGGGGAGCAGGAAGAACATTGGACAGAGAGGAAGGGCAGGAATGCTTTAAACAGCTTTGCCACTCAAAGCAGCAAACACTGTGAATACAGTTCTGCTGCAGTTAATTTGTGAGCGACAAAGCAGTTTAAAAATAAATCCACCCCTTTGCATTCTGAAAGGAAAGACACAGGCAGTGCCCCCTGCCACCCTTTCCCTTGCACCCTTGCAGATTACCTTTGTGTTGTGGCATTTCCCACAACAGTGGGTTAGTGCCGAGACACCGGGCAATCCAGGCAGTCAAAGGGAGCCAAGATGTGACTCACTGCTAAGGGGTGGTTTGGGCACGGAGAGTGGAAAAGAGCAGGGAAAAACCTTGGGGACAGGACTGCAAATGCCCTCCTTTCCCTGAAGAGACCCCCCCTCCCCCAAATTTAGCTTCTCCAAAAGGTTACATCTGAAAAATCAGAAGGAAGTGATGTTAAGGCTTTGCATTACTGTGTAAGCAGATCTGTCTTTATTCTTGCAGGGGTAGTGCCAAGCACAGTCATGAGAATGGTGTACTTTAGTCAGCAGCAGTTTATTTGTGTCTGTAAATACATGCAGCCTAACCACAGCTAGCATTCCTGAATGAAAACTCCAGCAGAAGGCATCAGCAGGTCAAATGTGATGGAAAAATGTCAGTGTGCTTGTCTAGCCGAGCTGAAATCCAGATGCCATTGCAACATCAGCTCCTCCTGTTTCCCCAGCCCCAGCTGGAGGCTGCCACTGCAGGGCAACAGGGGCTGGGGCTCACAATGCCTTTTCCCTGTGCTGCTGGTATTTCTGGGGGAGGAGAGAGCAGCATTCCTTGGGAGAAGTCAAGGCCAATGGAAGCATTATTTGCTTTGTTAATTGTGGAGATGCAGTGTCCCCCTTCACTGTTACACAAGCTGAGTGAGGCATGCCCTCCTGCATCCTCTTTGCCCTTTATGGTGGTCTAAGGTGCTCAACAGCTGCAGGCAAAGCCCAAGGTCTGGAAGATGAGTGCTGCACACTCTTGAACCTGTTTAACCTTGGATTTCTCCAGCCACATGGAAAGCAAAAGGAGCTACTGTACTGAGAAAAGGATCATGAAGATGCCCGACAGGAAATACCAAGGTGAGGTAACTCACTACATCTGCAGCCCAGCACAGCAGCTTCTCTTGGCCCTTATATCCTAGCATCATTTCCATATCTGAACACACTCTGAACTGGAATTGATTGTTATTCTTCTACCTACTCTTCACTGACAGCATGCCAAAAGTCAAAACAATATAGCAGAGACAGAGGAGTTTATTTCATCCTATCCCTTTATCCATGCCCTCTAGTTTATGCTGGTGTCCACTGGATGCAGTCTGTCAGAAACTTCTCCATTCAGCTGCCACAACTCAGGATCACCCAGCCTGTGCGTGGGCAGAGGGTAAAAACCACAGGTTTGCAGGACCATGTCATGCACAAGGACACAGAGCCTTTCTTTCCTACATTACTTTATTGCAGTTTACTACAAGTCATGACTATCAAGGCAAGCATACTTATGATTAGCAAAACAGGTATATCTATAATACAAATTACTACAATTATAAGGTTGTGGTCTAAGCACAGCAGACAACTAAGCACCACACAGACACTCACTCCCCTGCACGGGGTAGGTGAGAGAACCAGAAGAGTAAAAGTGAGAAAACTTGTGGGTTGAGATAAAGGCAGTTCAATAAGTAAAGCAAAAACTGGACACAAGCAAAGCAAAACAAGGAATTCATTCCTTCAGTCTGGCCAGCACATGTTCAGCCAGCTCCAGGAAAGCTGGGTTCCTTCACACGTAATGGTGCCTTCAGAAGATAAACACCATGATTCTGAATGTCCCTCCCTTCCTTCTTCCTCCAGCTCTATATGCTGAGCATGATGTCAAATGGTCTGGCATACCCCTGTGGTCAGTTGGGGTCAGCTGTCCGGGCTGTGTCCCCTCCCAGCTCCTTGTGCACCCCCAGCCTCCTGGCTAGTAGGGTGGCGTGAGGAGTGGAAGAAGCTTTGACTTTGTGTAACCTCTGCTCAGCAGTAACTAAAACATCTCTGTATTATCAACAGTTTCCAGCAAAAATCAAAACCATACTAGCTGCTAAGAAAAAAATTAACTCTATTCCAGCCAAAACAATTACATGCAAATGAACAGCAGCAGAAATCAATATTAGCAATAATGAATATTATTAGAAAGTTTATATTTCAATTTTACAAGTCACTATAAAATTACTACTCATCATCATCATGGCTAGGCTTTGCAAACGAAGATTTGGGAAGGCCTCTTCCCACGCTTGCTGCAAGGCTTGCTGCTGGTGGCTGAAAAGGCCAATGCGGGATAGGCAACTCCAGTTGCAAAAGCCACTGTGGAAAGTCTCCTTTAGGGGACACCGGCGAGGTACAGTTCTTTCTACATTGTCTTTTCTCCTGGAGACTGATTCTCCATGTATTCTCATACGAAGCAGCAGCATTATGAATGGTGTGTCTCCATGTATCTCGATTGGAGGCCAGAGTGAACCATTGGTGGCAGTCAATATGGCCAAGGCTCAGGTATTGTTTCAGGCAGTCCTTGTATGTGGGAGAACACCTGGCCACTGATTTAAGGGACAGGGTGCCGAGGAATGAACATGGGGATCATAATGTGGCTGCGTAAGGACGTATCTGAATAATGACGCAGTTTAAATAAAACCATCATGCTTTCCCTTAGTCATTCCCTATCCAAGTTTCTTCTTCCCATAATCCCTTAGGGTCTTTTCCCGACATTTTTTCCTATTGGCCACAGTACTATTGGTTGTTATCCCAGTTCACTGATTGGTTGTTATCCCTGTTCTATTATTGGTTGTTATGATGTTCCACCCCTTCACCCTATTGGCCCATTTTCAATCCCTTATTTGCATGGCCCTCAACCAATAGGAGGCATTGTACCACCNACCAATAGGAGGCATTGCACCACCCACCCTTCCAGAACCTTCCCTGCCTAACTCTGTATAAACGAGGCACTCCAATAAAGTTTGCTTCTTCTGCCACTGAGCCCCCTGGTCTATGGATGTCCTTTCTTCGTGGCTGCGGTGCTTTGGGGACTCGAGCAGGATCTGTGCAGGGGAGCCTTTCCCAGCTCTGTGGTGCTTGAGCAAAATCACTCTTCAGAGCTAAATCACTTGACAATGTTTGGTGTATTTCATCCACCGTTACTTGTATCTCCTCTTTGGGGGCTCCTCTCTTGCGGCAGCCAGGGGCAAGTTCACTGTAGAGCACAATCTTAGGGAAGCAATGATCCTCCATCCTGGAGATGTGCCCTGCCCAGCGCAGCTGTGTTCTCATCAGCATGGCCTCAATACTGGTGAAAAAACTACCACTAGTAAAGCAGCAAATATACTTATCAGTAATTATTATTTATGACAAGAGGAAATGGTCTCCAGTTGTACCAGGGGAGGTTTAGATTGGATATTAGGAAAAAATTTCTTCGCTGAAAGGGTTGTCAAACATTGGAACAGGCTGCTCAGGGAAGTGGTGGAGTCAACAACCCTGGTGGTATTTAAAAGGCAAGTAGATGTGGCACTTAGGGACATGGTTTTGTGGGGGACTTCTAAGTGCTGGGTTAACACTGGGATTCCATGATCCTAAGGATTTCCTCTAACCTAAGTAATTTTTTAATTCTAAAATAAATCTTTCTTTCCTGGAGTGAAGAAGTTGTGGCTAACGTTGGAGGTATGGCAAAAACAGACAGGATGCTCAGAAAGGCAGCAATCCTCCTCCTGAGTGTTCAGCTCTTAAGGTTATTGCATAGCAGCACAGATTAAAAATACATACTCAGTGAATCTGAAGGTCTTCTCCAACCTCAATGATGCTGATTCTAAGCATGCCTATATATATGTGTGTGTTTATGTATATAAGTGTGTATATATATATGCACTTCTGTGTGTATACATGTGTATATATATGTGTGTGTGTATGTATATATGTGTGTGTATATATGCATATACACACACATATAAAATGTTACTGGTAGCAAGTGCTCATTAAACCCATCTCAGAAGTGGGGCCAATTGGCCATGGACAAAGTCTCACTTGGACAATGATCTGGAATGATCTAGTATGTGAGGCAGAGGAGACTCATGTCCATGTCAGGCCCAGTGTTGTTGCAGTTCCCCAGAGGGTTTGCTGGTTGAGGCACAAGTATACCATACTGCTTTGGGTAAAAGTGATGCATACAGTGTTTTGATACAAGATAGACTACAGAGAAGCACAGACCCTGCAGCTTAGACAAGAGCTAATGTCACAGAGATGCTCCATGCCCATGGTCTGGGGTCTGGCAGTCAGATGATTGCTGTGGCTGGACAACCGGCTGGTCTGTGGGCAGGACCTGCTCTTGGGCTATTTGTAGTTGTAGTACAAGTGCCTTTCCACTGTGGTGGTAGCCTCTTAGGGGAATTAGTATCTTAAAGTCAGAACCTTCCAGGGGTTAAAAAGTTGATCACCAGCTTCACCCAGAGTCATTGTCATGTTTGTTCAGTGAATTAGAAAAAGAATTGAATTTTGTTAATTGGAGTGTCCAAAAGAGGTTACAATCTTTATAGCCAATTACATTACATAATTATGTTATGTCCCAATTATACTTAGTACTAAGCCAACTCTGTAGACAGCAGTAGGATTAGGACCGGTGAGATTGCAGTATCTTTGACAATTCGTGTTATTAACATCCCATGTAACATGCCAGAGTGCATTAAAAACTCCTTTGTTTGTAATTGCTGATTCATTATTTCAGGTCCATGAGGTTTCCAGAATCAATACAAGCTCTTATTTTGTCCCAGTTACACTGGAACCATGCTTGGGTGTCATTGTAACACAAAGTGTAATTACAATTGCTGGTCTTCCTCACCCAGATTGAATTTGTGCCCTTGAGCATCATAATGCACCATGAGCCCTCACCATATCAATGTGCTTTAAAAGTTAATGTTGATAATTTGGTGTATTGGAGAGTAAATGTCAAATTGGGTTGTTACCAAGATGCTTCAGAGACTGGGTTTACTGAGCATCCAAATCCAGCATCTAATGATCAAGGGTGGTGCAAGCAGTATCAACAATCCAATTTGTTGGTTGCTTGAGAAATTATATTTATAAATTGAACAATGGGATCACTATTCCATTCTTGAAATAAGGGAACAAGCAATAATTTAATTACAAGATACGATGTGTATAATATAAAAATTATAAGAAAGAAAAATGCTCATGATGTTGTTTCATTTCATGCCAGCTTGCCAGATCGGTACAATGAATAAAGTAGGACCAAAATCCAGGAAGAATAATCTGAGTTTCCATTTGATGTTGCATTTAGGATCACCCAAAAGAAAAACGAAATCGCTTCATTCCTTTTGGGTGTTAGGTAATATGGATATTAATTACTTAGAAATGAGATGCCCATCATGCTGATGATTGAGAGGCTTTAAATTAGTTTTGAAGGGGAGAGAGGATTAGACCAGGCCCACTAGAGATGAGCCTGGGAGCAACGTGCCAGTGTTGGGGGGGAAATCCATAGTCCAGCTGAAGTGCATCCACGCCGATGCAGGCAGTATGGGGAACAGACAGGAGCTGGAGGCCATTAGGCAGCAGGAAAGCTACAATGTAGTTGCTATCACAAAAATGTGGTGGGATGACTCATACTGCTGGAGTGCTGCAATGAATGCTCTTCAGAAGGGATAGATGAGGAAGGAGAGGCAGCGGGGTGGCTCTACACATTATGGAGTGGTTTGACAGTATAGAGCTCAAGAACAGTGATGATAAGGTTGAAAGCCTATGGATAAGGATCAGGGGACAGGCTAGAAAAGCAGTCAGTCTGGTAGGATTCTGTTATGGATCACCCAGCAAGGATGAAGAGACTTTCTCTGAGCTGGCATCGCTGCCCTAGAAGGCTTAGCCAGCCAATGAGGGGGTGTAGATCTTTGGTGGGAGATTTAAACAGCTCTAGGGAGTGCAGGCGACCCGGATTTGGCAAACAGGAATGGGCAAACGGGGGCACGGCACATCAGTGAGGGTGTGACACGTCTTTGCACAGAAAGCAGAAGTGATCAGCTGGAGGGAGCACTGCAGAAATTCCCTGTCTAAATAGTCCTGTTTGTGAAATTACCTTTTGCACAGCTACTATGAGTTGTTCAGGAATGGATCAAAAACAACTGCACTGTTTAGCTTCTCCTCCTGCAATACCTATCTGGGCTAAAGACAGCCTATGACTCACCATCATGCCTCCACCACAACCATGCACTTTCACAGCCTGACTGTGGCTGGCATCAGGTTATGAGAAAATGTTCAGAGGAGCACACGGGTCATGCAGAAACACAGAACCAGGACTGAGGACAAAGTCAACCCTGACACAAAGGCAGGGTCACCTCTCCCAGCCTGCAAATGCCTGCCAAAGAGTTAGAGAGAAATGTGAAGCTGGAGCAGGCACCAGGCTGAGTTTTAATTTCCTGCAGCATTCAAACGTCACTGTGGTACAGACCGACCAGGAACCACCAGTGCGATTACAAACAAACAAACCATCTTGCCTGTCTAGCCCACAGCCCAGTTATAAGCCTTCCAAAACAGACCATTCCCTGAGAGAGTGACCTCCAAAAGTCAGATCTGGAAACAAACTTCCTCTGGGTCTTTCACATTCCTCTGGTGCTATTCCCTAAATGCAATGTTTGTGTCTCTTGCTAAAAAAATCCACAGCAACAGGCTTTCCACATAAACTTAAAGGGAAGTGATTCAGTTACTTTTCTGGGATTAAGTCTCAAATAAATTTTCATAGATGAGGCTATGGAAATTATAATATGACAAGTTATAATATCTCAAGTTATGGGTTATTGAAGCAATGTGACGTACAAATCATACTTTTAGGGACAAAAGTTTTAACTTTGCTCATTATAATTCGGTGCTACATTTATCAAGAATTTTCAGTCCAAGTAAAGCACTGCACTTACACAGTAATGCTGATTAAAGTGCTCAGGCTGGGTCCTCTTGACACAGCACTCGTTGTGCTAGACACAGATACCCACAGCCTCAGAGACACAGAGTGAACTTTATATACAAATATCAAAAGCTACGTAACAATTCCTTGGTGGTTCCAGCTTGTGTTGGTCCCTCACACGGTGCTCAGTAACTGCTGCTCAGAAATGGCTGCAAGTCAGCCTGCTTTCTGCTGCAAGCACTGGCAACACTTGGTTACAGCTTTATTTCTCCATGAAAAGTGTGATATCCTTTAATTCTGTTATACACCATACTCCAGAGTGGATTGAGGATCACAATTTCATATACATGCCTACTTGCCAGATAATATTAAACCCAGTGATTTACATACAGCCTTATGCCTCTATTACAGACTCAATCAGATCACAGAATGAACTGCAAGACTTTCAGATTCATATATTATGATGCAAATGAGTTTGTAAATTGTGACCTAGTTCCCATGTTAGGAACAGTTGGGACCAACAGCAGGAACTATGCAATGAATGTGAGCAGCAGGGGCAAGCAAGGAAATTAACATTTGTTCTTAATTTGAAATGGATTTTTAATCACTTTCAGGTGCCTCAAAGGAAGTGCACACACTTGCTTACTATAATCATTCTGACAGAAGAATGCATATAGGAGGTAACAGGTTTTTGTTTTACTAATTGAAATGTTTGCTACAGCGGTGTCAAATAAAATGCCAGAATACAGCTCTTTCTGGAGTGCACAAAGGACTGTGAAATGAAGCTTCCCAATTGATCCGTTCCTCAGAACTTGTTTTCTAAAGAAAACGAGTTGTGCGTATCCTCTAAAAGTGACTAGATATTATATCACATCCATCCTTCCAAATCTGGTTGCCATTTTTGCAGCTAGAGGCCTGATAAACTAGCTCTCCAAAGAGCCTGCTTCGGGATTGAGCTGTGTGGATGTCAGGTACACAGTCAAATGATTCAGCAGTTAGTGGAAAATACTGAACTCATGAAATTCTGCTTGCGCTGTAACAGCAAACCTGCAACAACACTGAGTGCTGAGCCTCAACCTGATAAACTACTGTTTAAATGAGTTTCAGAATCCCATTTCAAATGTTTGAATTATATTTAAATGCATTTAAATGCTTTAAGTATATCCAACAGCAAGGGTGTAACTTGTTGAAAACCAGACATTTTTTATCCTAAGGATATCTAGAGGTGGTATCATCCTAGGAAACGATTACCTGTAACAGAGCTGGGACATCAGTGCTCTTGAAAAATGGAGTCTCAGCTCCCTCTGGTGGAAAAAAAAAATCTGCAACACAGTTTGAGAGAGAAGGGCTGGAATTTCTTAGAAGTAGATATGAAATATCCCACTCAGTGACTATTGCAGGATGTCTGAACAAGATAAACACAATCACAAAGTTCCTTCTTCCCAGACATAAATTGATACATGATTACTGAAGCCATTGATAGTCCCAAGAAAAGTAAAACATTCACACACACTAATAACCATCTTAAACCCCACAAACAGCCTTGTCATGAAGTGGACTTCCAGGGCATGTGGAGTGTGAAAGGGTAAAGCCATCCCACCCAACACCCACAGGCAGCAGCACGTCTCTCAGCTGTGTGTTTCCAAACTCTGACTGCCAACAGAACAGTGCCACTAATATAGGAGGCATAAGGAAAAGCCCTCAGACCCAAGCAAGTGTCCCATCATCTTAGACACTCTTCTGCATAGATTAAGCCAATCAAAAAACCCCTCCAATTTCCTATTTTGAAAGACTTGGTGAAGAGTCCAGCACTAATGCCAAAATACTCTTCTAATAAATACAGTTGTTCCTAGTCTACAGACAAGTGTATTAACAAAAGAACCCAACTATCTCTGTGTGCTTTGGAACAGCAAGTCTAGAACTGCACCCCAATGTACTGGACTTCTTGAGAGCAATGAAAATTCTATCAATTTGCACCACTAGACATACATACCACTAGATGCATATGCTAAATATACATAAGGTTATTCCACACTTTTTAATCAAAACCAAGTGTACAAGATATTTCTATTTCTCCTTATTCACCACAGAGTGGAAAGTAAATCCTGGAAGTATTCCAGCTATTGTAACAAAAACTCAATAAAGTTTATTTTTGTTTCTCATGAGAGGAATCAACAGCTCCACTGTAATTAAGCATACAGCAACTCATTGCTTTGACAAATTCTTTGCAGCTCCTGTAAACAGAATAATGAGTAACTCCTGCAGACACAAACACATCAGACAGACTTTTTATGATACTGGGGTTCTGCAAACACACTGCCACAGAAGGAAGAAGTATAGAGCCAATGATAAGAGAATGGTAGCAAAAAAGTATTTATTAAACAACACATAATTCAATTTCACAGTATGGTATTAAAACCTATACTTGCTCCTTGGAAACAGCAGAGGTGAATAAGCCTGTGAAAATGAGGCAGCAGGTCAGGTCTGCAGGTGAAGTTCATGAAGAACAGCAAAATATTGTTTTCACAACCAGAAGGAATTTGAGGGTGGTGAAAACAGACAAAGACAACAGCCAACCAAATACCCTTGGAGTGTTTTGTGCAAGATTTTTCAAACAAGAAAGCCTGTTAAGGCTAAAAAGTGGGCATTAAGTGTTGGGTTCTTACAATCAAGTATTAAAAAACAACCATGGCAAGTACCACTTGATCTGTGTGTGTACAATTAAAACAACTTAGTAACAACAGATTTTTCTCCAAAAGGGCATTTTTCTATGGTCAAAGTGTCAGTGTATTTAACTGAAACTCCCACAATGGCTGCAGCTCCATCAGCTTTGCTTATTGACTAGGACAGTGTCCAGGTCTCAGTCTTCTGCACGAGCACCAAGCCTGCTCATGTAGCACTCCCAAGCTGCCTTCCTGTACTTCTCTGCTTCTTGAAGACGGTCTGAAACTGACAGGATGCCACGTCCCACAATAATGATATCTGAACCTTTTTCACTAATAACTTCCTTTGGGCTTAGGTACTTCTGTCCAAGGTTATCACCTGAAATAGAAACACCATTTTTTTTAGTTTGTACAAAACTGTTATGTACTAAAAACCTTCAAAGAGGTGCTAGAAAAGAGAACAGGTATGCTGTTCCAGCTCTCCCCCTAACAATGCACAAACATAACTAGAAACTGTTGCCACCTAACAAACCCTATTACACGGATCTAATTTGACAGCCAGTACGCTCCTTTTCCATGATTTGCCAGTCACAATAGATGGTAGAGTTATGCAAAGAAGGACTGATCAGGGTTACTGAAATAAGCCTCAGCCTTCCTAAAGTAGGCAAAAACCTCTCGAACATTAATGTAAAAGCTTCTCATTCCACTTTAGGTTTCATAAGAATTAATTATTGCAGAAAAACTCTCCTCTCTGCTTCAGTGCTAACCTGTTTAGGCAGTAGAAGACTTTCAATTAATTGATACTGCACCTATATCAGTAACAAGTGTTACAGATGGACTTCTCTATTTGTTACTTTTTTTCCCTACTACTTCCCTGAGTAGTTTAAGATCTAATCCAACACCTATCTGAAGACATTTCATACGCTTTCAGGACTGTGCTTTATAGCATGCACAGACTTTAAAACAAGAACAAAAGGCTGTGTAGCCTGCTGGTTGCCTTCTAGACCTCCTAGGAAAGGGATCAGCATACTCAGAAATATGGAAGACAGTCCTTAGTGGCAAACAGACTCCTCCCACCAGAGAATCAGCAACCCAACTCTCTTCAGAAGCCACTTTTTCACTGAAGGCTAAATCACTTCTGTACTTACAAACAGATTAGAAATACTCCACAAAAAGTTACCTCCAGTTTGAAGCTGCACCCCTGGAGTTAAGTGAAGATATTCTGGTTTCTCACTAACTCTAGATCCAGATATGAATCCAAAAATGAAATCCGAGTTCTCTTCAGCCATTTGCACCTGAAGGAGATCAGTGAACAATTACAAGTGATATATTTAAAATTCAGTTGGACTGAGTAATTTGTTTCTCATCTACCCTTTGACACACTAAGGTGTGCAACACTGGGGTATGAAACACCTCTTTTGCTTTATCAGTGTAAAGTCACGCAGAGCTGACTCACTCCTCTATCAGGAAAGGGACCATTATGTTTCTTTCTGTGTTACAAATACTACAGTAAATTAATTTAAACTAATTAGAAGTTAGGGCGGTCCCGTGGCGTAATGGAGAGCCCTCTGAATCCCAAGTTTGCGAGTTCGAGTCTTGGTAGGGACCATCCACCGCAGTTCAATGCCTCCCTGCCTTCCCATCCCGTCACATCTCGGATGCTCAGCAGGGTCAGCCCCGGTCAGTACCGGGTGCTGTGACAGTCCCAAGGACTGTCACTGTCCAAGCTCGCTCGGCCGTGGCAGATGGACCTCAGGACTTAAATGGTGGGGCCAGTTCTGTGCACACTGTGCCTCACCTAAACAATCCACTGCGCAGGCTGGAAGGGCACACCCACGTGGGGAAAGCCCTTCCCAAATCTTCATTCACGAAGATTGGCCATTATTATAATTAGAAGTGCTGCTGCTTAATTAGAATATTGCTTAAAGACCAAAAAGAAAAAAAAGAGGGGGTTGCTAATAGCAAACTTGGCATATTTACGCTTTGCCTGTGTCTTCCTATGCATGTGTGAACTCTGACCACCTCACTTCACTAGCCTACAGCTGCAACCTTTGAACACCACACTGTCAGATTCCTGAGTCTCCATGGAAAAACACCTGGAATAGTTAGAGCTGGAGGGACTTTTGGAAGTGCAAATATTAGAAACACATAAAACCTCCCTGCCACACTTTACAGCCTTTTAACCCCAAACAAGACTGCCTACTTACTGCAGCTTTTGTGTATTCACCCGTTGCAAGTGACCCTTGGGAACTCATCTCAGCAATCAGGAGACAGCCACGCTGGAGAGGAAGACCTACTTCCTTCAGACCCTTCACAACTCCAGAGCCTGGAACCACATGTGCATTAATGATGTCTGCCCACGATGCAATTCTGAACACACCACCTGAGAACATGGATAGGAAGACACAGGCAAGTACAACTTGATCTGAGTCACCAGAAATCCATTTAACAGGAAACACGAGTTAAACAAAACCAGCTGCACCCTAAATCACTCACATTTTAAAAGACAGTTTTACTACTGAAGCTCGACAGTTACAAGTTCAGTCTCATCAGCCAGTTCTGACAGCTGATAACCACCATGTGCAGCCTCTCGGTTTACTTTTCACAAACACTTGTTAGTATCTCACTGGTGGTATTCACTGAGACATTTACGGTAGCCTAGAAATTCCCTGTCACAGATGCCATCTTCCCAGACAGTATGCACATCATATGGGACATAAGCACCAGGAAAAGGGAAAAGCAGTTCTACAGTTGAAGATACAATATCAAATGAAAGCCAGAACAAGCACATAATAATAGCAGGCTGCCTTAAGAAGCCAGGCTGAAGTTTCTCATGGCATACAATCACGCAGAAGTACTTAGTGAGCACATCCACAGATTCATAAAAAGGTTTGGGTTGGAAGGGACATCAGGTCACACCTCTCAGCAGGGTTAACTTCAAAGCTAGATCAGGTTGTTCAGGGCCTTGTCTCCTTGAATCTTTTCCAGAGCTGGAGATTCCACGCTCCCTCCTGGAAACCTGTGCCAGCACTACAGTTACACACACTGGCAGCAAAGTAACAGTAAATCAAGGTTGATGATACTCACCTTCATATTGACGTTTCACTGTGTTTCCAATGTCTGCAAATTTCCTGTCTTCAAAAATCAAGAATTCATGTTGATCTGCGAGCATTCTCAACTCCTTTACTACCTCTTGTGTAAAATCATCCAAGATGTCTATATGAGTCTTCAGGATACAAATGCTGGGGCCCAGGACAGCAGCTAACTGCAGCAGCTCTTTGGAGCTGGTGACATCAGCAGAAAGGCACAAATTTGTTTGCTTCTTTTCCATGAGCATGAGAAGCCTGGCTGCAGTAGGATGTACCCCTGGCAGCTGGGCACGAGCACTGAAGCTCAGCTCCTTACAGAGTCTCTTCATGGGAGCAGGACCGTTCTGAGCCACTGACTCAAACATATTTCCCTGAATGAATTTCTTCACCTTTTCAACCATCTCAGCAGCCACTTCTCCCTGCTGCTGCAGAATCTCCAGCACTCCTGACAAGGTGCACACGGAGTGCAGGTGAATTCCATGTTCCTCTAACCTGGCCTTCCCACCCTGCTCCCTGTCTAACAGCACTATGGCATCTGTGACTTTTAATCCTTCTTTCCGAAGAACTTCCGCAGTTTCCAGTACGCTGGATCCACTTGTTACCACATCTTCAATGATCAGGCATGTCTCTCCTGGATTAATGGTGCCTTCCACCATCCGCTTAGTACCTTAAAAATAAAAAGCAAACATTCTGCCAAACTCAGAAAGGCTAATAAACCCGAAAAAACTTGAAGGTATCCAAACTTTAACTTGCTCTGTTAATGTAAAGATCATATTGTTCCATGTACAAGCATACACTGCAGCATATCCTGAAGTCCAGTGGAACTAGACTTTAAGAGATGAGGAATTTCATGCTAACTGTCCATATGGAGAGGCAATTTGTTTATTATTTGTGCCACCAGTTATCACAGTTCTTCCCACAGCTCAGTCACTGGTCTGTAATTTAATTCATAAAGACTATTACTTCTCCAAGCTAACAGAATACTGCTTTATGCTTCCAGAAGTTACATTCTATTAACAAAACTGACACACTGTTAACAGCACAAACTCAAATGTTTGAATGACTCCAGAAGTTTATTATTGTCATGAATTAAAAACTCAGAAGTACAAAACAAAACTATTTCCTTGTTTTTAACAACATCTTGAAAGCAGCCAAGCTATTGGCACTCTTCAGCATGTTCCCTATTTTCCACAGGCAGCATTCTGAGCTCAAAACAATTAGAAGAAGTAAAACCTCAAATGCCTTTGTCTTAAGTAACAACAGGCACACATCTATGAAAGGCCTCCTGGGGGGAAACAACAAAGGATGCCTGGCTTTCCCAGGAAGCAGCAAGCAGCAGGAGAACATTATACAGTGCAGTGCTTAGACCATGGCAGCCTGGAGAACAAGCATATGTACAGCTTTGCAATCGTTGTGACACCAGAAACCCTGTGTCAGGCAGTTAATTGCTGTCACAACTGCCTTGGGCTTCACAAGAAGGAAAAGCAACTGCTCCATGCCTGGCCCACTGCCTGACTTAGGAGTAGCATTTAGTCTTGACAAGCATACTTTCTAATTACATGCTGTTGGAAGAGGTCAGCTCTTATTACACGTATAAATTCAGTTATATGCCAGGTTAATGCTTCAGTCCCCTCTCCCTCTATCAAAATCAAATAAATGGTTCATTCGGTAGAGAAGGGACTGCTGCTCACCTGGCCCACTGATTACAGGATCACAGAAAAATTAAAGTACAAGGGGTTTGAGAGAAATGAAGACGAGACTAGAAAGGTTCCCCTTGGAGTCAATATGCAAAAAGTTCTGTTTGGGGGTAAAACGTGGCTCTGGTCCCAGCATATTAAGAGAATGTGAGTTATAAATTATCCTCATTTCTGGAAGAGGCAACTAACCCAGAATCCTAGTAATGGGCTGAGGAGAAAACAAAGACACTGCTGAAGAAAGAAAAAAAACCTCTCACAAACAAAACCAAAGAAACAGAAAACACCATTCAGGACTCTCCATACCTACTACAGGATTCAAGCTGCAGCCTAACTGGCAAGCTGCTGGGAGAGCCTGGCCAGGTTGGGATGCTGTGGGAAGGACGCTTTAGGGGGAAAAGGAGCTGCTTGTGAAATAACCTTAAACTGGAACAGAGACGCTGCACATTATAAAAGAACAACCAACATAGAAAGTGAGTTTCCAAACAAGGCAGCAAGTTGACAAAAACTCCTGATTTGATGGTTTTACCGTAGTCTTTTGCTTCCTTCCTCCTTATAAGCATGGGGACCTGATTTTCAGAGCAGATAATTGTGGCCAACGGCAGCGCCGTGTATGGGACTCCGCACACACAGTCATACTGCAGACCCGCCTCTCTGGCTGCTCCAAAGAGGAGACCCGCCACCTGAAAGGGAGAACCACACGCTTTTTAAAGTCAGACGGGCGCGAACCCAATGTACTACCACGGGCAGCAAGGAACACCTCGCTCCTTTACATGACCCACTGCGATCTCACAGCCCGGCGCCGGGGCGGACTCTGCAGAGACGCGGTAGCGCTCCCGCGTCCCCTCCATCCGCCGCGCTACAGGAGTCCCGGCACCCCGCAAGGGACAGAGACCCCCGGCACCCCGTAAGGGACAGCGACCCCCGCACCCCGTAAGGGACAGGGATCCCTCAGCACCGCTCCCGCGTTCCCTCCATCCCCCGCGCTACAGGAGACCCGGCACCCCGCAAGGGACAGGGACCCCCGGCATCCCGTAAGGGACAGGGACCCCCGGCCCCGCCGCAGCCGCGCACCTGGCGGAGGAGGAGCGGGTGGGACACGAGGCCGCGCAGGTCGATATACACGGGGGAGGCGCGGCCGCTCTTGAGCACGAACTCTCCGAAGCGCAGCGCGCCCGCCCCGCTCAGCGCCGCCGCCACATGCCCCGCCGCCGCCATCGCCCGGCACGGCGCACGCAGATGATGCAGCAGCGGGAGGAGCGCGGGGCGGGGACGGGACCGACCCCGGCGTCTCCCCGCGCCCTGGGGACCAGCCCCGCACGGCACAGCCCCGGTCCCCCGCGCCCGCTTCCCATTCCCGCGGCATCCCGACCCGCCGCGATTCCACGTTGTCCTGTCACCCCATTCCCCAGAAAGCGCCGCTGCAGGGAGGGTTTGATGTGACCCGAGAGTTTCTCGGCTCTCGGGGTGATGCCCAAAAGGCCGCTCGGTGGGTGCAGCCAGGCTGAGGGTTGGCTGCAATACCGGTCCCCTGCGCCGGGTTCCTGTGAGATCCCTCCGGAAAAGACGAGGTGGCTAAAGCCATCAGTCAGCCCTAAGCCGTCAAGGCCTCAGAAAGATGCCAGGCAGGTGAAATAAGACTGATCCGATCTTCTCGCAATAATTTTATTTAATCAAAAAAGCCCAGAAACGGAGTCGTTAGTATACTCTATTTATAGGACAGGAGATGTGCAAGTCGAAGCTACAGCTGTAGATGATCATATATACTGCAGTATAGTAACAACAACATGGGACAGCAAGTAGTCACCTCACAACAGTACACATGAGTGATTAGACTTACAAAGGAGTTATTTACAAACCTGCCTTTACAAACCAACATTGTGTGCATACAAAATGAAATCTGCAATAAAACTGAAGGTACATTTAAGGCAGAGCAGAAATACACTGAAATAATTAAGGCTGTGGAATTACTTTGCACCTTGAAAATGCTGAGCTGTTAGCAATACTGTTTCTTTTTCCCTCCTTCAGTGGATTGTTGCAAAGATTTAAAAGCATCAATACGTTCCAGCTGTTTGCTCTTGGTGAGTAAGTCTGAGATTTAAATTTTTTTGTTGTTTTTCTGCACTTGCTATTGCATTTGCCTTCCAAAAGTTATCAGCAAATTGACCTCAGTGGCAGAGCAGTGCTGAACAGTTTGGTAGAAAGAGAAGTAAAAGCACCAGCATCAGAAGTTGGACATGAAGGTGAAATATGGCTTGAGTAGAGAAGACGTTGGTTTTTCACTAGCTCCATAATAAAGACTACAGTTACAGCAAACATTCAGCATCCTGACGCTATGGAAACACTCAGCACTATACAGATCCCAGAACAAGAGTTCATCACTTGATGGCAGTGTGCAGTCAGCCTAGTAAAACGGGATTTTATTTTTGTTTCCTTGGGAAAGCACCATTTTCTGATGGGACATGAATGAATGAGCTGGGAAATAAATCCAAGCCCTGTGTTAGAGGAGAATCCACCTCTGCAGTGAAAGGAACAGAAACAAAAACAGGTGGGTAGCACCTCTGGATGTTAATTATCTGTTAGACTTTATACAGAGTAGCCTTTGTACGTGTCTCTGAAGTTCGTATTATCCCAGGTTACTGGATGCAGTCCTCTCATTGCCAGGGTATTAAAATAGGGTTATATACTGTCAGGTCATAACATATGTGTATTCAGCCTTTATGCACAGTATTTGTAACAAAGATGTAATAGCATCATCAAAAATGCTAATGAACTCCACTTGTATGGGTCAGTTGAGGGCACAGACCTCCTCTCAGTTTAACTTAAACAGTAAAATGCTTTTGAAAATAAATGTTACTGGAAAAAATAGTCTTCTAAAATAAATGGGCAGTAAAAATAAACAAAATTTGTTGCTATAAGTGGGAAGAATTTCTGAAATTTTAAAGCCTGTATTGCTTTAAAATACTAAAGTGTAAAATCCTGGACTGGCTGTGTTTCATCCCTGTATTACCATGCATGGGGGGCTTGGCAGCCTGGTGGGGAGGTGGGGTTCTCCCACAGCACAGCAAGGGCTTCAGACACCTGATGGAAGCTGACAGTGCTACATGGGCCACAAAATTCCTGTTCACTGGCTGTGAGTCAAATGGTGTGGCCTTGCTGCTCCGAGTTAAATGGAGAGAGGCGAGTTAGTTTAAATCTCATTGCCACACACATTTATTAAATGCAGCCATCTTAAATAAAGAGCACCCCGTGTTGCCGTGTCTCTGGGCTCTGTTTCACTGGCACTTTTGCTGCTGCCTTTCTGTCACCCAGCCCAGCACCTGGGGACACTGAGCAGTACTTTGGTGTCAGAGCAGGGGAGGAGCACTGTGGAGATGCCTGAAGGTGGTGGATGTGTGGGCAGTGCCACTCTGCACAGAGCTCATGGTGTGCCATTGCCAGTACTCCTGTTGGTCACCCTGGCTGGTCTGAAGCTGCTGCAGAAGCTGAAGGGTGCAGCTCCCACCACACCTTCACTCAGCTGTCTTGGGAACCCCCTGATGGTGCATCTGCAGGTGGAAATCTTCCCCTCAGTGTCAGCTGCTCTCTGGGGAGCTTTGTCAAGGCCTGATGGAGCTCTGTGGTGTTTCCCTCTGTTTGTTGCAGGCAGTATTTCATGCAAGAAAAAATCCATAGTTGGAGAACTCGCCACAGGGAGTTGGCTGTGATGCTTCTCACCCAGCGGGTGCACTTCCGGCTAATTTAGTGAGCTTCTGTGATCTCTTTACAACAAAGTTACAGTGTACAACAGAGTTTTCAGGACCTGTTGTATCCGCACAGAAGCCACAGGCTGGCTGTAAAAGACCTCGAAAGAGCAAGGTCAGAATACTTCCTCTGTATTTATCATATGGCAGCATTGCATATAAACTTGATATTATTCAGAGAAAAGAAATCTTTGAGAAAAAATACAAGAATGGGTAACCACAAATGGAAATTCTAACAGGTTCAAATATTTGTGAATGTGCTGTAAGAAGAGCAGTGCCCAGGAAGAGGAGTTCTCTAACATGAATATGGAAAAAGCAAAACCACAAAGGAAAGAAACCCCATAACATTCAAAATCTTCAGAGTTTAGCACCTCCAGCTCTCTCAAAAAGGACACATTTTTGAATCTGAGCACCAATACCTAATCATGTATCCTCTTTCAGACTTTTGGGTTTTGTGTTATTTGATAGCAATGAGAGGCTTAAACATTCCCTTAAGCAATCCAGCTTTTCCCCCCTGTGCATCCAAAGTGTCTGCTATTGCAGTCTGACATGTGAATGCAGAAGATAGGAAAATAAAATGCTAAATAACTCCAAGTTTCATGTGATACATGAGAATTAGTTTGTATTGATGCCAAGCAGAAAGCCTATGGCTTAAACTGTACCCATGGGCCTAATAAAAGCTGTGGGTTTTATAGACCACACTTCCATAAACATTTTTTGAGGGCAGCACAATCACAGTACAAAGAGCCAGTTTTGAAAAATAGGAAGAAGTACAGACAGTCATGTAGTGAGAAGGTACCTGAGGCTGGTGCTAATCAAAGATACCCCTGGGTGCTCTCTGTATTCAGCTCCTGAGAAACTGCATACTTTGCACCATTGCTCAGGATGAGAGTCTGGTCTTTTCTAAGAAGTGCTGCTGAATTGCTTAGAAAATCGGTGCTGCACTCCAGAGGGGAACTGAGAAAGGTTCTAGGTGATTCAAAAAGTTTCACCTTCTGTGAACAGTCTCTTTCAAGCCTTTCACATCTCCCCCCATCTTAGCTCTCTCTCCATCGGCCACACAGCCTTGTACACTGCTTTTGACTCTGCTCACCCTCCTAACTGTGGCTCCCTCATCTCAAGGTCTGTTCTTGTATTGCATTAACACTGTTTTGTGCTGTGCCTCCTTTCTTCTCCACTAGCAAAATACTGACCATCCCCATGGACTGATAGAGCAAGCACAAAGAGAAGGGCCAGTTCTACTACCTGCTGTGAAACCGAGCATGGAGGTGGATGAAAAAAAAAAAAAGGGCTACCAGAGCCCTCAGAATTTAGCAGGACTTGAAGGGTATCTCCACCACCCACTGGCAGAGACAGCTTTTACTCATGGAGGCTCACAGTGTAGTTATTTGTATGGTAAATCAAATTTGTCTCTTGCCCTTACAAGAGGGTCTATTGTGAGCACACATGGTCAGATCAAGGCCTTTTCCTTAGGAAACCCTTTGGTAGCATCCCACTACAGGCAGCCTCACATGCCAGGGGGAAAAAAAATCTCTGATGGTCACCCTAAGAGGCTGTAGAGCTTTGTGGTGGTGTGGCAGTAGGATGGAGAAGCCCCAGCTGGGGAGGTGTTTCCCCTCCCCGTCCCACTGCTGGAGAGGAAGATTTGGCCAGCCTATAAACTGTTGATTTGTCACTGCAGAGTCCCTGTGTTGGTTTTACTTAAGGCTGGCTCCCTCACTGTAACATCAATATGATGATGTTGCAACTTGGCTTGCCAGAGAGAAATGTTTTAATTGTGAATATTTTTTTATTATTACAAAGTAGGCTTTGGACACAAAAATATCCTCACAAATGATTTGATGATGAGGTGCTAATGGTGGCTGAGAGATATTTACAAGTTTGGAAATGAAACAAATGACATACTTTAAACACTGAAAACGATTTTCAAGCTGTAAGCACAAGAATGAACTCACCACACCTACTCTGAAAGGCTCAGATGGACTTTGGGACAAGCAATTCTGAGCTAGAAATGGAACAGGAACCTTTATATTTATATATATTTATATATATGATACAACATATGTATACTGAAAACCTGTGATAGAAAAAATTGTCTTCATCATCATCTAGTTTACAGATACTGCAAAAATTGGATTCAGCCTTTTCTCAATGCACAGGTTTTGCAAAAGATTTCTGTACAATGTGTATAAAATGCTTTTAAAAAACCCATCATAGTCCCATTGTGCTTAGTCAGAACCAGCTGTATGCTCCCATGATTCATTGCCATCATAGCTCCAAAAGGTGCTGCACATTGACTTGACACAGCAGAAAGCCCAAGGGTTAATGGAGGATTTTGGTCTGAGCACTACCACGCCACCATGGGAGCTGATCCAGCAGAGACTAAAGCCTGATCTTGCATGTCCTGCACAGGCAAAGTCCTCACTGAAATCATGGCAGACCTGGGCATATGGGCATGAAAAGTCTGTCTGTTAACCTGGAGCAGGCTTGCAATGATTTCAGCAAAAACTGATAGGTCTGGTTCTGCAGTACGTGCTAAGGTCAGCCTGGTCTCACTCCCCCCCGCTATCCTACTCCTAATCTCTTGTACATTTTGAATTCAGTCCAGCAAGATCAAGAGGATTTCCTATAAGGCTGCCTCACAAAGATTAAGGCAACTGCAATTTTGGCTCTTGTTTCCAATTGGTGTTTGCTTCCCGCAGTCCTTTTTTGGCGGTGGATGTGACAACACCACATGCCCCAAGAGAGGGAGCGGGTACCTGCTGCTGTTACCCCCTTTGCCTTAGTCCCAGGTACTGCCACCTCCACCATGATCTGTACCCTGCAGCCAGGGAAGCCAGGTGAAATGCAAACACCAAATACAGGGCTATGTACAGATGGATCTGCTTGGTGCCTGTTCATTCCTGGTGCCCCTGCCTCAGGACCAGCAGTGTAGGACCCCAGGAGTGCAGGAATTATGTGCCTGGGTTCAGCCTGCTCAACAGGAAACTCTTGATGCCAGGTATTGGGTGCACATCATACTGGTGCCTGCGGCGCTCGATGAAGGAAGCCAAGCGGGAGGTATCCAGTGGGATCTTGGAATAGCTGCCATTGTGGGGTTGCAGCCACGGATGCTGTAAACAAGTGGCTGCTGTCGGCCTTCTCCTGAAGTCTTCCTGGAGGATAACATTGATGAAATCCCTGGCGGCATGACTCACATCAGAGAAGTACTCGTGTGGGAAGCTGAAATCTACTCTGCACACATTGATACAAGTCTCCTCTTTGCTTTCATCCAGGAATGGAGACACACCACTCAACATGACATAGGTGAGGACCCCAATGCTCCAGATATCCGTGCTCAGGGAGACAGGAAGGCCTTGGATAACTTCAGGGGCTGCAAACTCTGGGTTTCCAAGTAGGTGGTGGACATGATAATGACCTGTGATCTGAACTGCATCTTCCAAATCAATGATCTTGACACGAGGTACTGGGATTCTTAAATCAATGAGCAGATTTTCTGGCTATTGAAAATACAATAATATAAACTTAATTATACTATATTTTGGCAAATGAAATGTGTAGGTTTCACGTAGGTTTAACAGCCAACCCAAAGTCACATTTAATCAGATGTGCAAGGTAGAGCTCAGGAGAGTGATTGAAAAAGAACCAGCTCAGCTGCTGTTTGCTCGAAATTCAGATCAGTGCTGAAGTTGCAGTGACAACATCCTCTTTTGCACTAGGGCAACACACTGGGATTTTGCACTTTGTCCCAAATACTTACAATTTATTTTCCCCAACTAATCTCTACAGATTAAGATCACTGACAAATTTTAAGATTTTGATAAGATTTGTCTATCTCTGATTAGTCTATTTAAATTCCATTTGTTCACGTGACAACTGGCTAGGTAAGTGTGTGTAACTTGTAGCAGAGATGTTCTTCATGAAGTAAATGTTCACCTCTGCTCCCTCTACCACATATCCCTGGAGGAACTCCTGTGTGTGCCATTAATATTGTTGCCAGTTGACATGGATGGAGCTGCTGGTATTCCCTAAAACACACTAGGACACAATCAAGCCCAAGTGCAATTCCATTTCATCCCAGTTGATTTTCTCTCTGTTTTATCAACTCTTTCAGTATTTTAGGTCTCCCTCTCAGTGGGACGTGCTGAGCATTGCCTATATACTCTGCTCTGGGGACTTAAAATGAATTTTCCTTCCTTTGTTGTCTCTGAGATGATTTTGGAATTTACTTCTTGTACCCTCACTAGATCCTTTTTTCTCTCCCTCATCCTCATGCATATTTTACTGCTGCCTCATGGCTACATATATATATATATATATATATATATATATATCAATCAAAGTTCACTGCTCTGCTGTTCCAGTCTCTCTGCTTGCTTTTCCCTTGTGCAGTCTGCATCAACAAAACCAACACGTCCTTGAGCAGGATCCTGGGACAACACAGCCCATGGCTAGGTCTGCTGTCACTGCCAGTACATCTCCTGCTTCCCACCTAGCAACAGAAGGTGCTTTATTTAGCATCTCTCATTCAGAACTGTAAATAGGCCACAGAAAATTAGCTTCCCACCTTGTTTCTATTAAGTATCTTATGATCAAACAAGAATTCAGGGCAGCTTCTTACCTGCAAGTGATACCTACTTTTTGACAGGTCCTATAAATACAAACAATCTTACAGAAATAAACTAGGATGATTTAACTTTTTGTGTCTAATTCTCACATAAGGTACTGTACAAATGGAATTTTTTTAGGCGTAGTAGGCAGCAGAAGAATGAAAGTATCACTTCATTTGACATGTCTGGGGTTTAGAGAGATGAGAAAAGATTTCCTTGAAGCTCGATTGTCCACTATACAAGAAAGTAAAATTCATCTCTCATTCTCCATTTTTAATTGGCATTTAAGTCTACAAAAACTTATAGTTTATCTGATATCCCTAGCATCCAGAATCAGTGTTGCAGATCACAAAACTCAAAACACTTGATCATACTTCAGTTGCTAATTCCCTGTTGTTCATGATAATGGCAATGTTGGGGAGGACAGCAGGACAATACAATGCCTCCTGCCATGTGCACTAACAAAAGGAGGTACGAGCTGTACTAATCCAAGTGTGATGTTACAGTATGCCTGGATTTGTTCTCCACAGAGCACAGAACCTACATTTCTTTTTCATTCTTCCTCTGAACCTCTCCCTGGCTGTATTTCCCACCCAGTTCCCCTCTCAAGTTCTGCAGCACAATGCAGCGTGCGGCTTTCCTTTGCCCCTGCCAGTGCTCTCCACCTCCTGCTCCCTCCCATCCCCTTGCTTTGGGGTCCCCAGGGCACAGCTCCAGGTGTGAGGGAGACATGTGCTCCTTCTGGCCTGCCCTGAGCTGCCTTGGCACAAGCCAGCTCTGCTCAGGAAGCTTTGTGTCTAAGTTGGTACAGGTGTGAGCCCAAACCATATCCCACATATTTAACTTACAATTCCCCTTCAGACAGGTGCTAGTGACATATCACTCCTGACTGAGACATCCTCCTTCTCCTTCATTAAATTCAGAACCAACCAGTGAATCAACAAAACATATGCATCTCTTGTTTGAAGCCAAAGACCTGGCACTGCAGGTCAGTAAGTCCTTTCTCTGATCAACAGGTCTGAAAAGCAGTGCTTATCTATTTAGTGATCATCTCCCTGGGGTACAGACAGCACCTCCTCTCTGCACAGCTGGGAGCTCACAGTTCCAGGGCACAGAATAATAGCATCATTCTCTTCTGTTCTTACCTTTATGTCTAAGTGAGCCACTCTGCAATTGTGAAGGTACTGCAAGGCTTCCATCGTGTCTCTTATATAGAATGCCACTTTTTCCTCCATAAGTTCATCGTGGTTCATCAGATAATCTAAGAGCCGACCGTCATCCATCCTACAAACAAATCAAACCCCACACATGAAAGATCACATGGTATCTCCAGGAACAGTTAATTGTTGACAACAAAATTGCAATGGAAAGTTCTTGACCTAAAAATGGAGGAAACTAAAATGCAAGATCTGATGAGTATTTAATGATATCTCAAGATACCACAAGCTATGGTAGAATGATTAATCCTCAGTTGCTATCTCTGGTCCTTAACAAATTTAGGAACAGTCTTAAAGTAAACTCATTTGCTTAAGGATGGATACAACAGACAGAGACAATCCCTTTGAAAACAGAGCTTCTTAATTGTTTGGATTCATCTGTTTATTTATAGAGCTGGTTGCATAATGCAGAAAAAAATCACTTACTTTTTTAGCTGGTAATATTTTCTGTGGGAAAAGTAACCCAGTAAAAGTTTTCCACCTAGTTCTATTTATCTGTACAAACAAACAATCAAGTAGCCCAAATATACTTTGTTGGATATACTGGAACAAAGAAGCATTTTGGATTTTGGTTGTTATTTCTCCTTATAGAGGCAAGCATGGTTGCTACACAGGTCTTTTCACCAAGAAGTATTAGATGTAGGCTTCCTTCTAACTGAAACACATTTATATATATATATATATTAAAAGTGGACAAAACTACCCAAGTAAAACTAATATTATTCAGAGTAACAAATTAACTGTGGATACAATTACCCAAGCTTCACTGGAGTAGAAAGTAGTTTTATTTATCCCTCTGAATCTTATTTAGTGTAAAGAAAAGGCAGTGGAAACAACAGAAAATGGCTATTTTCATTTGACATCACAGTAAATAAAAAGCAGATGACAAAATCTTTGCCCTGCTGAACTCAGGATGGGTGAATTTTATCCTTAGCTTTAATAGGGCTGTGATTCCTACTCAGACACTTGAATCCAAGCTCTGTGTACTTACAGTTCCAAAACCAAGATATAAGATGTAGGAGACTCATAGGTATCATGGATAGTGATGTACTGAGGATGCTGTAAGTGCTGTAACAGAGCTGCTTCATGTGCTGCCTGCTCTTTCTTTTTCATTTTTTTACTGATGAATTTTACAGCAACATCTTTCCGTGTGGCTTTGTGAATGCATTTCTTTACTATGGAGAATCGACCCCTGAAATTATAAAGAAAACAGTATAATGAAGTGGCCTCATGAATAAATCACGCCTTGTTTTCAGTGCAATAACAGAGTGATTTTCTAAGTGTTATTTGATTCATCGCATTAATATTTCACACAGAATCAGATTTAACAAGTTGTTCATAACCTTTTCCAACAAAGGCCCTCCATCTCTTGCCCTGGGTGTAGAGATTCTTTGGGGATTAGCAAACACTGAGAGCAAATGGTGTCAATTTGCTTTGTGCAGCCATGCTGATGTCCTCTTAACAACTCCCCCTGGGTTCAATTTGCTGCCACTTTTCCAGGTTCTATCTCTTTTCTTCAGATTTGTTTTTTTGCTGTGGGTCTCCCGTCTCCAGTTGCTTTATTAAAGAGACCAAATTCAACTAAAAATAAAAACTTGTTAAATAATCGCTAACCTACCATTTTGTCTCACTTTTTCAGATGTATAGTAAGAAATTAAGAAAAAAGCTGTCAGGAAAGCATTTAGGAAACTCATACAGACTAGTGCCTAGCACCATTCCTGAAAGTAAAACTGAACTTGGGCTTTTACTAATATAACACTCTGTTCTCTACAGAAGAGAAACTCCTATCCTTTTAGTCCCAGAATTACCAGTCTCCAGCCTCTGAGCTGAAGAACTAACTGCATTAATCTGAATTGTTTGCATGCCCCTTATCTGTTGTCTGCACAGAGCACCAAGGGCTGACAACATATGCAGCTCCTGTTTAGGCTCCTGTTCAAGTGACCCTCCCAATCAGCAAAGCACTTCAGTATGTGATTTTAGTCAGTCACATGCCCAAGTGTTTTGGTGAACTCAGTCTTTGAGGTTAAGCTTATCCAGAACCAGTAAATTGTCATGACTTCAAAAGATGACATCAAATCAGAGATGACAGAGGAGATAACAGCTGCCAGAGATTTGGCTGCGCAATCGTTCATTAGTTTGCCAAGCTGCAACCCTCAAATCAGAACTGATCTTGAAAACCAAAATTTAGTCAGTATGTTAATCAATATCTAATGTGCAATGTTCTTTGAAAGGAGCAGCAGTTTTCAAGCTGACTACAAAAGAAACCTGAACTCTTCTCCAAGAAAAAAGCTGCAAGCCATTGTTTCAGTGTTTTTATTGCAGTGATAAGCAGGGTTAGTATTACCTCCCAATCTCATGCAGCTCTGCATAAGCAAGGTCAAAATTTTCCTTCCACGAAATAGTGGCACCATCTGCAGCAGAGTCTTTGAGAGAATAAAGAACATTCAAGAAAGTATAAAGTTAGAGACAGTTTCCTGAGGAATATAAACAGTGTATTTTAAAATTATGTGAGACTACAGTACTTAAAACAGGAAACATTATCACTAGGAATCCAGTTTCATACTGCTCAGGCACAGCTCCAGTGTGTTGGACCACTAAATGCCAGAGCTTCCCAAAGGAAGGTATGGATAAGGTGGACCCAATTCTGTCCTTGCACTTTTGGGCTGGGAAGGATCCCACTGACAGTCTAAGGACATGCCTGTGTGTAGCTGGGAGGTAGAGCTATGCTGTGTGAGCTCTTGTTCCATCCAGCACAGGCTAAACAAGCCACTCAGAGACCTAGTTACACAATGGAGCTGCTAAACCATGGGGAAGTTCGAGCTCTGCTCACAACCCTATTGTGAGTGAGTGGTACCCCAAATTCCTGCAGCACTGTGCATTCCTATTCTGGCTGCATTGCTCAAGGGGGTAAATTTTGCAAGCAGAATTGCAGCCTCCAGCTGCACTACTCAACAGAAGCTGCTGGTGCTGCTGGCATTGCTGGAAAGGCAGGGGTATACCAGTGAAGACACAGAGCCTGTTGAGCCTGTTGTGCAGAGATAAAGACAAGAAATAATCTTGGGACAGAAAGCAGGAAATGGCAATAGCTGCTGTGGCAGAGGGAGGCTGCGAGCCTGGATGGAGATGAAGACATGAAAATCCTGTCTGGTGGCAGGGGCTGGCTCTGAGCATCTCCCAGACTTTTTCTTGTATTCCTGTGAGGTCCAGGATCTGTGTTTTTACCAGAACCCATCAAAGCACACCATACAGATGGCACAGATGGACTCCTGTGCTCATCAGCTCCTCCTGGTCATGCCCACTCACCGTACTCTGGGAGCCTCACAAACTCAGATGGGTCGCTGGGCAAGCTGATCCCCCACGGATTGCTGGCACTCACTCGAAACTGATACTGGCAGCCTGGGGACAGGTCCTCAATGACTAGGTATGTGTCCAAAGTTGAGGCTACTGACTGCTGCCAGACCTGTGAGCCTGTGTTTAACAAAGGGAGGGAAGGAGAGCTGAAGGAAACAGTCTCACTGTGTGAATATATGGCAAAGGCTTTCTCTGCCCAGGGAGGTTAAAATCTACAGGGTTCTTAAAAGGCAACACTACAGCAGACCAGAAATGGACCACAGGAAGCTATTCTGTGTTGCAGCCACAATCCCATCCGTCTAAATGATTAAAGAAGGAAGTGCCTCTCAGTTGACCAATAGGGATGGAAAAAGCTCAGCCCAGGGACAAGCTGTCTGTCCAGCACTGTAGCTGAGGCTGTGTGCTGCAAGTGATGTCTCAGGGCAGCATGATGAGACAGAAGTGGAGGGCTGATTTGATAACAACTCGGCTATAACAGAAACAGTAGCAGAAATACTGCAAAAAAACCCTCAAAATCATGGACAAGGGAGTCCCAGATGAAGCTGAGATAGGGTGTCAGTGTAATACAAATGCTGCTGCAGATGAACATGTGGTGGCTACAGTGAAAGCTGCAGCTGCGGGAGAACCAGCTTTTTGAGGCTTAGTATTGGTATCTTGCAGATGAGTAGAATAGCAGCAAAGAAATGTGTGACTGTCATGTGTTTCTGCTCCTATCAGAAACAAACCTAACCATTGCCTAACCTGTGGTATCCAAAGAAGCAATACTTTACTCATCTGTAAAGGGTCACAGAACAGAAAAGGACCCCTAGGACACTGAACCCTGTCACAGACTGTAATTTTTTTCAAGAATACATAAGATTTTATCTTATTTTAGTAAGTTAAGGGCCTTTTACCTTTATGTTATTTACCATGACCCAGATATTTTGTGTGCACTGTGGAAAAATTCTGATTGCCAGGTCTCACAATGTCAAGGCTGGTTTTATAGGGAAGAGTAAGTTTTACCTGTGGAGCAAGAGGAATACTGAAAACCCTGGTTCTTTTTTGCTGTTTATTTTGGGGGCTGTTGTTAATAGAGGAACTCTTATTCTTTCAGAAAATGATAAAGGGCTTCTTTTGGCTTAAGACTTTCGGATCTGTAACCTACAACTACTGCATATTAGTGTGGTCAGAATGCTTTTGGGACCTTTTGTGCCATAGAAAAGGCTTACTTTGTTCTCATTCTCCCAGGCAGTGAGCACAGCTCAAACCACTTACCTTCCTCTCTGTACTCCACAGTGTAGCCTGAAATGGTGCAATTGCCTGTACTGGATGGGGGTAGCCAGCGTAGGATCACAGAGGTGCAGCTTCTTTCCTGAGCAATGGGGCGGTTTGGGGCAGCTGGGACACCTCAAGAAGAGAAAACAAGCACCAAATCCAGCATCACATCAACAAGTGCTAGTGCTTTATTCTGATGATCAGATGTATTAGGTATATCAGGTCACTACAGCACAGCTGCACCTTGTAGAGGGAGCACTTTTGTTTTCCCTGGGTTACTGGCACATCCAGAGAAAAGGCAATGTTGCAGTCCCATTCATCTCCCACTGGTGGTCAGCTCACTGAGGGGCCCCAGAGAGCTCCCTGTGAGACCAGCCATGAGAATCACCCCTTGGATGTAGAGGATCTGTCTGAGCTCAGCTGCTGTAAAGGCAGAGCCTTTTTACCTGCCACCTTCTACTGCTGATTTTTCCTCCAACTCAAGACCCGATACAAAGCTCATGGAACTGAGGAAAACAAATATTCCCATGGACTTCACTAAGCAGCAAGTGAGGTTTTGAGGGTGGGGACTCAGTTACCATTGTAGTGTCCAAGAATGACACAAGCAAGGCATTCAGAGTTCTGTGTGCGTGGTGGCATTTTGTGTGCTTGGCAGCAGATTGACAAATGACCGGTAATTCTTCTGTGCTTTGCTTGGGGCTCCCTCCAGCACACGAGTAGTTAGTGCAGCCACTAACTTCCTCGGATAAATTGTGGAAATTATATCTCTAGGGCATTGTGTGAGACCAAACAAATTGACTTCTAAATGCTTGTGACACTGCTGCATCTCTAAGTCTCCAGTTAGACATTTGTCTCTGGACCATCCCCTGTAACACAGCAGGCACCTCTCATCTCTCACCCTAACATATCCCTTCCCAGAGCTGGAGGTAATGAGCATCAACTCATTATTTCATATTCATTACAATTAGACAGGTCACTAATTACAGTGCAGAGAATTCAGGCTCAGAGATATGACTCTAAGTTGAATCCCTGCAGAACAGTTCACCCAGGCCAAGTCCTTACTCTCGCCTCCTCTGTCGCCTGAAGAGAAGGGGAAACGGAAAATTGGTGTCACTGGATCCCAGGTTTCCCCACTCCAGGCAGATTCTAAAGCCCAGAACTTCTTGCAGTTACTTGGGGCATCATCCCCACAGGGACTTGGCAGCCTGAGGGAGCTGAACTTTCCCTGGCTGACCTCACCGAGCCCCTGAGAAGCAGTGCTGCGAGCAGGATGCAGAAGCTGAACCAGTGCCAATGCATTTTCATTTCCCAGATGTGATGTTTATTATCAGATGACTTAATCAAGCAAAGAGAGTATGCAAAGCCTTCAGCCATTGGTGGGAGTTGTGGCTGAGGAACGGTTATGTAATTTTAACATCTCAATTCACCTGGCACAGCTCCACATCCAGCTGCCTCTGCACCGGCTGTTCCTGTGTGCTCCTGGTCCCCACCAAGGAACCCCACACAGGAAAAATCCTGCATGTTAAGGTCAGATGCACTACCTTGGACTTTGATGGTTGCAGAGGTTGATGCAGTTCCATGTTCGTTGGTTGCCACACAGGTGTAAATGCCACTGTCCTGAGGCATCAGGTTGCAGATTTTCAAGGTGAGCTCCCCGGAGTCACTGTGGATGCAGGAAGCCCCCATTATAAAGTGCTGCTTCACTTGCTAATGGTTTTTATACAGTTTCTGTCCTGCCTCATTACAAACACACATGCACACAAATCCTGTTAACTTATTTGAAGGAACATCCCTCTAGCAATCTGGTACCTGAGTACTACCCCTTCATATATCAGGATTAGGCTGTTAATGAAACCTTTAAGGAAACCATTGGTCCAAATTGACAGCCTGGCAAACCTGCTTGTCTGTTGTGGCCTCACAGGAGGTGATGAAGGATCACTCAAGCAGCAAGCAAAGTCCAGGAGTTGAACTTCCGTGCTTGTCCAGAGCTGGATGTTTAGACTCCATATATGTGGAAAGATTTCCTACCTCAGGATCTTTCCTATCTCAGGAGATACTGAGCTGCTGTACCTATGCAGTGAAGTCAATCACACACCAGACAAATTGGGATTCCCACAGATTCAGAAAGTGCTCACCCAGCACAGGGTGCCTTGCATTTCCAAGGAGTTTCAGACCCCTAGAGCATGTGCCATTGATGTAATGTTGCTGCCAGGCCCCCATCCAGGAGGCTGGACATCTTATAACAGCTGGGGATAATAAGCACAGTGCTGAATTTGTGAGATGCTCAGTCTTTGGGCCAATCTGGGAAATAAACAGCTCTGTGGAGTCTACTGAATTTACAGCAGGTCTGTTCATAGTCACTTAGGTTGCACATTTCAGTTTTCAATATGCAGTTTAAGGGAATTTGCCTGAATTAAAGGATTTTGTTTGTGTAACTGTTACAGCTGTACTGGAGACCCAGCTTAGAGTCAACAATAAGTTCCCTTGATGGCCAAAGTAGGCTAGTTCTTGAATGCTTAATCTGTCAGAAACTGCAGAGGACATTGCTGGTATAACTGTCTGGACACTGAAGCTTTTGCTGGTCTGACTGTGCTGGTTTAAAACAGGATGGAAATATCCCCTTTCCCTGCAATCCAGACACTCACACCAGCAAGATCTGTAAGAGTCACTGATCCTCTGGGCCTCTCCTTGGCAGGCAGTGTCTTCACTTGAAAACATATATGAGTAACAAGACATTACAAGTGCTGATAGTGCACAGGAAGCCAATGCACAGGCAGAGGACTGTGATGAAAACCAGAACCCTCTATGGAAAAATCCTCCCATCCCAACCCCAGCCAGAGCCTGAAGATAAGGCACTAGCATTTTACTAAGTAATGGCTAAAGACAATTTTTGATGCTCTGGGGCAGCCACATAAGCAAATGGTCTCTGAAGAAAGCTCTTGATCAGATGTAATTTTTTTATTGAACATGTAAAATCCCTTCTCTCTTAGCATTCATTTTTCACTTTCAGTGACTTTGTACTTCCTGGATTCATTTCAGCCTGAGACAGAAGTGCTGAAAAGTTCAAATGAAAGATTGCCTCCTGGAGATTTCCACTGCAGTTTGGCCCAAATTGCTTATATAAGCTGCAGATGAACATCCAGCAGCAGGCTGTTACCTGACCTGAATTCAACTCCAGATCTTTTTGAATCTTCCCAATGCTTATTGTAAAGATAGTTTTTCTCCTCTCTAGCCAAGCCGGAAACATCATGACAAGCATCTTTCTGTCCGAGCATGGCCAGATGTAGCCTTTCCAGGAGCACATGTGGGCTTTTTTAGGAACAGCTGAGGACATGCTCAGGAAACCTGCAGTATTTACCACCTCTGATTGTAAGATGAGAAATGTCCAATGATCGGGGTATTGCAAGCTGGTGGGGTATGATAGGGTATTGCTCTGACTTCCAGAGGTGAGCGTGGCATCAAACTCGAGCAGAGAAGCCCCAGCAATGCAGAGGCAATACTAGCCAAACTAACAGG
The DNA here is from genome assembly GCA_013396695.1 of Sakesphorus luctuosus. NCBI lineage: Eukaryota > Metazoa > Chordata > Aves > Passeriformes > Thamnophilidae > Sakesphorus > Sakesphorus luctuosus. Next base: position 119,302 of record VWZD01012453.1, read on the forward strand.
TTGTAAACGCTCTGGCTTCTGGCTTGAAGCTGCCTCAGGAGGTCAACAGGAGCAAGCTCACATCTGCCAGCAGCACACTGAGCTCAGGAAATATAGGGCTCCTTGAGCCCCAAAGTCTGACCCTTTCTAGTCAATGTGTGGTGCACTTGTGTCCGTATGCCATGCCAGCCTTGATTAAGTGCTTTTCTGATAAGTCTTGTGGGTGGGCTGGTGCCATATTTGAGGGTAACACAACCATCATGACCAGCTATGTTGAGATACACAGGCAGAACCTTACCAGGATGACACTGTGTAAGTAGCTGTGCTGTTGTCATTGTCAAGAATGTTTTGATCTGGTCCTTTCCAGGTTATAGTTGGTTTGGGTCGTCCACAGACTTTGCACTGCAGCATCACTGTGTCACCAAGCAGGCAGGTGATGTCCACTAATGGCACAAGAAACTCTGGAGCCACTGGAAAAATACATGGGTACACACATACAACACCTTTTAATCACAGGTGAGGAGATCTAGAGACATACAAGTCTAGAGAATACATTACAAGACCAACTGTGAGATCTGGGTCACAAACAGGTGGAGGTCCTGGGATTATGTTACCAAAACTCCCCTTCATTAAAAGCCAGCTGTTGATAGTTCAGAGAAGGGGGTGGTGGGAACAGTCCATCCCCCAGCCCTGTGCCCTGGCAGGAGGATGAGCCTTTGTGAGGCCAGGTTTGGGGGGTTCAGCCTCTCCTGTGGCCCAGGGGAGTCTGAGCTGAGCAGCCATCAGGAAGCTGCTTTCCCTGGGGACTGAACAGCGGACATCTACCTTTGCTGCAAATGCTGGTGGGTGCAGAGCATGCTGTGGCACCACAGTAAATCTCAGCTGCTGCACAGCTGTCCTTAACTCACCTTCTTGAATGAAATTGGGGTTGATTATCTGAAAAATACAAAGAGATAAAACCATTTATTTTCTGGACTGTGACAAACAGACATTTGATTTCACAAGGTGGTGAATCTGACCAGAACTGCATTTACACTGACCATGACAACAAGCACCTTGTAACGACCAGCAGGTGCAGCATCCTCTAGTGACAAGAAGCCTGGGCATAGCTGGGAAAGTAAAGGAAAGCTACAGCTTCTTGAACTCTGACCAAACATCACAGGTTACAGGCACAGCACCAAGGCTGAGGAGAGTGGACAGGCCTTCTCTTTGCCTGGGTGATAATACTGAAGCCATCGACTCTTCTTCCCAGAGGTGGCTTGTGCTCCTCCTGTGCCTGGCTCCAGACCCATGTCACACAGCACCTGCAGTCACCACACACCTGAGGCATGTCACTGGTACTCAGGCCACTAACTAGTTTTGGGGAAATGTCTTTTAACTTCTCCTCAGCTTCAGGAAAAAAAGTAAAGCACTAAACCAGAAATACTTCATTTTGCTCACTGGTGAGGATCGGTCCTGATACAACTCTTGGTTTATGACAATGAGTAAAAATTCACTCATTTCACTGGACAGCTGGAAACTTTTCAACTTGAAACTATGTTTGGATAACCAGGAGCTATTTTATTTAACTAGTTAATTATCAAGTTAGCAAAGACTTGAAAAGCTACTCTCTCTGTGGTCTTTATGTGCCAGTGTAACCCTGGAAGCAAATTTGGGAAAACCAGACAAGGCCTCTAAATCCTTACATGCAGAATCGACCCTAACTACATTATTGTGCACAATAATATAGAGGTCACTAACAGGTTTAATAATCTTGTAAGGCCTTGTTATTCAAATTCAAGCTAATAATATCATATCAACCCCAAAAAACCCAGTGTGGTTTATCTCGCCTTAAATATCTTCGTTACTATTTATTTCAGAGCTATTTTGGAAGATGCCAATGAAGCAGTGACCTAATTCATGGCCTGCCAAAGCTGATGGGAGGTTTTTGCAGAGGCTCAGAAACCAGGCCATGAAACAGAAGCAATAATCCTTCAAAATAAGGTAGATGGATCTTCAAGATTTATATTTACATTTCAGCTTTATAAATAGTTTTCCAACGTGAATGACTGTGGGTGCCATTCAAGGAGACACTTGGGCATGTTCAGGTTCATTTTAGTTTTATAGCTCTTCTTTATAGCCCCAGGCAAAGCTCTGATACCAGCACTGAGACCTTAGGGTCTGCTTTCCCTTATTACCACCACAAAGCCCAAATGAACCAGGCATAACATGGAATTGCCCCTCACAAATACTCATTTTTCCCCTTATAGAAACATACCTGACATCAACAAATTTTCATCTGAGAGTGAAAGTACCTTTTGTCCTAGCAATAGGCAGAATTTGATCCTTTGGGATACATCTACAGAGAACACAACACCCATGGAACTGGCTGAAACAACCAGTCAATGCCAGTGCTTTACACTCTGCACTCCAGAAACAAGTGGGGGTTGCTGCTTGTGGGCAAAGAAGTCTCAGTGCCTACCACATAGCCAGTCAGTTCTAAAGGTCTGTAGCTGGTGGGCAAAAGTGTGATGGTTTGGACTTCCACGTGCTCCTGAGAGTGTTGAAATTTCAAATGCATCATTCCCAGCATCCTCGAAGGAGCAATCTCTGCCTACATCCCTGGAGAAGACTCTTTGAGCACTATTACTCTAATTAGGGCTTCTTATTTTTTTAAAGCCATGTTTGGTGCATCTCTACAGTGGGAGGTCATGCCACCCTTGCAATGGGATGGCATGGTTCCACTAAGCTGGCAGGAGCCTGAGCAGCTGAGAGCCAGCCAGGCCCTTTGGGTCCTGTGTCAAGTCTTCCTCCTGCCTGCACCTCCTGGCCCTGGTTTCCCTGGCTGTGGGAAGCACAAAGTCCCACCTGAAGGGTGTGGCTTTGCACTGATGCCAGAACATGAGTATCTGGCCAGACAGCCCAGGAACCTCTGAAAGGGTGAGAGACTCCGAGACAGTGACTGCTGTTCTACAGTCCACAACCCACATACAGCCCCCTGCACCCTGCAGACAGGAGGAAATCAGGGACAATGGCATTCTGGATGAAGAACATGGTCTCTCCCGTCTGTGCATGGGAGAAAAGAGAGTTAGATCTCCATGATTAAGTTGTATTGCTCACAGAAAACAGCAAAGAAAAAAAAAAGCTGTTCTGTGGATACCATTGCTTGCCATTTTCACCCACAGAGACACTGTCTACTTTTCAGCTGAGTAACCTCAGGCATCAGCTCATTTGCAAAAATATCTTCATTTTTGTAGTGTTTGGCTTAACTGAAATAGAAATCCATCCTCCAGAGCTCTCCCCTTCCTTCCCTGCAGCATGCATTAAAATCCCTTATTATTCACTGATCTCCATTCTTGTAGGATTAGAGATCAGGAGAAAGAAACACTTGTAACACTTTATATTCATTTTATAACTCTAAAGAGTTCAGTAGAAGATGCAACTATAATGATTAACGTAATGGATATACCTATAAACAAATAATTCTATATTTCTAGTGACTTCCAAGGTACAATAATTTATAATAATTGCCTTACCCATGGTTTTTTTTTCCATTATCTCACCATGGGAATAGCAGAAAGAAAATTATTACTACTAGTTAATATTGGAAGAGTCTGTGGATAAAATTTACATTTCCTTTCCCAAAATGTCATCTGTTAATCAAATGTTACCTAACAACACCCCCACAGCCACGTCACAGCTTTTGCCTGCTGTAAGCTTAGAAAAAAAATAAAAGTCTGTTTGCATGAGAATGTTAAAGTGCTACCAGAGCACATCCCTTAATTAGGGAACAAGATCTGCTCTGCTTTGGAGCAGGAGTTCAAATGATGGAGTAAGAAGGGCAGAAATGGGAAAGCAAAGGCTCACAGCCAGATCTGCAGTCAGAGGCTTCTCCACTGGTTTGCACATTTGCTCCCAGACCCTGGGGGTTTGCTGCCTCTCTCTGCAGGCCAGCCAGGCTTCCAGGCAGGAGATGGCAGTCTTAAGAGTCCTTTTGGACTAAGTGCAAGACCTTTGGTGACCATTTCTTCATTTGTAAAATTCGTTTTAAATCCCTGTGGGTGGAGAGGGGGCTTCAAAGTGTGGCCTCACTGCCCTCAGTGGAGGGGAGCTCACACACTGATTCTCTGCACAGTCTCCTACTGGTGCTGGAGCTGGTTTCCCTTGTGGATGCACTTGCCAAGTACCTCTTTAAAGTGATGCTGTGTACAAAAAGCTGGAAAAGATCTTAAAATCCATGCCAGTAACTCTTCGCAATTCTCTTCCTCTTTCTTCCTCAGGCTTTTGCAGAGAGATGAAAGCCAGGCCAGGTTGGTCTGAAGAGCAGAAATCCCTGCAGGCGAGGGCCCGGGTGGGCTGCTGGTGAGCAGGGTGAGGTGCTGTGCACTGACATGGGGGTTATGGGCAGGGGGTGCAGGTCCCCCGCAGCCACTGAGCCTCGGGGGCCAGCACGTTGCACCTGCAGCACAGGAGGCTGCCAGGGATGTTTGCATGGGCAACACGGTGGGCTCCAGATCCAAGTGACATCTCCCTCAGAAAAAGGGAGATAAAAGACTGCCCTCTCCAGCACAATTTCACCCTTTTGAAAGCCCCTGCCCACCCTTGGGAACTCCCACACCAGATGAAGGGCAGCAGTGGTGTTTGTGGGAATGCAGGAGTCTTGGCTTCTGTGCATTGCTCCCTCAGGGAATGCCCTGCACTGCTTTGAGGTTACCAGGTGAAAAAAAAAATGCTGCTGGATATGTGGCTTTTGTAGCTTTTACTTTTCTTCCCTCTGAAAAGCATTATGAGGCTCAGTTCTGACAACCCACTCCATTACTACCAGTTCGAATGAGGATCTCACAGCCCAGCCCATGGTGGCCACGCTGACAAAGGCTCCTTGAAGAAATCCCAGCAAATACCACCTGATCAGTGTGGCTGCCAGTCTGGCCTGTGAGGGAACAAACTCTTGGGGATGGAATTGCCCAACATGAAAACTTCTCACAGCATCTCCAGTGTCAGTCCACATGAAAACACAAATCTTAAGGGATGAAATTGAGCTGGCAAGGCAGGTAGGAAACACAGCTGGCTCTTTTTTCTTGGAACATAATTTTAGTAGAAATAATTTTTTTTTCAATACCTGTAGCTTTGTCCAGGGTAGGTGAAAACTTGTACGGCTCCCCCCACAGCCAGGAGGGTTTCCGTTTCCCATACAATGACAGCTGAAAATGGAAACCCTATGCAAGGTGACAAAGGCAGAACATGAAATAGCCTCTGCTCAAGTGATGTGGAGTCTAACACTGACCAAGCAAAAACAGTCAGCTGGAGGGAGGGGTGTGAGATAAAGAAATGGGAGGACAGCTCAGGGTTATTCAGTAAAAAGCCAGAAATAGACCTTGCTTCTCCCTCCTCCAGCCTGCGCGGTTTCAAGGCTCAAACCAGGAAAGGCACAAGGCATGTACTTGAATGCCTTCGAGGACCTGCAGGGATCTAAGTGACTTAGATCTAGGTGAATTAAGTGTAACTTTACAGTCAGGCTTTAGAAAAGCAGCATGGGTGCTTCATCCAACAACTCAGTACTTTGCAGTACTGGGCCACTTTTTTTCCTGGTTTGTTAAGCTCATTTTATAGAGACAGAAAGGCATCTGCAGCAGTAACTACAAAGTCCACTTGCAAAGCAGCTCCAACTGCCCTAATTCTTATCAAAAGCTTATCTTTCATTTGTGCACACAGGCTTTATCTGGTGGGGAGTGAGAAGCCATCCTGCCACACCAATGGCTGGTCCCAAAATGCTCTGCCAGGACAGGTCGGCTGTCCAAGAGGGTTCTTACCTTGGCCAGGGTTTGCTTCTCCATTGCACAGGTGTCCTTGCCATTCCTACCCCTAGTTCCCTGGAAGAGGCTTAAAGCCAGCCCAGACACACCAATAGACAGAAGGGTCCAGTGAATGCCAGTATTTGTCTGATGCCATGTTTAAATCCAGTTTCAAAGATGCATATCAAAACCAGGAGTGAAAATATTTCTTTTTCCGCCCAGTCATAGGGCTAGGCTGCAAAGCAAGCCCTCTGTAACAGGATACGTACTGTATCTAAACAGCAGAGGGCATGTTTACTCTAAGACAAGCAGCTCAGCATTTTGTAAACACTTCACAGCACCTCCTGGTCACTGAGTTAGAATAAAATATTGACACATTTGCACATGCTGGTAGCAGTCAGCAGCATATTCCTTGCTCCCTTACTCAAAAAAAAAAAAATTAACAATTCTTAGAAAAAATAATATTAGTTACAGAGAAATTAATCCAACTCTCATTTGTACGAAAAGATCTATCACTCATCTCTGACTAGCTCAAATTTTACTTTGAGACTTTTGGGATAACAAGCTTACAGTGTCACCAGCCTCCCCACCTCCAAAAGAAAAACAAATTAACAAGAAAAATTTCTTGATAAAATGAGCAAATAAGGATTCCACCACACATGGATAGATGCTACCAAAGGGAAAATATAATTTAAAATGGTATCTGATGAAGTGTCCCATGACATCAAGCCTTTTGGCAGGGATGGAGAATGCCTTCTGGCACCCAAGCATGGATGGGTTCGGCTGCCTTTGAGACTGATGGAGAAGCCATAAGGGATGCTGGCTGCTGTACAGGCAGATCCGCTCTTGCCTTCATCCCATTCCTGCTGCATGGCCTTAATGGCTGGATGCTTCCATTGTTGAGGCTGTGGGATGTCTCTATACTCCAGGCACTATGCTGTAGCTCTCTACCCCTTCCTGCATGTGAAGTGTCACATCTTGCTTTTCTAAAAGCTAAACCACCATGTCTGTGCTGCCAGCTCAGGCTATGTCACTCCTGGTCTGTCTCAGCAATGCCTGGCCACTTAGGGCAGCAGTGTTGCCCATGGAGGCTGCCCCAGGAAAACACAGGAAGTTCTCAGGACTGTAATCATTCACACTGTAATAACAGGCCAGGAAGGGCTTTCTTACCAGTATTGTACAAGATTTTGCCAAGACAGTATGTTGGATCTACTCTGGAGATGGACAACCTCAGGCAGGGGGTGAAGGCATTTGCCTTAAGTACTTGGGAATTCTTGGCCTGAGTGGAGTATTGACTTGGAGCCAATGCTGTATCCACCAAACTGTTACTTACTCAACCACTTGGACTGTGGGGGTGCTAACACAATATTCTTCCCTACAGGATGTTTCCTAGTGCTTATCTTGCTCTAAGTGTCTCTGAGTAGTTCTAAAACACTAAAATGTCATTAACTGAAAAAAACAGATTAAGAAGCCCGATGTACATACCTTGGCAACAGCCCAGCTCACTAATCTAATTATGGCACTTCCAGTGACTCAGGGTGGGCCTGGGCTTCATCTCCCTTTTGCACAGCTAAGACACAGGAACAAACACCACAGGCTCAGTGACCACAGTGTGTCAGCCAGCAGTACTTGTAACACGCTGCAGTTGGAGTCGTGCTGTGCAAAACAAGATGTCTGGAGCCGTGTCAGAACCCTGCATGTGAGGTCTATCCCAAAGCCTGGAGGAGCTGCTGCTAGATTCAGTGAGGTTTAGCTTAGTCAGATCTTCAGACTGGAAGAATATTCGCTTAGATAGGACAGGCAGTCCGATGGGATTTGCACAGCTGACTTATGACTCCCTCAGCAATATCAAAATCCAATGAGACTTTATGACACAGAATTGTAGGACAATTAGTTGTGTCATTGTCCAGGACCCCAGACTTGGGTGTGGCTATTTCCTGATTCACAAGGGCATACACCTTATTCACTGTCCCTGTGCAATTAACTACAGACATGAGGAAAGGGAGTTTCCAAACTTCCTTAAACATAGGTTACTCCTGTCACTCACATGGCTATGCATGCTCAAGTGCTTGCTCCTAAACTCACATAATAATAGGTGAGTTTGTGCCTCCTGTTTTGTGAAACTACAGCACAAAGAAGAAAGCCAGGGGGGGAAAAATCAAACTTCATTTCCATCCTCATGCACTTTCATTACATATTAATATACAAAGATCAAAAAAACAGTCATCAAGAGATATTATTTCTAGTCAAAGCTGCAATGAATGGGAAGTTCTACAAGGCCAGCATGTCCCTGTGTGGGCAAAATCCCAGTAATGGCATTTTAGCTCATTTAAACAGCCACCCAGAATTTCAGTTTCCTGCTCTCATGATACATGTTTTCCACATTTCATTCTGTCTGTGTGTCCCCTTGAAACAAAGGTAAAATGCTTCAGAAATCTGGAATCTACTGAACAGAATCTACTGTGCTATTTCATCAATAGCAAGCAAAGTGAGATGTGAAAGGCCACAGTACCTGTGGGACTCCATGGATACTACGACCAGCTGACTGACTTCTTGCACAATGAGTAGGCTGGAGGCAAATTGCACCAACACTTCCAGGTAATTAATAGGTCTGCTTTGCATTTAGAGACTGCTCTCTCTGTTCCAGCACTGGGTGCATGTTCTCATGCATGATGGGAGGAAGAGGGATGTCAGGGGTGACAGTCCTATAGGAGAAGCCAGGTGACTTGCTCTGTTATTACCTGGTTGTAATGACAGCTACAGACAACTCTACCATAACGACACAGGAAGGGCCTAATTCACCTCTGAATGTTAATGGCTGGGACACAGCTCTCCTAACAGCACTCCCAGTGTCTATAAAATCCATCATGAGCCCAGCCAGGTGTGAGGACAAGGTGTTCACCCTCCTTGGGCAACTGGTCATCTTTTCTCCAGCTGCCCTGGGAGCTCCCCAGCAGCTCTGCTGGGACGCACCACACAGAGCAGGGAAAGGAAACCCAGGTGAGATGTTGATGTTCACTACACACACAGGTTGGGATGGAGGGGTAGCACAGCTGCTTAACAGTTATTTAAGCCTATGACACAAAGCCTAGAACACCGCTTAAGCCCTGAACCAGGCTCAGGTGCTGGAAATAGTTTGTCTTGTCTCTATTGTAATGAGAAAATACTTCAGCTTCCAAGGCCGTAATACAGTTAACTTCTCATAACATGTCTGAAAAGGAGAATCAAAACACTCGAAAGGAAAGGGAGAACAACTGTGGCTCCCATTAGGTCAATACCCCAGAGCTTTACAGACTTCCCCATGGCCTCTTCTAGGGCTTCATGAGAATTTCATGGGCCCTCCCTTGCTCTGCTCCCTCCAGATGATTTTGTTTAGTTTCTAATGGGTACACCAGCAATCCCTTCCCCCCAGTATTTTTTAGTCAGACCAACGAGCTGACCACACTCCCTCCAGGCTGCATGTACTAAAACCAGCACAAAGCATGGGCCATGCTGCTCCTTGGAGGACAGTGTGACCTTAGTAAGTCACCCCCAGAATTGTTCTCTGATTTTCTCTCCCTCTGCCATTTTAAACATTTGCTCAACCCCAGAGAATTTTGCTAAGAAGCAAATTTGAGCTTTTCAAGCTCAATGAGCAACACTGTGGCTCCTGGGGACTGCAACATAGTGGCACTGTCACCTCCAGCCAGTGACCTGGGAGATGCAGGATGTGGTTTCTGAGTGTAAATCGAGTCATATACCAAGCACACAGTTACTCCCCCAGGGGCAGATTGATACCACAGGGGTAAGACTTCAATTAGTGTCTTTTGATTTAAATAGAAAGGCTTTTTTCTCATGAACTTCAGTCCAGTAGACTGTACCATGGTAAAAATCCAAATCAAACAATCAAAAAGACCCATGTGGAGTATGGCAGAACCAGAAATGCCAACACTGTAAGGAGTCAAATACTCTGGCAATTTTAAAACATGATTTTCCTCCTGTTAAGCAAAGCCAAACCAAAACACAGAAATCCTGTGCAAAAAGAATAATGGTTCTCACCCAGCTCTGTACAATACACCTGTGTCTCAGCCACCTGTTACTCCTCAAGGCAATTTTTAGTGAGTGAAAGCTTGCACAGACTGCAGTGCAGTAACTGGGCACTGCCTTTTAACAAACACATACACTTCTAATTGTTACCCGTGACTGGTAAAATGCTCTGGAAATGCAAACGCGCTCCTGAGAATAATGGAGCTTTAGCAGTAAGGACTATTCAATCTCCAGGATGTCAGTGGGGTCAAAAGCTTTCCTTTGGTACACATCCTGACACAAAATAAAAGCGAGCTTTCAGATTAACAGCTAAGGTGGTACACTTCAATATACTTACTTTTTTTTTTTCCTTCCAGGAGGAAGATCAGCTTTCTTTTGCAGGATGTTTATAGTGCAGCCTGCCTAACAGCATCTGGGAGATCTGCTAGGACACAGATATCCCTGTTCTCCAGTGACCTGCCCTGTCATCACCACAAAATCCCTGTGTCTCTGAACCGTGTCTTGCCTGTTTCAGCAGGAACCACTTTCAGCCTGGGTACAATGTATAGAAATGCTTGGTGTGGTCACTGTACACAGAAAAAAAGTGGATCCTGCCAGATTATCAATTGAGGAGAACCAGATACGTAACTCTTTATGAGCCTCTCTCAACAAGGCACTCCACTAGAACTGGTGATTTCACACTGAAAAAAGAGCAGAATAATGTACCATAATTTGGGTCCACCTATCTGCATCAGCCTTGCCTGTGATACAGGTACATTCACACAACTGCTTTTACTATTCTCATTCAATACCTTGACAGAAATGCAATTTTCCACTCTTCTAGGAGTAAACGGAAACGTCGTCTTTTCTGATTTTCGAGATAGTTTAAAGTGCTTGTTGTGGTTCAACATTTGCTCCAGTGATTTATAACACAGGTCTGACCAGCAGCTCAGGGCAAAGGGCGTTGTTAATACAGAAAGCTGCTACGTTTATCGGAGTTGACACAATTGCATTATTGTTGGAATGAGGTCCCAAATGGGAAACAACAAATGAAGGTGGCTCCATGAGCCTCCAGCTCAACAGGAGCTTGTTCCTCAGCTTCCTCCACTGCTCCCACCACAACAGAAGCCCAAACTCCAGCTCTTGGCAAACCCAGAGCTGTTGCTTTGTGTGACTCACACTGAATTGGCACATATGTCTGCAAGTGATATAGACCCAGCAGCTCCCCTTTCAGCAAAGGCATTTCAAAATGGAAAATTTTCTTGGGAAAAAAATAATCACAAGGATGATTGTCTCTACCTCCATGCTAGTATTGGGGTCAAGGTCATCACACTCTGATTCCTCTGAGCTGTTTGTCTCCTTGTTTGGCAGCATGAAGAGGAAGAAAGAGAACAAGAAATTAGAAAAGGGATTGGTTAGTCAGGTCAGAGCAGCACAGTTGTGAGCAGCACAGAAATGGGTAACAATAGAGAAAATGCTCCTAAAAAACAAACAAAACCCAAACAGACAACAAAACAAGGGAAGCAAAGGCAAAGACATGCTTTTGCCAAAGAAGCAGCAGTGATTCTGCAATTTGTTCAGATAGCAAAAACAAGGAGGAAGCAAGAGGAGGAAGAGCTGTGCCACCATGCTGGAGCAACTGCTTCCCTCGGGCCCAGTCCTTCCTCGGTGCTGCAGGGGGGCTGTGCAGCAGGTGTGAGGGCTCCTGGGTTGCAGTGGCAGGTTTCTCCCTTTGCACATGCCAGGGCTATTTCACTAGGCTTGTAAGACTGAAAGCCTCCACAAAGGAAAACACTTAATCATGGGCTCTCCTGGAGAGGGGTGGATCCAAAGGACATGCTCAAGTGCTTTCCTGAATCAAGGCTCAGCTTTGGTTGTGTCAAAATCACAACAAGTGTTTGCTTGCCTCTGTTTCCCTCTGGAGGGAAAGCCCCAGATTAGTCCTGAGCAGGCCTCATGGTCGATTTATAGGGATGGATCCTCTGAGCTGGAGCACAGTAGTCAGGCACCCAGAGCAGAAGATGGAGCTTAACCCCACAGTTCTCAACCTTTTCCATACTGGGAGATCTCAGAGAGAGAGAGAAAGAGACGCAGACACACACACACACACATACACACACAGAGACACACACGAGACCCTCTCCTGGCAAGACAGAGTCAGCATCTCTACCCTGTCTGTTAACACAGAAAGAAAAAGGTCACTGAGACCATCTCCTTGGACCAAAAACCTTAAACATCTCAAGGCTGGGAACTCCTTATCTGGAGGCATGGTGAAATACATCAACTTCAGTAAGGCCATTGGTTCATCCAGTGGCTCTCTCACTGCTGCAGCTCCTCTAGTGGAGCTGCAGATTGGGCTAGATCATAGGTCAGTACGTCACTAGTGTCCCAATTTTAAGCTATTTAATCACATATGTAGTAGGGGTTTTTAATGAAGATTACTTACTTGCATGTGGGATGCCAGGAAAAAGAAAACAAAAAACAAAGGCTGTATTTTGTCTTGCATGCAAAAATCCTGCTAAAATGGACACTAAAAAAAAGAAAAAAAAACCAACCAAAACTAAACTTGAAAAAAACTCAACAAAACCTCAAAACTCAAACTCAAAATTGCCACCTCCTCCCTCTCTCAGGAGAGGATATTATAGGGGGTGGAAAGGATGGGAAGCAGGAGAGCAGCACAGAGCTTTCAGATGGCCTTACTCACTTTAACAGAGACTTTGTTCCCCAGAATATCCTTGGATTTACGTGGCCCATTGGCTTCATTTTTGCCACTGCTCTCCTTTTCCGCCCGCTTTCTCATGCGCAGGGTATGCCATGAACATGACTTCCTGTTGTACCAAAAAACGCAGCAATCAAATGGCAAATCATAGCAGGAAAGAAGGATTTGGAAAGGGGAACCAGCATCCACATTTGCAATTACTGCAATTCCCTAGAAGGTGAAAGCCACCAGCAATATGCCTGCCTTAATCACAGCAATGAGAGTTGAAGTTAAAAACCAAAGAGTTCTGCAAAGCAGATGTTGTGCCACACTTGCTATTTAAATGCATGGAGCAGTAAAAAAATGTCCATGATGGAAGCACAGGCAACTAGAACTTGGTCATCTGGTTTCAGGGACTTTGTCTTGCATTGTCATAAACAGAAATTTATTTTAATTTTTCTACAGTTAAAAGACCAATTTGGTCCTCAGTCTTGTTGGTTAAAAGCAGTGAAACAAATATGAATACATAAAAATGGTCTTAATAGGTTACTCAGTACAGCAAATAAAAAAAGTAAGAAATTTGAGGTCTTCCTTGCTACATGTTGCTCAGAACAAAAATAGCTCCATAAATAGGAGCTGCATCATTAACTTTCCAAGAGATAAGTCATTTCCTAGAATGACAAGTTCTTCTGTGCCTCTCAAGACCAAGAGTTTCCCATTTTATTTTTCCAATCCAGTTGGAGAGGACATCAGTCAGGCCACGGGTTTTGGCTAGCATCACAGCAGACACCATTGTCAGTACATTTTTCATTCCTTTTTACTATTCCTGTGACCTTACTCTTGGAAAAAAACCAATAAAAGACCATGTCACCCTTTGTAAGAGCAATGCTGTGTTGACAACAGAAATTGCATATCAAAGCAGACATAAAAAAAATTAAGAAAAAACCAAACCAATTCTGGATATGGATTTCATTTGGTTTAAATAGTGGACAGGTTGTGGGGGGAGTTTGGGAAGGCGTATGTTGTCTAAAGCATAAAGCTCTCAAAACAGCAGTATGATGAGCTGGGATCCAAGTCCAAAGCATCTGCCCACCTTTAAGTCATGCAAATTTGATTTGCATGTTTAAGCCCAGTGTTTGGCACATGTCACGTCTACAGTACCTTGATACATTTTACAAAGCAAGTTGTATGTAATCCAAGGATCACCTGTGATGCCAATAAAACGCAGTATGTTAGCAAGGTAGGACTCAAAGGATGCCCCACACAGCCGACACTCCCCCATGAACACTGCGTCTGATTCCTAAGTGTTTTCTGGTTATACTCCAGCACCTGATGGGAGCTGTACAATAGCTCAATCAAACAAAAAGCAAATGCTGCCAAGTGACACAAAACTGAACTGGGTCATCTCGACTGTTTTTGCAACCAGAATTAGTATCTCCAGTTGGCACAGGCAGTCATGTCTGAGCACAAGGAGCACCAGAGAACCCTGCACATCTCAGCCAGGCAGTAAGTGCTGACTGATATTTGAGCGTTTCTGGAGAAGGTGCAAATGAGATGTGCAGAGCAGAGGAAGTTACCCAACACTTCAGAACTGTTACATTTTCCTTTAAGATATGGTAAGAGTCAATGATGTGGCTGATGGACTCCTTGACCTAGTGGCGAATAGTATGTGGTGCCAACACTACTGGATTGACCATGTATTTTGTGTACAGTTTTTGTTAACAGAAGAAAACGTTTTATTATTTAAACTAATCAGTCAATATGATCTGGCAGACTAGATAGGGTTGAAGGTAACACCAGCTCCAGGTTGTTTTTTACCCACAGGACCCCCATTATTCAAGTTTGGTTTTGTTTTCAGGACTGTTTTAGCAGTTTGAGTCTGAAAACATTATTTAAGACTTTAAATCTCACTGCAGTAAGAAAGAGAGAATGCAATGTACATGTCTTTCAATTTTGTTACACCTTTCTGGTCACAATTCATCTGACTACAGAATTTGATGCAGAATGTTACTGTACAGCTGCCATGAAATCAGTCTTCACCAGGAGTCTGGTGCTGGGGATGAATCTAAGGACATGTTCTTTCATATTGTGGTTAGAGAGGAACCCGGGAATGGCCGTGGCAGATGTGCAAGAGATGTGCTAAGCAAGTCCTTTGGCTTAACATGCAATTCCAGGTAGCATTCATTACTGACTGATAGGTAAAGTCATAATTTCTCTTAACTGAAATGGCAGCAGAGATCAAGTTGTTATTTTTAGTGAATCTGTCACAAAATCTTTCCTCATGTTCAATTCTGCACCTTGAGGTACTTGTGTAAGGTAACACAATTTGTAGCATACATCATGCATTACCATCTAGTCATTTTAGATGTTAAAAGAAATCAACAGGTATTACTGAAAAGAGGGTTGTACCTTCTGTATTTAATACCAAAAAACCACTTTCTTGCACTAGTCATTTCAGACCGACAAATTTCTAAAAATCAGAAAAGAAAAATATATATCCACACATTTGTTAAATAAGCAACAAAATATTATAAACAAAAAACCAAACCAAAACAAAACAAACAAAAAAAAGGGTCAAACTAGTTCTTTTACCTCATTAAAACATGCTCATGGTGAAAATTTATTTTACATATTTAAAATAGTACATTTAAAATTAGTTACATTACAGGTACAATGATGAACATTGCGACTACCATTATATTGCACAACCTGACTTCATCAATATGAGTTTGTTTCTTTTTTTTTTTTTTAAATAGTGCAAAATACTTTATACAGGAATGTACTTGGATGGGGGACTTGCAAACCAAAAAATATATTACAAAAGTTACTGCAAACAAAAAAAAACAACAAACCAAAACAAACCAAAACAAAATTAAAAAAAAAGATACAAGCTGTACAAGGAAATTGCCATAGACAACAAAATCTCTCCTCCTTGAGAAGCAAACCTCAGTCCAACACGGGGCCTGGATTTTTTTGTGGATTTTTTTTGCTAGATGCTGTTATAACCAATATATAGATTAGTAAATTAATACAACATAAATATAAGTCCAGTCCAAGCAGGTCCATGTCGGTGTAAAACGGTATAATGTAAAGCGTATCTTTAACCATCTATGGTTTTATTTCTCTCCAAAGTATAGACAAAACCCCACAAAATGAAAATAAGCAAAACCCGAGCTATCCACAATGGCTGCCCGACGTTGCAGATTGACCACTCAGCTTGTTCCAATGGCACTGTAGATAAAAATCAGCAGAAATTCCCTACCATTTGGGTTTGTTTATTTTTATTATTTTTTTCCTCAAAAAATCCACACAGTGCTCCCAACGAAGCCAACATGGCACTTACTTGATGCTTCCGTCGCTATTATCTGTGGTGGATTTAGTGAGGGGAGCCAAGATATTGCCAGGGATCCATCCTTCAGCAGCCGGAGAGTGATCGTTTGCGGGCTGGTACACCAGGAACATGTTCTGCTGGTTAATAGCAAGGATCTGAACCACCTCTCCTTGATTCACACAGATCTCATCCTCCTTCAGTGCATAGTAATCTTTAATCACCACCATGGAAGAGGTCCCATTGCACCCTCCCAAATCAGGCTGTGAAAACGGACACAACAGAAACCTGTGAGCGGGCGGTGCTGAGGAACCCGTGTTTTCCAGCAGCAATCCCAATACTTCCTTTCCAGCCTAATAGTACCAGGCAAAAAGACACAAAACACTTGAAGTTCGCATTGGCAGAAAAGTATTTTAAGGATCTGAAAGGTAGCAGTAATCTGATACAAACCAACCTCCTATTTCACATCAGCTTTCACAGCAGCTAGCGACGGTGCCCCGTGTGTTCTCGTTTGTTGGGTGTTACAGATGAACGGTCTGTGCTGAGCCAAAGTGGGGGAAAGACCAATGAAGGCTCAATGTTAGAAGCTGAATGAATACTCACATTTAAATATAGGTCATATTGAAAGTGGCTTTGGTCAACCTCAGTCAGCAGCAGGGTCCAAACACTGCTGGCGGCTACTGACTCTTTGGTGGTTTGTGTGCAGTGGACATGCACCCAAATTATAACCTTCAGCTGACACCCTGAAAGCTGCTACGTGGGAAAAGGTCTAAACTCCTCTATATCAGCAGAGCAGACCTCTTCAGGAATGGGTGGTTAAAGGATACTAGAGAAGCCTGAATATTGCTGCTGCCAGTTCTGCACATGGATATAAAGTTCACCAGATCTGCAAGCCCACTGCCCTGAAAAACACTGGGATCACTGCTCCAGGGTTAGGCTCTGTCTTTATTTCCCAGCTGAAGTGTCATCCATCTGGATGCCAGAGCTTTTGCAGTCTCTCTTTAATCTCAAGTCACATTTTACACCACTGCTCCAGTATGTTGATTCCTGTTGACCTGGTTAGCTGATAATTAGAGCTAACCTCATGGATCATCTATGGTACAAGAAATGGGCTGTGAGATCATGTTTTATCAGATGAGCTCAGTACCTTGCTTTGTTCATACTTGTCTCCGGGCTGTGAGTGTTCATACCCTGTGCTGCCATTGGAGGTAGATATCTTCAGGGGTGGGAGAGATGGGTTACGGTTTGTAGCCTTCAAAGGCTTCTCAGACCCCACTGGAATAGAGGAGTGGGGTCTGCTGTTGGGCTGAGGGACCCTCCCGGCCTGGGGCCTCAGCACAGCTGAGCTGCTCTCTTTGCGTTGGTACTCTATGGGCGACTGCAGAGCTGCAAGGGAGGAAGAGAATTAGCCACACACCTTCAATGACCTTGCAAAGGGCTACAGCGGGAGTGTGGGGTGATTCAAACAACAGAAAAACTGCAAACTGAACAGGAACAGGAGATGGCCCCCATGGAAGCACACGGTGCATTCATGGCTGGACACGTCACACTGTGCTGTGCATGAACCGAACACAGCACTCCATGCTGCTGCCAAGAACAGCTTCTCTAACAAACACAGTGGGCTAAAATATACATAATTGCATCCATTTTCTTTGAAATCACACAAATTAATCACATCCTCCAGTCAAAATAAATGAAAGCCTGAATAAGAGATGCACAGTGTAGTTACAGTGAATTTTGCTGACACCAGGGAATACAGGCCAGGACCCCTAAGTCTCATCTGCATATTCCCAAGAAAGCATGATGACTAAATACTCTTCAGACATGATGAACTGCAACTTGGCTTTCAATGTGCTTTTTACATTAACTGCTTCAGTTCAAGGAAACTGCTGGAATTGACCAGCAAAGGAGGACGTACAGATGGCACCAAGACATTAACCCCATCAGTTCAAGCCTCTCCAGAAAACACCCAACAGGCAATGCCAAACAGCTTCATAAGCCTTAAAAAAAAAAAAAAGGATACTTGTGAGAGTGTACATTTCACAGTCATGAAGAGAGCTTATACTGGATGGAAATGGAATGATAAAAATTCCAGATTGTAAAGAAATAAATTATTTGTTATGTTTGGAAAAGAAGGGATCAGGGCTGGGACTCACAGTGAATGGGAAAGGAACAGATTTACTAGGCTCAGACTACCATTCCCAGACCTATGGGTTTGGTTTCTTGCATGTCATGTGGCTTTAATGGATGATATATAGTCAATTAATACTGTGTACATGCACCAGTCTAAACCTACTGGAATGCAGAGAGACTAGTCTAGCAAGAGGCAGACAGAGGACATAATGTCACTGCATCAGCCCCACCAGGGAACCACAACAGAAGGAATGTCTTTCCCAACAAGAGGAAAAGGAAAGAAAAACAGAAAAGCTCAGCACCACGCAGCATACTCTCTAACATTCCCCTTCCAGAGAAATGCAGGACAACTCCAAAAAGAAATCACTTCATACTGAAGAACAAAAGACTCAAAAAGCATCAAGGAGGATTCCAGATCACCATTTTTTTCAGAAGGACACAAACATGTATCTGTAGCAATCTGGACAATTACTTGGCTCCAAAACATACGTGGTGACCCTTGTCACAAAAGCAGACTGTATTTATGCCACAGTAACTGCCAGTTTCACTTGCTTACCTCAGCTGCAGCTGGAAATGGTTTGGCCCTGCTGAAATCAGCCACAGAGGGCAAGGAAGGTTGGGGAGAACTTTGACAATGATTTTGACAGTGACATTTTTCTATCATATACAGTGGATTTGGCTGCAAGGTGTTCAGCAGTCAGATGTGAATGAATATTTATCAATCTATCTTGAAACAGTCTATTCTACTCAGTGCTTTTAAAGGGTATTTAGTTGAGTGTCCACTTGCAACTACTAATTCCACCATTAACTATCACAGTCATGCCTGGCTTCCAGCCCCCTATCAAACATCTGTTAGTATTCTTAGAAGCTTCTGGCAAAATCAGTGCCTAGGTATTCACATTTTCTCTTTCACTCTCAACTTCGCCCCCCAAAACTGATTAAAAAAGAGCTACAGATGAATGGCATTTTCCTTATGAAATATATCCATCAGTGACATATGTTTTTACAGCTGGCTTCTTAAAGCAAAATGAAAGAACAGTCACAATAACCAATTATTTTGTGTACAGCCTGTTTCTCAAGCTTAGCAGCTTTTGATTTTCCAAGGAAAAATAAGAAAAACTTGAATATTAAAGTGTAATTCCACTAAACTTTACATTTATGAACTGTGGATGCTTTGAATGCAGTCTCATTCTCTTTAGGACTTCCCTGTCGAAGAGAGAAAAATCAGGGACAGCCTGGGCAAGAACTCACAGGGAATATTTTGTTATTAAGTTTATGCAGCATTGGCTCAGTGTGGATTTAATATGATTTTAAAGACAGAAAACATCTGCTTTAATGAAATGCAAAGCTAAAGAACGTATTTAAAGATTAGTCAGCCTCAATAAGATTACGTTCTAAAAGCCACTTAAAATGTTCTGGACTGGACAGGCTCTACTGGATACAATACAATTTTCTTGGATCTTGTTTATAGGTTTAAGGTAAATCCTTAAGCTTGTGTTTTAATATAAACCTATTTTTACTTTTAGCTTTAGTTGTTAGTGACAATTATGTTCCTAACCCATCAAATTACTTGCTGGCCTCACAGAAAACAGGCCACATAGGGGCTGTGAAGATAGTTCAGTAGGAAGAGGGTCTCACAGGGCAGTAAGTCCTGGGAGGATAAAAGTGACTATAACAAAAATTGAAAAAAAACAAGCAATAAAGATGTGGAAGGGACAGAAAACCCCTGCAGCAAGGCCTCTGGAGTTCTCACAAGGCTTTAAAATATTCTTTAGCTAACTATTGGTGGAACTTATTTTTATTCCAGTAATTCCTCATTCAAAGTCAACTACACTGAAATAAAACCATCAAGGTTTTGATACCAGCTGGTCAAAATGGACAACTTAAGTGTGTTCATCTCACCAGTGTATTTAAGGAATCATTTTACAATGGTTATATGAGGCCCTCTCCATTCTGAGTCATGAAAACCCAATACCAAATTGTGGCATCATGGGTGAAACACTATTGCTCTTCTCAGCTCAGCCACAGCTTCTGAACTGTCACAAACAACTTCTGCATGTAACCCCTTTCCAGTTAATTTCCAAAAAGTAAAATTAAGCTGAATTAAAATTTTAAAAACTTAACATTGAAGGAAAAGGAACCTTTGCTTTGATGTGAGCTGAGAGAGCCTCCTCCAATTTTGCAACAAAAAGGGCACAAATCCAAACAACAAAAACTCAAAATCAAAAAATCTAACAGATTGTGCCGAGCCAAAACATTTTGATTCAAGTAAATAAGTTTCATTATGAAACATGTTTAAAGTTATCAAATACAGAACTCTTCTCTAATATAAGCTGCATACAAAAAATAGCTGTTTTGAAATGAATAGTGCAAAGAAATTTTGGCAGCATCCAAAGTAATGATTCCCACTTTGTTGCTTCCAAACAAACAAAAGAGTTAGTATTTTTAGATTCTTCCTCTACTTCTGTTCCTTCTCTTTCACTCATCCATTCAAGAGCAAGAAGCTAAAATCATTAACTGAATTTGATTCAGTATTATCAAAATACACACTTCCATGGATTGTGCATGTGTTTGTCTGGTTTTTTTGGAAACACAGCTTGAACTAGAACTAATATTTCAAACCACCCCAAATCTATCCCTAAAGCAAAGCTGACACTTTGGAAAGGCCCCTATTCATCCACAGCTCCCATGATTCCTAGGAGAAACAAGCCCTTGTCCTTTTTGTTGTTTTTTTTTTTTTCCTAATTAAAAGCAGGTGCTGCCCTACAGAACTGGGACTTGTAAGGGGCTGGTGGTGAGGCAGCCTTCATCCCTCCTCACATCCTCAGCTTGCAGCACACGATGATGTTTAGTAGAAGGTTCTGGGGGATAAGGCTTTCTGAGTAAGTGGGAAATACTGTGTAGATGCAATGGCAACCTGGCTTCCACAAGGTCTTGGGATGGGATCAGATTTTAAATCTCCCTGTAGCAGGGCAGGTACCAGGCCATACAGCCCTGCAAAGATCAGCATTATTAAAGGATCTTGCACAAAAATACCACCCACAGAGGGGCCTGAGACCTGAACATGAACCTGACTGATGCATGCAGGACAACTGCACAGGGACCAGCTCCTGTTTAAGAATGGAGCTGGCTGGCTGCCAAAACCAGTCCAGGAGATGCTGCTGAGGAAGCCAGGTCAGAATGACGTGTGGTCTTTAATCAGGCTCCAGCAGCTTCTTAGGGTGGGCTTCAGGGCCACACAGCAGTTCAGATCAGGCTTGACTGTCCCTTTTCCCATTCCCATCTTTCCACAGGCAGTCCTGGCATACAGGACAGAGACCTCTGTACAGTCGTACCAAGATGGTCTCTTTTCAAAGACTAGCTGTAAATCTGGCTCTTTCCCATTTACTCTGTGGATACCACTTGACACAGTGCTTAATGACAAGCAGACTGGGCTAAAGCTTTCTCCTTGGGAATTTTCATTATGAAAAGAAGTTGCTGAATGTTTTTCTCATAGAGGAAACCAAGACACAAAGATTCAAAATCCCGTTTAGTGTCATGGTTTGGGAAACAGAGCAAAGACCATGTACATACCATTTAGGAAATCTCTTTGTGTGTCCAGGACCTGGTTGATGTCCTGTACCCAAGCTTGTTGAATTTCTCGATTAGCTGCCTGTAAAATTACTCTCTCTGATGTTTCCCGGCTCATTAGAGCAAACTTGCAGGGATCATTGTCCACATTTTCTTCAATGATAAGGTAGTTCATCTGAAACAAGCCAAGGTAAGCATGTTACATGGAGCATGAGTTAATACTACCCAAGAATCAAAAATTGTTGTGAAATGTTCCTGAAAATAATTGAGTCCAATGACAAACTGTCAGATTGTAATCAGTAGAATTTTTCCCCTACAGATTTACCCAGATAAATCTAAATATTAAGTATGATGTTTAATAAAGCTCTGACAGATGTACCAGACATCCACCTGCCTTGTCTTGAATTACAACTTCTATTTTAAGGTAACAAAGACCTGACTGATGTTCTAAAACTTTGCTGTAATCTATAAATAGAACAAAAATGTTCCTATTAATATGGTAATAAAGTGTATCATTCCTCCAATTTAAGTAAGTGTTTACACTTATCCTCTGATAAGAAAATCTCAGTCATTAGAGTATTTTAAAAGTGGAATGGACTGTGTACAGGGATATGAAAGAAAAAAGATAAATTTTCTTCTAATGCTCCAACAGATCTTACTTCTAGAGATTTGGGTCATCTGAATGCTATCACATCACTTGACTGTATTCACATATGTTCTTTCTGGAAAACACATGGATGGCAATTTTGGCTGCTGTGTTGCCCTTGTGAGGCTTCTGTTTTAAGTGTACTCATAACTTTAGCTTTTCCTGAGATACTTAGGATGGTAAACAAAAATAGGTCTGCATAGCCTCTCAAAAAAAAAAAAAAAGGTAAGGAGAGTCCTCATGTCAAAACCAGATAGTTCTGAAGACTATGGCAGTAACATTCCTCTAGAAGTCTGTCTTCAGCTGCTCTGAGTATCTTTCAAGGTATGGAGGGATCCACTCCACATGGGACTACTGCCCAGCAGTCAAACTGCAAGATGGAATTAGCCTCTGCCTTTGCTTCAGGGGGTCCTCGTGTGAAGCTAGAGGGACATGCAGGAACTCCCTGGCACGAGGATAAGGAAAGGGACAGACAGTCAGCCTGGACAGTCGTGCTCCTTTTGGTCTGAGCTCTTTCTTCTCTAGTTGACAGCAAAGTAATTCAATCCTGTTAAGACTCCAGGAAAATGACGTGTAGGTCAGTTACAAACTTATTTGTATCTCAGGGAGATGCATTTGCCAAAGCTCCCATGTAGGTATTCTGAGAGTCTGAAAAGTACCCAGCTGAGAAGCATCCCAGAAGGAATGTGCTGTTTCTCAATGCTGACTACCTCACTGCATAAAAAAAGAGTTCTTCATTGATGTAGGGCATCATGCAGAAGTTTCTGTCACAGTTTGAGAGTGACAGACCTTGGAGAACAATATTTGGGCATTTCATCTCCCTGGCAGACCAGAACAGCTGCATTTGAAGTCATTTGTACTTTTTACTGTAACGGAGAAAACTCAGTGCTCTGTAGTGGCTGTGACACAGAGGAAAGAAACACGATCTGTGGTGTTGGCTCAGGTGGAGGCTCCACTGTGAGGCGAAGATTCCCACAGCCCAGAGAGGCAGGGAATGGTCCTGCTGCATTGCGAGCCACAGCTCACCTCTGTGGGAGAGTGTGAGAGAAATGCAAAAGCAGCACGAAGCTGAAGTGGTGCTGGGAGCCAGAGTGAGAGGTGGGAGAGTCACCAGCACACAGACTCCACACTGTGGTGGGGGAGATGCACACAGAGCCACTGGGGACCCCACACTTGCTGTAGGCACTCAACAGGAGAATGAGCTGTTTGCCAAATGGAAGAAAAGGGACTGGAAAATTATCACACAAAAATTTTAAACTCAGGCAGTGGGAACAGCATTTCTTTCATAGGCTGTTTAACTAGAAAAGCAACTCATACCCTTGAGGCAAGCTAATTTTATTGACATTAGGAGGGATTTATTTTTCTCTCTTTATCTGCAATATACAATTCAGGAATTGTTTCCTGCAAATAAAAGCCTCATTGTTATACGTACAATAAACTGAAGTAAAAATGATTCATGCTTTTCCATTTCCAACTTTAATAATTATTTAAATCAGCAAAAAAGATAAAATCAAAGCTGATGGTCTAAATCATGATTGTTTATTTGTACATGTTAGGTTTTTCCTTTATATAGTCTATTATGTGATTGGAAAATACAAAATATACTGACTTGTGAATGGATGTAGGCTTTTCAGTAAATGCTGTAGTTTCTGTCAGCCAAGATGATGCCCTCATTTTAGTAAATATGCTGTTTACCATAGATTTGTTTAGCTATACATGGTTAATATGCATTATTTC
The DNA here is from genome assembly GCA_013396695.1 of Sakesphorus luctuosus. Lineage (NCBI taxonomy): Eukaryota > Metazoa > Chordata > Aves > Passeriformes > Thamnophilidae > Sakesphorus > Sakesphorus luctuosus. Next base: position 143,169 of record VWZD01012453.1, read on the forward strand.
ATCTGATATTGTTCTCTTCTATTTCATATTAATATACCATTTAAAATTTAGAGCAAACACAATCTGGGATTGTGTGGGAGCATTCTCTCACATCTCTTTTAACCTGTATCTTTGAAAAGGAAATCAATCCCAGACTGGTTTCTCAGCTTTGAATGATCAAGAAATACAAGTGAACCAGTGATTTTGCTCTTTCTGCAGGCACAACCAGGATCTTCTACCAGGAGATGTGCAGCATTCATTCACCTTCACTTACCATTTCAGAGACTAACTTTGCATTTGTTAAACAACATAAAACCCCTTAAATAAACACAGAAACCAAGAAGTATTTTTCCTAGTTACTTTCAGTTTTTACTTTTAGTCACAGCCCTATAATCTGGACAGATTATTTAAAACCAAAATTGATTTCTTACAACTTTTTTTTACAGTTTAGCTGGTTTTATAATTCCTCATAGCTGCAGTTTGAGAACTGTGTGTGGGTTTGTTTGTTTTTGAAATGTCCTTGCAAGATTTCCATTTATATTAACAATCCTCCCCTGAACTGGGTATTTCCAATAATGTCAAATAAAGGTTTAGTATTGACTTACAGTTTGGCCTAACATGGCTGTTTTGGAGGCTGTACCTTCTCCTACCTTTTATGATCGAAGTGATTATTGCATACTTCCTTTGACTTCTGCAGGCTTTGTAGCAATCTTTACTCACTCAGAGTTAGGAATGACAGAGGACCTGCCCTGGCTGTGTTCCTTGTAAAAATGATCCATTAAATTTAGACACCCAGTTGTTTATTTAGAGTCAGTCTTAAATGGCTTCTGATCCACTGAAAAGGATGCAAAAGTTTTCTGCACATTGCTGTCCACATATGACAGGATGAACCAGTCTCGTGGCATAGAAAATTGGAAAGATTTCCTCACAGGATCATCAAACAGAATACGTCACTCCCTCTCCATTTCTTACCTTTATGCTTTTCTTGAACATGTAGCCTGGTGTTAGAGATCCCTTCCTAAGGAGTTCACTGAAGATAACTATTTGCTCAAAGAGAAACACCCTACGCTCCTTGGGTCGAGACTGAACTCCGGAATCCTGCTCCGTCACGTAGAAGGTGTCCTGCTGCAGCAGCTTGCCTTGAGCTGTCAGTTTGCCCTGAGAAGCAGACAAGGCACCAACATTACAAACCCTGACCCACCACAATCCCACAAGACAATCTATTTCCTGCAGTCCAGGTTTCCCAGGCAGCACCACATTCATGTGAGACATATCCTCTCTAAGTTATCAAAGCAGCAATCTTGTAAATTGTGACCCCAGGTTGAGAAAAATAACATAGGTTATCTTTGCTCTCATGGCCACTGATTGTGCATATAAAACCAAAAGCAAGAGGTCTCAAGCAGACTGTCTCATGTACTTCATTTCAAACACTGTTCCCATTATGTAGTTTGTTACTGTAGTGCCTCATTCCCTCTAGTCATGAGCTCTCCATCACTACCCGAGCCAGCAGTCAATGACGCAACACCTCTGAAGGTGCAAAAACCCAGGACCTGCATGTTTTTAGGAATGCTACAGTGCATGAGACAGTAAGACAAACTTTACTTCATTTTGGAGATAAGACATCTCACCAAAGCCTACACTGGCTTAGCTGCAAACCCCAAGATGTAACCTGTGGGGTTGTAACTCACAAGTCCCCTCCTGGATGTTGTCAAACTCAGTGGGAGCTGTTAACTAACATATTAATGCCAGGTGACGTTATTAATAGGCAAAGCAGGCTGGTTGATCATTTATTTTGCTCTGACAATAGATATAAGAAGTCTCATTGAAGCTTGCAGAAGCTTTTGCAGACCTCACCTTTTGAAGTAAAAATAGACAGATTGTCACAAGTTTAGAGTGAGAGTTGTATTACCCCCTAACCTCTGAAACCTCACCAAAACATGCAGCTCAGCACTGGAGAAGAAAAAGCACTAGATAAACAGCTTGAAACAGGGCAGATTGTAGAGATAATCATAGAAAGACAAAATAATTTTCCTTGCTTAGCTATTATTATAAACAGAATGCACATACATACCTCAAAGCCTTGGAGGCGACCCAGGTTCATCATATCATTGCAACGTTTTGGTACAAGGCACATTAATTCAACTGCTTTCTGTTAAGGGAAAAGGATGTTGCATTATTACAAGAGAATCAGAGGGTTCCTAAAAGCATAGTGTCAAACAATGAAGTTCAATAGCACGATTGTTGCTGGTAGTTATTCATGGCAAGGCCCTCAGGCACTGGAGATGTGCGGTAATGTCTAAAAAGAGGACTGTGCACCTAAAATGCAGGACTGTGGCATCATCTTTTATTTCTGATTTAAGCTAAGAGAAACACCCCATTTAGAATGTGAGCAGGATCTTCAACTATTGTCAAAGGAACACTGGGGTTTTCATTCCTCCATACAAAGTGCCATTAGCACCATTGTCCAGAACATCAAAATGTACCTCTATATCGGAGCACTCCAGACCAGCTTTTTCACTGTACCTCAGGAAGTCCTGGGGAAAGCAGAAAGGTTTGCATTAAGGCACTTCAGAAAGAGAGAACAAAAGAGGCCACTTTGAAAAGGGAAAAGCATATTAAACATGTCATTTTCCGAGAAGAAATTTGCTAATATTAATAAATTTATCTTCAGAGATTGCTGAATGTCATGACCACTTTAGAGATGTAGAAAAGGGTGGTTGTTGAAAACACCACATAAAAAAAGACAAAGCTGGGATTAGTCCTTGGGAATGCTTACTTGGTCCCTGTCTTAAGCCACAAGACCACACACACACACACACAAGGGTTTTTCTTTTCCTCTTTGCATTTCAGGGAACAGGCTGCTGTCTCTTTGCTAGTGTGCAATTAGCAAACTGTGGGTGATGGCAGCCTGCTTGAGGCTAGCTCAAAAAAGAGAAGAAACCAGCTCAGAGCTCCAGTGCTTCTGGACATTACAGGGTAGGGTTCAGATATGCCTGATTTTAGATACTAGCTTGAGACCCCTTGGGATGAATGGTCAGAAATGCTGAGTAATTGGCACTGTGGATAAGTCAGCATAAGCTAGAGTGATCAGGCTCCTTGGGAAAAAAAATTGTGGTGAGCTCCCCGAATTTTAGGACATCACAATGTTCTAGAATTAAGTTTCTTAGGTGAATTTGAAGAGAGCTATTCAGAAATGGAGTCTGTAGCATTTACTAAAACCATACCATTCAGCACCAAAGACAGACTTTAATAACATACTTGTGTATCTTTGTTTCAATTAAGAAAATTTGAAAGTTTCCTCTTAAACCTCAGAGGATGAAAATTCCTATTTGAAGTTTACTGTTCTATAAAAAAATCCCCCAAGAAAAGTTAGAAAAAAATATCTGTTTACTATTCTAAATTACAAACAACTCACACAGATGTGACCCTCCTGCTCTCTGGACATTTTCCATGGGCCTCTGTCATTGTATGCTCAGAGAGCAGACTCTGCTCTCCTCTTAATTTGATGAATTTATTCCTCTGTTAAGGTTAAGGTTAAGGCTGATTTAAAACAACACCATCTAATGTAACATGCAGACTAGTTTAGTCCAAATTGAACCTTTCCACTCACCTTGAGAAGAAGCTGATATTTAGTTATTCTCTGAATGGGTTTGATCAGAAAGTCACTGATGGTTAGCCGTTGGCTTATTTCCTGTTGAACCTCCTGAAAAATGAGCATTAAAAACAATTGCAAACAATCACAGAGTGAGACAAAGAACATGATAAAATATCTCAGCAGGGACTTATTTCCATAGAACGTTGGTCTGTTCTTAATCTTTTGTTTGCAGGAGGGAATTTCTGAGGATTTAAAAGTCTGGCATATCCTATTTAGGGAAGGACTGGGTAAAAGTCATGACTGAGCTGGAAGGCATTGGAAAGCACAGGATCCCTCTCCCCTCCAAGCTGACCAAGCAGGACTGCAAGGTCTGAAGATCACTCTTTCTACTGCAGCAGGATTAGCTCACAAATAAATCCTGCAAACCATGCTTCATGTCCAGGGGTAAAAGGAAACATCCTTCCCTTGTTAAAAAAGCTGCTTTCACATTACTATCTAGATGTGTCTAGTCCCAAAGACTTTCTGAAATAGGCAAAGTTATTGGGAATTTATGAGAGGCACCACCCAGCTCCAACAGCTTTTACCTCCTCCCCTGTTTGTAGACTACTGATTAAAAAGTCTTATTTTATCTGGTACAGAAATTAGTGCAGGGCCACTCTAAGGGCCACACACAGCTAGTACTGAATTAAGTATTTATAGAAATGAACAATAAGAGAATTTTAAATCAATTAAAATAACAATATTTTCTTCCTGTAGCAGAGACTTGAGCAGCATGTGCAGTATCAAAATCTTCTAAAGTTTGTTTTAGACAAACCCCAGGGGTTACAGAATAGTCTCCTTGACTAGGACTCCCAGCTGTAAGCAGTACCAATGTGTAATGAGCCGTGCTTACCTCAAAGTATGTTTCATACTCGGCCACTATATATTCAGATCGTGGCTTGTTTTGGCAATACACCACATACATGTGCAATCGCCGCTCCTGTGAAGGCAAGAGGCACAGCAGCCTGGTGAGATATTGGCTACTGTTCTGTTATTAAGGGGTGCCAGAAAGTTGCTATGATGTTCTGCTTGGTCTTCCTTATTTTTAGTTTAATCAAAGATTTAGTTTGCTGAAGTAGGCAAGAAAATTAGTAACTGGTTCTGTTCTCTATCTACTTCTGCACCTTAGGCAAGGGGAGATTTCCACTGGGTAGCCAGAGAGAGATGTCATGCCCACACTGACAGGTCTGAAATTTGCTGCTGAGCTGTGCTCTGGCTAATATCACATGAACATGTAAATTTTGGCAGATACCTGCTGTAATTACATCCTGGCAGATATCCTTGGCCACATCAATTTTGCCCCCAAAATAAGTTTTCTGCAAGAAGGCAATTAATTAATGCTTTAGTGCAATTCAGCTGCTCACTTGAAAAGCGAAACTAAAGGGATATTTTATGTTCAAATTAAGTTCAGACATGTAAAAGTCCTGTGTCAACACAAACAGATGTTTTTGGAAAGGAGTCATTACACCCTAAGTGACAACTGTACTAGACACAGGTAACAAAATAAAACTTACATGCTTAATAAAAAGCTGTGCTAAACGGTCAGGTTCTTGAAGACATTTTTCCAGTTCAGCCAGGAAAAAGCTGAAAGAAAGGATATCAGCATTTCAGAATACTTCTTTAGGTCATTCCAGAAGCAAAGTAGTCATCCTTCAGATATGTCAGTGCAATTTTAGCTCCAGTATTCAATAATAAATGAAAAGGTAAGCTTGGCTCCAGCCCTTTATGGTGGAATTTCTAAAGCATTAGATGAGAGCTGTGAAATGTGCAAACTGTCTGCTCTTCTTCACTATTACAGTGGTTTCAATTTTCAGAAAGTCCCAATTACTAATTGCAAGAGTTCCTTTACTTCACTGAGAACTCCCAAAGCAAAACTTTTCTATATACCAAAATGCTTGTGAAAACTCAACTGAAGCTTTAACAGGAGTTCTCAGTTGCATGAGCAGATCTGGAGTACCAGCCAACGAGAAAGAGATGAAGAAGTTTCCACTTGAATGAACAAATCAACATGTTTTGCTGGTAGAGTTACAGTATGTTCTGTTTGTCACTGTTTTTAATTTCGTAATAAATCACAGTATGTAATTCATAAACACCATCTCTATGTTGACCTGCAGCTTGGGGGAGGTCATTCATTCCAGCTCAAATACCCTTACCAAGAACATAACGGGATGCCTAATAGTGAGGTAAAATCAGCTAGAGTAAACTTAAGAAATACTGCCAGATTCTTCTATCTGACAGGCAAATCCTGACAATTTGCCTGTCCATGAACTTATTCTTTCACATTCCAGGATTTCTGTCTCAAATGCCTCCATGGATTTACTACAGTAGCCAGATTTGGTGAGAGGGCATGCCTGCAATGGTCTGGTCCCAAAAAATCCCAGAACCTCAAAAAAGGTTGCAAATTGGACAGCTGTCCCAGCTAAAAATCCCCATTGCTACCATTAGATACAGCTGCGTCCATAACTCGGTCCTCTATAAATGTTACATTCATCTGCATTTAAATAGACTCCTTGACCCAGATATGCAGAACTAAAAATAGGGGATCCTTTCCTATGTGTTACAGAAAACTCCTATCATCACACTTAAACAAGGAATGGCTCTGATAAAAACACTTATTGTGGGTATTGACTTAATATTTAGTGAAACTTTTCCTGACATTTTTTAGTTTGTGCTCACAAGGTCATCTGTCAGAACATAAGGACAGGCACTGTCTATGAGGTAAATGCCTATGGGACACATAATGGGAAGGATACTGTGCCTGCTGAGTGAGGGAAATGTCCAGAGCTGAAGGAAGATCCAGCTCGGTGCCCATTACTCAAGTCTGCAGATGCAGCCCCAAGTTCCAGTTAGTTGGAGCTGTAGAGTATTTCTGAGCAGCAGAGTTGAAATGGTGAGCATATTGTCCACAAGCGAGATACTGTTGTTCATAAAGTTACAGGGGTTTGTGCTTCCAGCAGATTTTCAAAATCTACTTGTGTGAGTACGATTTTCAGGGAATGGAGTTCCTAACTCAGAGCCAAAAGCCCCAGCTAGGCCAAAACATATCAGGGCTTCCACGTGAGAAGGTTCTTGAAGGAATTTGCATTTTATCACCCATCTAGCCAAACACTACTGGTATGGTCAGCCCCTGTGATCTGATCAGCTGCATGTGAAGATGTTCATGTTGCTGAGAACCACGAGACACAGGAAAGAAGCCATGATTTTCCAGCACTGCTACTGCATCAGTAGGATGAATTGAGCCTACAGCTATGACCCATGAAACACAATTATGGCAGCCTCAACAGCTTTTCTGAAGATCCTGCGAATACCCCACAAGCAGCAACTCTCTGACAGCCATGCTGGGAATTCTTATGAGCCAAAGCTCAGGAGCTGTGGATGGACCACAGGGGTATCTCTCCCTCAAGCCTCTTGTCGTAGCTCCCCAGCAAGGAGTTGCAGAACCATTGGCAGTACAGCACTGACACAGAGCAGACTCTTGTGTGCAGCACTTCTGTCACACTGACCAGCACTCCTGGCACAGTGTTTGAGCCAGCATAAAGCTGTATCTGTAATCAGAGGCAGCATGACAAACACCCTCCCATGAAGCCATGCAGCACAAAGCTATAGTCCACCAAAGGGGTTTTTTTCACTGGGAAAAATGATTTCATGTCAGATGGATGCTTTGCAGCATGCAGTTGTACCAGTTTTGGCTGGGTACACAAAGTCCTATATTAGGATTTAGTCTATCATGAAACTGTGGCTAAAAGCACATGAATCAGTACATATTCTTGGGATTCAAGGTAGCCATGACTTGTGAAGTTACTAAGCAGCACTTACAAACCTACAGAGACCATTTAAAGAGATGCAACTTCCTTTGGAAGTTCAGCCCTTAATAACCTGCTGATGTTCAGTTAAAGGCATCTTAGAAATACAGACATCATACAGCCCATTCCTTTATGGACAGTGGTTAGAAAGGTGCTTATAAATGAAATAAACAAAAAACTTACTCTTTGTGCCAGTCATAGATCTGGTGAATATTGCCAAATACAATCTTGTCTTTCCCTTTCATATCTTCAGAAACTCCTTTTTCTTCCATCCTCTTCATGAAGCCCTTCAGGATTAAGGATCAGTGATCAGCATGCTTAAAATATCCTTCATACAATTTAAAATCAGAAACCCAACTAGATACTTTAAATTAGACAGTTTGCTTAAAAAAAGTCAAAGGATTTGTTTAGAACATCTGCAATACTTAGAAAAACCATTATTAGATATAATTGAAATGACAAGTGCAAATGTAAGATAAAAGTTAAACAAAGTAGTTTATCAAGCTCTTGGCTTCTCTAAGAGGAAGAAGTCAGACTCTCTACAGAGTTCTTTCATTCATCACCATGAGTGTATTGTGGGAGCACAAAGCCAAGGAGCAAGTTTAAAGAGTCACATGAACAGGATTTTTCACAGCTCCTGAGAGATTATTTGCAAGCCTCTGGAGCACTGCAGCCCTGTCAGGTTTGTCAGTGGTGCATGATGTAAACAGAACATAACACAAAGGTCTTCAAGTTTGGAAGCTGCTGAAAATCAGAAAGGCTGATAATTCTCCTTGGACTAGCAAATACCACCAGTGAATCACATGCCTCCAGATCTGAGTCCTGGCTGAGACAAAAACTGGACCCTGCAAATGAGTTGAATTTGACAGGTGATCCCTAAGGAACTTCAAAAGTTGAAGATTAAAAAACAAATAAACAAGACTTATATTTAACAGAAAAAATCCACAACTCTAGTTTATCTCAGGCTTTTTTGCAAAACAGTAATCCATGGGCCACACAGGCACCTCAACACAGATCCAAGCCCAGCTTCTATAAATGTACTCAGACACAGAACATTGGTCGAGGTGCAAACTCAAGTAAAGCATGTGTTACCATTACTCAATATGACAGGAAGAAAAGCATGAAATAAGTGGTAGGAGCCTAAGTTATTCTCCACCACTGCCCCCAAGGCTGCATTGCAGCAGAAAGTATTTGTCACAAGCAGGGTAGCCAAGAAAAACCTTTGCACACTGGAGTTGAACCTAAAATATAACATTTGTTAGATGGAAACAAAAATAGTTTCCAAAGGCATTTCTTCTTGTTTCTGTCAACATGAGAAGGGGACCATGGAAGCAGAGTGCAAAATAAAGCAGTTTGTTTCTCATGCTGTATTTTCTGTTGTTGTCACTTGTCAGCATGGTGCTTTTTAGTGGGAAAACATTTTGCATAGCAGGGTTTGCTTCAGCTCACCTCCACAACAGTTCCCAAGTCTTTGACGTAGTCTTTTTCAGTCTGGACCAGCTCATTTAAGACAAACCTACATTAAAACAGAACACACACATATTTGACCATATTCCTTGATGTTACTGTTTGCTCCTCTTACCACCTAACATGTCTCACTTGTCACTCACTTAGAGCTCAGTGGAATGTAAATGACAAAAATGTCACGTTTCAGGTCAGGGTAGTCTCAATTTTCTTAACCACTCTTCTCTACTATCCCTCTTTGCCCCCGCAGCCCAGGATGCTGCAAGATCAGCAGCACAACCACCTGCCTGTACTTTGAACTACTCCTCCCTGATCTCCCCTCCATCCCCTACGCAGCCCCCCTGAGAACAACTGAGACATGTCCTGACCCATTTTGCAGCAAGCAAGAGAAGATTTCTTGCTCCAGTCACAACTAAGAGCTTAAACTTTCAGATTAGGTAATCTATGTGTGGGTGTCAAATGTTTTAACACTGATTTCAGAGCTAATAATCCTGGGTAGGAGAGTCATCTAATGAAGGCCTGATACATGGAAACAACAGCAACCTAAAAAAAGCCCCTCCTATGTAAGTCAAACTGACTAACCACATCATGTTCTTTCGAGGACAATTTCAAAAAGTTACAGCTTGCTGCAGACAGTTTGTCTCTCAATTACGCCAATACAGAGATTTGGCTCATGACAAATAAACTCCATCTGTGCCCAAGTTTGCCACAGCAATAATAAGGCTAACTAGATAGAGTAGTGCTTTCATGTCTAATATCACTCTGTCCACATCAATCAGCAGACTGACCCACTTGAAGTGACAGGGCTGAGGGTAAACAGTGCTAAGATAAAAGCTTGGTTTAATATACCTATAAGGAAAAGAAAACAGAATAGCATTACAAGGAGAGACTTAGTTAGGAGAAGTTTCTGAGAAAATAAATCCTGTTCCCACTGCGCTCCCAACGTGTCTCCTGCTCAGACAAAGAGGAGGCAATTCTTAGGACACGTGGCAGAAAAAGGTCAAACAGCTTCTTGTTCATTTGAGAGTGAAATCCATCCCCCTTGGCAGAAGGCAGGGCTGGCAGCAGCCATGCCAGATGCTTGTGCTCTCCCAAGTGCCCTGCCAAGTTGTGTGCCTGGGCAGCAAACATGTGCAGGGCAAGAGGCAACAGGCTGCTCTTTCACAGCACAGCACCATGTGGCCTGAGCAAGTCAGCCCCTCTCGCTGGCTGACTCACCATGCCCTTGTGAGGGGCTCACACATCCCCTCTGCCCTGGGAGGGTTGCTGGGAGGTACTTTGGTACTTCTCAGCTCCCACCACCCTCCATTTGCATTGCCCCCCAAAAGTGCAAAGAGCTGCTGAGGGAATGAGGAGAACCCTTCCCTCCTGCAAGGTTACATGGCCAAATTCTGTGCTTGTAGTACATAATGCTGCAGGTCAGTCAGGAAGGTGGGTGTTTATTAAAAATCAGTGCAGCAACCAGGTTTCTGTGGAACAGGCAAAATTTACACCTCTATTAGGTCTGCACCTCCACTGCTTGCTTGAAACTCAGTGCCAGCACTTTCTCAGCTCCCCTCTTCCTAGCAAGCAGAAAAGTGGCCAAAAATTCAAGTTCACTCATCTCCTCCTCTAATAACATGGAGCAAGGGCAGGGAGTTGCTTGCAAAATGCTCTGGGGACCAGCAGGTATTGACTACACACCTTTATTTAAAATGGCACAAACTCACCTCTGATTAAGTCTGAATATCTGGATATCTTGGTGACTCTGTATTCGACCCATACTGAACAATGTCACTTAATAAGACTATGGTCTTACTGCTCCTAGAAATGCAGCAATCAAGCCTGATGGAATAGGAGTTTCCTGACACCAGGGCCAGCTGCTGGCACATGTGTGCTGCCAGGGATAGAGGACATTACTGCCTATGCCTGTGCAAGGGTTCAGCTGCTGGTTTTTGGAGGACTGGGGGATCACAGCTTGAGCTGGGAGCTCAGCTGCCTCACATGACTGTGGAATTCAACCCAGCAAGCTGCAGAGATACAGAACAGACACAAAGGAGCTGGAGGGGAGGCAGATGTCTTGTGCTGAAAGCCACTAACAGGTGCTCCTAAACATCCTGGTGTTTGGAATTCTGGCAGCTACTAATTAATTACACATAACACGCTACCACTTCCCCTGCCAAAAGCATCACACACTGGAGTGTTCCTGTAGCTATGCTTACAGTGCCAGAGGTCTCTGCACTAAAATTGCAGCCTGCAGTTTGCTGGCAGTTACCTAATTAATGAATTGGTGCCAGAGAAAGTCCAGAACCTGCAATATTGAGGAGGTTTTGGGAGACATTTCTAGGCAGAGATGTACCCTGCAGAAGGGCTGACTAGTAGAAAACTTCTCCCGTTCAGAAACACATCCAGGAGTGTCATGTCCCTTTCTGTTGCTGGCAGTTGCTCCAGTTCTTCACTATATTGCTTCTCTGGCTTCCTACAACAAACTGCAGGAGCAAACTATGGCTTTCACAGACCTGTGACACCTTGCTCCTACTTCCTCTTCTACTCTTAATCACCTCATTCTCCCTGGCTTGATTTCCTTCCCTGCTTGGCATCTTTCCCATATAGTCTGCTCTTCTCCCACCTCTCACCTTTCCACCTCCAATGAGAGCTATATGGAATGTTACTTTCCCCCTCAATCTACCATTGATTAGATCGTTGCAGTTACTGTTAGCACAAGAGGTGATACAAAGAAAACAGCTACCTCAGCTCTCATTCATATAATCCTTGATTCACCAATTCTCTGAGTTCTTCAGCCGAACTATGCATTTAAGAAATCTTTAATCATTACAGGCTTTGAAGAGACAAGTGTTATTTTTGTAACATCTAAAAGAGTGTATATATAAATTAAAAAAAAAAACAACAAACAACTTTCATGAGCCCTCACCATTTCTTTTCTCTCTCATTACCATCAACATGTGGGTTTCCCAAATGAAACTTCCTATTCAGTAGCTCACTACAAATGCATCTGAATCCTGTCCCTTCCTTTGACAACAACTAAGGCAAAAAACTATTATCTCATTCAAAAAATCCTAGTGGGATTCTCTGTTCTATTCCCTGAAGGTAGCTAACAAGGTCAACCACACATCCCCCTCTGAGAGCTGATTTCACCTCTGGCAATGCAGTAATTACCAATGCAAACATCTCAGTAATACTTGTTCAGCTGTTCAGAGGCTTTTACAGCAATAGGTATTTGCTATCTGGGGTGAAAGCTGTCCATTTTAGAGTGATGATGAACTTCTGTGTGTGGAAGTGCTTTTATGAAGTGTTTTTATAGTTTAACAAAAACTAGAAGCAAGCAGAACACAATTTTGCTCCCAGTTCCATCCTCATTCCCTTTTCATTGCTGCTATGTGTCCTTGTGTGCATAATCTGGAAAGAAGAACCAACAACACAACTTACATCCTGCCTCTCATTGCTTTGGCTTTTTGTTCCTCTTCAAGGTTTCGTGGGGGTGTTGAAGGTGTCATTCCTTCATTTAAGCAGCCAGTGGCATCTTTCAAGCTTCCTCGGTAAGATCCTCCTTCAAGGGTCTATAAAAACCCCAAAGAACAACAGAATAAGCATTGTCCTTGAACTCCAGCATAAGTATTCCAGTCAGTCCTGCAAACACCACCACAGTTAAAACAAGAAGAGTACTCAGCAACCCTTTCCTGCAGGACTTCATGAAACATAACCAAACTAGTTTTAGCCTGAGGTAGGACCCCACAAAAAAGAGCATTAAAACAGATGTCCTTCTGGTAGAAGGGGAAAAAGATGTTCCAGTAGCTCTCAGAAGAGAAAACTCTTCCCCGTTATTTCAAAACAACCTGGAAATATCCTGATGTCTCAATCAGGACCACTGTTAGGCTACATGTGGTCAAAGTTTCTCTGCCAAAAGCTGAATGGGGATTCTTGTAGTAAAGTAAAACACAAAAAGAAGCAGACATAGATAGACACACAGCAACATTCCATAATAATTAGTTTCCCTCAAATCCCTGGAAAGTAATTGTAATGGTCGAATAGAAGACTGTATGCGGGGGAGAGAAAACAAAATATCCTCCAAAAATATGTCTAACTGGATTAATGAAATACTTTTCAATTTGTTAGTCCCTCGATGGAATAAAACTATTTTGAGTAAATTTTCTGGGAATGTCCTTCTTGGTTTCCCATAAAGAACTCCTTCACCCCTCACTCCTTATCATGCACTCTATGAATGCTCGCTCTTTTCATGTACCAAGATGTCAAATTGAGAAAATATCAAAACCCTCTGAAATTATTTACTAGATAAAGCTGCTTGCACAGAGTTGCAGTAATTTAATGATGACTGTGTGTGTGTTTGTTTTTTCACTCTCTTCATCGTTCCAGTATATGTAAGGAAATGAACCTCTGTAGGCCCATCATAACCCTGCTTTAATCCTCACTTGTTTATTACATTAAGCTTGTTCAGAAAGCATTTAGTTAATTTTAGAGGTCCTGGAACATGTAGGAAAATATTTAGCTTTGATATTAACATTTTGAACTGCTCAGGGAAAACTTAAGAGAAGCTAGGATATGGAACAGGATTTACTCCTTGTTCAACAGACGTGGGATCAGACAGGGAGAGCGTACAATGCTGAAATTTTTGAGCAAATTAATCCCAGAGCATTTTTATTGCTTATTCCACTCCCTGTAAGAAAGAGTTGACAAGGCAGATTAAAAGCGACACATGAATCTTCGTAAAATTAAAGCACAGCTGTGGTATTTCAAGCAGTTCTACTCTTTAGAGGGTCTTTTCAGAGAAACCAGAATACCAAACAAATTCAGGTAGTAAAACTCCTGTGCCTCAGAACAAGCTTTAAAACAAAACAAACAAAATCCTATGTAAAATATTTGAATACCAACAGACCCCAGAAAGAGAACAGTACAATAGCTTATGCTATTGTATGCATCTCCCGCGGGGAGCAAAAATATTAGTCACTACTGAGAAGCAGAGCACACGGGGCTAATAAAAGCATGGCAGATGAAGGTAGAAAGCAAGGAAACCAGAAACAAGAGGTAGCCTTTGAAGTAGTTCCCTAGAGTCCTATCAGGCCTGTTGTGTACACAGTTTTCACAACACTAAACTTACCAGCTTAGTTTTGACCAACTTTTCTATTGCACTGACAAGATCCGCAGCAGTTGGGACATCAGAGGAGCTCTGTCGAGCAGCTAGCAAAGAAGAGGACTGCAAGACACCAGGTTGCAAAGGAAAAGCAAGTTAAAAGGACAAGAAGGGAGTAGGAAATCAAGCGGTCAGCAAAGGAGCTTCTGAGACAAGAGAATGAGCGCGAAGGGGAGCTGGAGGGTTAGAGGGCCACATGCATGGTCAGGTGAGCGAGTGTTGCCATATCAGACAAGCACAGAATAGCCATCCACTTCTGGCTGCGTATCTCCCTGCAGCAGTTCCAAGACTGGGAACCAGAGAAGAGCGTCAGAGAACTCAAGTTCATTTACAAACAGGTTACAATACCCTTAAAGTCTGCTGGTTCCTCCTTCAAAGGACATCTACGGTCTTACAGACTGCAGAAAACTGATCATCTTACTGCAGATGTAAGGAAGTACCCCCTCCCCCACACAGACACATTTAATAAATGCAGTTAAGCACAAGGTACACATGGAATTACAGGCAATAGGGGAGGGAGGGAGGAAGGTGGGAACCATTCCCTATCCCTTCCCCACAGATCAATTGCAACTCCAAACAAACTTGGATGACTTCTTCCCTTCATGCAACTTCAACCATCTAAAATGTGTAACTCTACTTTCCCTTCTCTGCAACCAGTGGAGAGAAAACACCCCTACATGTCTCATCTATCCTGGGTACCTGGCACAGGAGGGCAGAAGCACTTTTTGCAAATGCCCGCTTTTCCCTATTGACATTAGTTAAAATATTTTCAGTCTCGCCTCTCTATTCCTGTCTGTTAGTCACAGATATTCAGTTTTAGGTGCCTGACATCGTGTCATGTCTTTGGATGTCTCCACTTACATATCTCCAGAAACACTGAGACCTTCAATGTGCTCCCAAACATCCCCATGGCTCTGTGTGAAATACTCAATTTTAGTTTAAGATTTTTGCTCTATAAGGGCATATCACTCCTTGATCTTTGTCCTAGGAAACTTCACTTTAAACATCCAAAGCCACTTGATAGGTATGGGGATTGGAATTTCTTAGCTCACCTGTACATACATTTCTTCTGAAGGTAATACAAGCACTGACTAAAACTATAAGCCCTTTGGTAACCTGCTTTCAGCAGGATGACACAGATTAAGCATGGTTAATTTTTATACATTTTGCAGTAAAATTATTAAAAAGTTTATTAATCTCTGTGCTTCTTAATAAAAGTCTTCTGGAGAGCAACTACTTCAGCAAAGTCATTGTGCAGGTGCCAACAAACACACATCTGAGATTAAATAGTGCTGGGGAGAGAGACGTGGAAATGTGATGGCAGGAATTAGGCAGCTGGCCACCTTTTTCAGCAGCCCTTTGGAAAGGTTGCTCCTGTTGAGTGACACAGACCCAGGAGAAGAAAAAAGTTAAAGAAGATCAATCCTAACCAAAAGCCTTGTGACAGAGCAGAAACATGAACGGCTTGCCACTCATCGTCTTGTCTTTCACAAATAATACATCTAATCAGCAGTTCCAATTACAACAACAAAAACTACAGGTAATCAGGCTGGTAATTGAGGAATTAGGCTGGTAATGCAGGTATCTCACAAAAATGTGAAAGCTTAGACAGCCTGGTTCACCTGCAATGCAGACAGACATGTAGGGAAAAAAAAGGCTGAAAATAAGGACTTCAAAGAGATACTGGACAAATACATTGACGATAACCACCAAACAACCATTCCAGCAGGAGTAGTCCAGTTTTGGAGACACTAAACAGCTGTTGCACTGCACTCCTTTATTTTAACTAAAATCGCTCAGTATCTCTGAAAAGTAAATAACTGCAGGATTTTGAATGAAGCATGGAAACATTTGCTTCCTACAAGACTTCTGGGGTTAGATAAAACTTCTGTGATTGACAAGAGCTTAGTTTGTATGTGGCAAATCATTTCTATTTCTATCTCCCAGGGAGCAAATTATAAATTTCTAATATGAACAGATCTTGCAATTTGTCTTTATAAGAGCCTCCAGGACCAGTGAGGCATGATTACTGCTGCCTTGCAGATGGGCTCAGGGAAAAGTGTCACCTTCCACACCATGCAGACAACTCCCACCTACCACAGTTACTGCCCTATGCTGCTGCTGCTGGTCCAACCTAAGCCCAGGTCTGTAGGCACAGAGGCAGGACATGAGCAAGGAGCTGTGCTCAAATTAACCCTGTTAGGGAGCTTTCAGCTCCAGCATGGCTCCTAACATTGCTAACATGGTGCTCCTGTGCCAGGGAATTCAGGACTGCAATTTGTTAGCTTTAGTTCTTTTATCCTCATGACAAAAAGTTGAGTAGGGGAAGCAAAACAGAGAGAAAAAAGGGTTTCAGATGCATCTTGCTCTATTTAATTTTCTCTGTTAGGAGTGGGTGAAGAAACAGGATGCCGAAACACTTGGTAAAGCTCAGACATCTGAAGCAGAAAACAGTTTAGTTCCATAACATTTACGCTGTCAGAAATGCATTTAAGAAATACTGAAGCCACATGGCATGTTGGACACCAAAAATAGTGACCTGACCTAAATCAGTTTTGTTTTTCTTTAAAAATCCAAAATAAAACTAACTCCCTCAAAACAAAAAGCAAGCTAACCCCCCAAAATTCAGCTAAATTCCATGGGGAACAAGCCAGGAGCAACAGCTCTTGTGCTGGGCATGGATCCACCACAGCTCTGCTTCACTGACCTTTCGCCTCTGCCCCTCTCCAGACAGCCAGCAGCACACGCAGCACTCAAAGGGCAAGAGTCCACAACTCCAGCTGCTTCCTTCTGGTCTTACTGCCACCACAATGTCATAACATTTCCTAACAGATTAGCAGAAAGCCCCCAAATCCTTTACTCCATCACTCTGCTCCTCGAGTCCCAGAAATATTTACATCCTTCTCTCTCTGTATTTCCAAACTCCTGCCTGAACCTTCCCCAAGAACATTCTGGGTTGTTTTTTTGTCTGACAATTTATTAATCTCCCCTACCCTTGCTTCTTTGCCTGCAGCAATTACAATCAGAGGATAGTGATACAGAAGTGGCAGTGCTAAAAACAGATGTCAGCAGGAAACTGCTAAACAGGAGGATAGTTTTCTACAAGGGAGACAACAGCACCAGGAAAGGGTGGAGGAGGACATGTGCAGACAGGACCTGCACTGACTGTAAATGCAAACCACTGACAGCCACACTCATAGATTCTCACCCCAAGTCCAGGAGACCGGCTGAAGAACTCTGCAAGCCACTGTGCCATCTATGATGGCAAATTCAGACTTAATGCTCAAGAGACTCCAGCTAACGTCACAGAACTACCACCACCAGCATGGTGCCATCAAAAACCATTTCTACTGCTACAGCCAGAGACCAACAGCACTTTAAAATCAGACACAGAAAACACACATTATTAGTCTGAATGCAGTTTTTGACCACACGCAGCACAGACACACAATCGAGCTGTCCCAAAATGGCATGCCAGGACTAAATTGCTTATCAGTGCTATTTGTAAATCCAGTTGGAGAAAGGTATTAGAGTATGATCTGCACAGAGGAGTCTCATAACCACAAGTCCAGGCCCTGGATACTAGATGACCACTACAAAACCAATATGATACAGCTATGCAAGAAATGCACTTAAACAGAAAAATTACATAGCAGAGGAGGCCTTACCATCTCATCTTGGGTTGGATCATTGTCAAAAATCTTCATAGGAGGAGGAAGAGGTGTGTGAGACTCTTCATCTGGTTCATCTTCTCCCCAACCCTTCTTGCTCTTCTGAAGAAAAGTTAGATATAATTAGAAGCAGGGATGGGTTTCTCTTATCTTTTTAGATATCTGAGCCCTACCACCAGGCTCAACATTTCTTTGGTGGAGAGAATGGTGAGTAATAGAAGAGAAGCAATAAAGACTTAAGGTTTTGATGGTTAATGCTGGTGCATTCTACAGCTTACAGAAATACAGTGTACAGGTCAGCCAAGCAGCTAAGGCACTTACAGCTGTGTGCTGATAGAATAGTAATTTTTTCATTAAAATAAGAACTGTTTAATGTATAGGTTTTAAAATGTGTTCCTCTTGCTTGTGTTCAGGTAATGTCTTTTGCATTTTTGGCATTTAATTCCTCATTCACTTTATCAGGAAAGCATCATTTTGGTGAAGAACATACTTGCAGAAAAACTGCTGGCACAGGTACATAGCAGATTTTACAGAAACATGGTTATTTCTCTGAGTATTTTCTTTCAATAAGGAATTACACTGCTGTGGTAGGATAAAGCTGATATGAAGCTCTGCTGCTCAAGAATAACTTAATTTCTATCCTTGGCAGCTTTCTAAAAGGCTATTAAAAATCTAGGCAAAGGACAATAATACTTGCAAACTCTGAAATGCTGCTCCCTATATATTCCATTGCTCTCTGGATAACAAAGCTGTTTGCGACACATGTAAACAATGTGATTTTACATAGGATTCGCTGTTCCCTCTAGACCCAGACCCTAAGGGAACTGCGTTTACACAAGCATGACTCACACACCACAGAAGAGACCACTGGAGGAATGGTCTTCCCCACGACAAACCCCACACACACCTCATCTGCGCTGTCTCCCTGGGGAGTGGTTTCATCTCCAGTCTTTGGCGAGCCGAGGTCAAAGCTCTTCCGGCCATCTCGCACCTTCTTTTGTTTCTTGATGTTGCTCTCAGTCTTCCCGCTGTTCAGCCGGCGCACAGGACTAGTCAACCATTTCTTCAGGGTGTTGGTTGAGCGCTTGGGGCCAGGAGAGCTCTGGATGGAGTTGAGGGATGGCTGAGGTTGTAAGTTGGCCACTGAATCAGACTTGCCCCCGTTGTCATTGGCAGAGACTGAATACGCGTCTGGAAGAAAACGATGCAGGTGAGAGCTCATACCAGGACCTCCTCTGTTCCCTGGTACACGTCAAGCACTTGGCAATACCAAGCATGAAAATACAAGTTGCCTTAATGAAAGGCTTTGTGACCTATGGACATTGTGTAAACTTTATTGCACACCAGAGAGGAATATGCCCTGCAACGGGTATTTCCCACAATCCTACACACCTCTCTCATTTCCTACGTGAAAGATCACAGGCAGCAAAGTGTGACTCTCATGCTAAATGATGACTTTCTCAGCTTCTTCCCACAATTTCATTGTGAATTGCCAGGAAGAAAATAAGCACAAAAAGCAGATTGCTACAGGAGACCTGACAGCCACCAACACGCTGTCAGGTTCCAATTCCATAATTGTTGTTCGGCTGTTTCCAGACTCCAATTACATCATTGTAAGTTAGACTACTTAACTTTTGAAGCACCTTAAAATTATCTCTTTTGCCCCTGAAAGCACTCTGCCAGCAAAGTTCACACATTCCCTAAAACTAAGAAACTGGAATGAACGATTACAAAAGATAACAACCTATTAAAATAAAAGGAAACTCTCAACAATGAGACACAACACAGGCTTAAAATTAACAAACAGTTCCATGGTATCAAAGCAGGAGATTCTACTGAACTGCTTTAACCCACAGTCTTCGATACACATGTTCAGACTAGCACCTTAGAAAAGGGTGCAATCTCCCTTACTCCCCACAAATGCAACACACCAGAGATGTGCCAATGTCAGTATGGCTTTAAAACCAAACCAAACAAGTTGCTCAAAGATTTCTCAATTGCCCTTTAGGAACAAGTGCCCTGCTTTCAACTTTCTGAAACTGCGGCAAGGCAACTCCCTCCCCAGGAGCAATCAGGGACTGTGATGTTTAATCCCACACAGTTTAAGATGAAGTTTTTTTCACAAAATTCAGACATTGTCACACTCCTCTAAGATACAACTCAGGCCATACACCAGAAAACAGTCAGCTGATGTTATTAAACATTTTTAGATTGTTATCTCAGAATCTTTTATCTGCCCCAGCAGGAACCAAACCCCTAAGTTAGAACACATGAATATAGCCTGGTGCATTGAGATAGTCTCAGTTCAGCAGTAAGTATCCTTAGAGATGCTGGGTTGCACACATGCTGAGGGAGAGCTACTCTCCCAGAGAAACCATTACCTGTGTTGTTTTAGAAGCCATTTCCTGCTACCTGCATGCAGAGCTTGTACCCCCTCTGGGCAAAGCTGCTGCCCTCAGCTGGCTGTGCCTGGAGCAGAGACTGCAGCCTGCCTTGTCTGTCAGCTTGTACAAAGCAGACTGTGAGAGTCAGAATATTGTATAACCATACACAGCCTCACTCAGAACTTGAACCAATAATTTATTACATACACGAAGTCAAAAGTTCGATTTTTAGAACATACAGAAATAATTTTACCAAGCTACAGAAAGTCAAGGTTCAGTTCCCAGACAGGAAGAAAATCCAAATCATCTGTCTTTTGACAACAGCAGGAGTAAGTGAGAGAGGGGCTGGGAGGAGAACGGATCCAGGTGGCTTTCTGACATTCCTCTGTAAGGGCAAAGTAGCAGTCTTATCTCACAAAGGCCTGGGTTTAGCCAGCTCCTGTTGATCTTATTTCATGTACATGAAGTGGCGTTAAATCAACTAGTGCAAGATAATGTTTATCAGGGGCCAGCTTATCTTCCACTCAATAGGCTTTGGATAGTTGCCCCTCGCAGGCTCCACGTGATGCTCTGTGAGTTTATCAGTGCACCTTGCGTCAGCAAAACTCAGGGTTTCACGATGGTGATTTTGACTTTCCACGTGCCCTTGCCCCCCTGGCAGCACCGAAAGCCCCGCGGGCAGTGGGGGAAGCTTGAGGGGCTCCTGGCCAAGGAGCTTTGCCAAGAGGAGTACCCTCAGGTGCCCATGCTCCCACTGCTGCTGCAGGAGGATTAACTTTGGCCATTACTGGTGCAAAGGGGGCTGGGCTGCAGTCACAGAAGGAGAAATGCTGGAAGCGATCACTCTGTGAGACTGCCACTCTGAGGGATGATTTGGGGCAAGCAGCCATATTGCAGACTCACTGCCTCTGCTGGGACTGGACTCGGTGGGAGGCTGAGGAGGACTGAACAAGCTGATCTTGCCCTATCTCAGTTGATTAAGGTACAGAGAGGCTTTTGCTACAGCTTTTAAATGATGCAGTCCAAACCCCTACCTCCAGCTGACAGCACATTGCCAATTTAACTTTTGGTAAGGGAAGAGAGTTGACAGGAGGATACTGGAGCCTGGGACAACCCCATCCACCCCAACGTTTTGTTACTGAGACATGTGATCCTACCTCAGCCCAGCAGACTCGAGGCACAGCCTAATGAAGGAACCCTGAGGTCCATGAGGGAAGGGACAGGGACCTCCCTTTCCACCATGAAACATCTCTGGTTTTATGAACAGGGCCAGGCCCCAGCCTTGCTGCCTCCCTCTCCTTTTCCCAGGCAGCACAGCCACAGCAAGGGCATGGACAGTCACACAGCACCTCTCCCGTGATAGCTCAGCCATCCTGGGGAAGCAAAAGTCAGTTGTCCCCTGTCATTCCTGGGAAAGGAGCAGGTGGGCAGAAACAGTCCCGGTCCTGAGCAGGCCCACAGCTCACCCTCCCCATGTTCAAGAATTTTGTCCAAAGAAACCTCTGCAGACTAAACATATGCCCTCGAGAGCCACCAGCCATGGTGAAAGCCAATCCACAGGTTTCCAGAGGGTGGCGTGTTATACTGTGCAACAATCACACTTGAACAAGGTTCTGGATTTTTCTGCTCAAGGTCATGCCTTTGGTGATGAAAAAGGCTGTTTACCAAGGGGTTACTAAATTTTAGTCATGCCATGCTGTGTGTAGTCCTGGCAGATACGAAGTCCCCTTCTTTCTCCTTGTCTGTTGAACTGCCATAGCTGAGCATGGTAAGCCACTTGGGACAAAGCCCATGCAGCCAAGACTGGAAACACAGCCTTATCTTGCCTTTACATGGTAGCATGGTCCCCTCTGGCTGGAGGATAGGCAGGGAGGTGGGAGAGAAGGACTGGTATGAATCTCCCTGCTCCCCAGCCACCATGACAGCCCTGAGAGGTTGTGTGACTGTTTCTACCCAGCATACTACACATATACAAAGTATTCCCATCTCATCATCCCAATTCCCACCACTACCACACATGCACTACCCAAAAGCCACACCAAGAGTCCACAACACAACATTCATAACCTATTTTTCCTTTACTTTTTTAAAGGAACTGCAAATTTTGACACATTTGTGAGCAAGTCACATTTGCTGTTTGCCAGCCCTGCTGAGAACGATTTCCTTTGCATATAAAGTAGGTCACATCTATGTGATTGCAGAGGCAGGACTGGAGCTCAAGGAAGAGCACAGCTCTTGAAATAAGAGACAGAAACATGAAACACAAAAAAGTCTGGCAGTAAAGAACAAGCAGACAACCTTCTATGCTGTGCTTGTGTGAGCTGCACTGCTTCTGCGGCATGTATGGCTACAAACACATTAATCACAACACTTCATACTGTCCTCAGATCCAGACACCAGGTGGATCGAGCGGAAGAGGAGGACATGTCACCGTGCTCCTCTTGCAAAGCACTAGCACATATGTGCTTTGCAAACTGCATTAGGAGAGCTGTTTGGAAACACAGTTTGCTTAAGAAAAGCCAGAGAGCTTTTGGAAAAGATGCAGCAGCTCATCATGTGATAATTCAAGCAGCTGGTGCTGCCCACAAGGACCAGCAAAGCAGTGGCTGTACTCACAGTGCAGCGGGTCTGCCATGAGGAGTTGTCCTCCCACCAATGTCCCAGGACACAGATGGCTAAAAAAAGGTATTTGTTGAAGCAAAATGGGTGTATGGAGGTCAGCAGACTCGTGTGGCTAGATTGGTTTCCTGGCCAAACCAGTCATTCAGACAGAAGAAATGATGGTTTCTAAAACACTCCTTAGCAAACCTCCAAGAAACTTCTGGCAAGAGGACTGTGACAGATACTTAGCCAGGCTGAAGAGCTTTAACATTCAGAGCTTTTGCACTGCTGGAGCCATGAAATGTTTGTTGTTGTTGCTCAACTGAAGAGACATCTATAAAAGCACAGCTCTTGCGTTTGAATAATGGAAGGTTCCAGTTCTGTGCAACATTCAGTGAAAGAAAAATGAAAATCTCACAGACCTGTTTTACAGGCACAGTTGTATTCCCATTTGAGTCAGTAGGAACTACTGCTGGAATATAAATACAAGACATTTTATTTTTACCTCCCTATTCCCCAGAGCACACATGGGAGGGGAGGTTTGTCTGATCAGTCATGCAGCACCAGACTCCTTTGCAGGAACTCAGATCCCTAACAGGGAAGGCCTCTCAGAGCAACTCCAAGAAAACATCAGGCTTCTTTTTCTGATCCATATTCATTACAGATCATATATAATAGGAAAGAAATATATGTCCATAACCAGAAGATAATAAAGAGTACAGCTATAAAGACAGGTGAACAAAGCACGGCACAATCTTGCTTTAGGTGAGGTGAATCTTCTTCTGATTTATCTATGGCTCCACTTTTCAGTCCAGAAAAACAGCCTGAGAGAAAAGTATTTTTCCACAGAAGTCAAAGAAAATGAGCCAGAATGGGAACTCTGTAATCTTCCTAGCATGTGCATTCAAATCAACATTTTTTTTTCCGGAAATAATTCCACGTGGGAATGAAAGCCAATCACAACCATCTGACCGATGAGCACGTAAATCAACTCTGCTGTGCTCAGCAGAGCCCGTTTTCCACATTTAGTGATTCTTGTAAAATAATACTTGTGACAAAAACAGAATTTAACCAGACGTGGGTGAAGGACTCAGTCTTTATTTGAGTAAGTTTCCTAAAGAACAGGAATCTCCGTTCCAAAAAAAACTTGGAAAGCAGGAATTATCCAGACCCATCCTATGCTCAGACAAAGCCTCTATGTTAGCATTTCACACTAAACAAGAATCATCTAAACCATCAAAATGCACCCTCTCCTGCCTTTTCCAAGAGCATGTCCATCACACAGGTTGTAGGTTCCACTTCACAGCCCTCAGCCTCTTGAAGCTTTACACTCTCCCTTGGGAAATGCTTTGAGAGCCACCTTGGGTCTGCTTGGGGGATTCAGGGCTAAAGCTCTACTTGACAGATGCAAAGATGACAGAAGGAGGTATGAAGACTGCTTCTTTGCTCTCTTCTGTGCTTTTGTATGAAATGTCCAAAACACGCTCAGTGAAACATTTTTATTGGCATGAGTCAGGGTTACAAAACTTTGTGGCTTAGGCAGATGACAGTACCAATCCCAGTTTTAGTGTTGGAGCCTATTCTGCCTGTAAAACCTGGCATGGATTTTCAGAAGTTTGGGAGGCAACATTTGGATAATACAAAGTCACTTTACAGCTATTCCTCAAGTGAAATTCCAGGTTTTAACAATGTAAATAATGAATTTGACAACTTCTTATGTCAACAGATAAGCTGACTCCTCAGGCACTGCCTCTGAAAAAGGTTCCAGTTAAGAATGTAAGTGAACAGGAGGAAATTCTCAGTGCCCGTATCAAAGACAGAGGACAACTGGCTTGGAAAGCCCTTTAGATTAGAAGTACATTAAACTTTCGCAATGGAATTGCAAAATGTGCCCTGGAGACTTCCAAAGCTCCCCATCCACTCCCAGCTCTGCTCAGCCACTCTACACGTGTCCAGCCACAGACCTGCCCCGTGCTTCAGCTGGAGCTAAAAATGAGATGAGACCATGTCAGAGCCAGTTTCACACCAGAGGGTAAAGACACGTCCAAACTATGCCATTGAGATCTAAATGCAAATTTTGTTTAGATATTCAAATGCTCTCCCTAACTTCATAATCTCCTAGAAACAAGCAAATGGAGAAGGTTCAACTGAATTTTCTTTGTGTCTTGGGAGTATCATTTGAAGTTTCAAGCGGGAAGTAACATCAAAAGGTACAAATCAATCTGGCAGGATTTTCACAACTCCATTTATATGGATGAAATTATTTCTGTCTGTACTCAAGAATAATGGTATGGAGTTAAATATTTTATAAAAAAGTTTCTAGTCCCATAGAAAAAGTAGCAGATGTACCAGACAAAGTTTCTGATCACTGACTGTAATGCAAAAACTCAAAACTTGACTTTCTGTTTCACTGCCAAACATGCAAACATGACTAACTTCCAAAAAGGACAGGGGAAAAAAAGGACTAGAATCGAAATTAATCACACAACATTCAGAACACACTGTTTCATTATTGGATAGCTGGTGTTTCTTGGACATATGAAAGAAGAGCTGCTTTGAGACAGAGAATGATCTTCAGAATTCCTTTTAGCCACACCACACAAAGAGGGGATGCTCCTAGGGGATTTTGCATGTGGGTTTTGCCTTTGGGAAATGGTCACTTATCTGTTGGCTTTAATATTCTACTTTCTGATCATTATTTCCAGGCTGAAACCTAAGCTGAGGAAAACAAGCACTCACCCAGCTGTGGCAGGTAAACACTGTCACTCGGAGCTGCTCATTTTTGTGGCAGCAGTAGCTCACCTCCTGCTCTTGGCAGCCAAGGAGCTGCGCACACTTCTCCCCAAGGGTGATGCAGAGTGAGACTCACACCCTGTAGGAGCCTCTCTCTTTCCATTAACTACAGAGCCGGTCAGAGGAAATTATACCCTTAGCTAAATTTAGTTATTGTGAATCCCCTTCCCACATTTGAGTACGCTTCATACCAGGCCGATCTCGCAGCAGGGAATGATTAGCTGAAGTTAAGCATCTGACAATCCACTTTAATGAGCAATAAGTGATGGCAACCTGCCATTAGCTTCAGTTGAATAGCTTTTATTTTTAGCTGGTGTTGCTCAGATGCAGCTTCCATCCAGCATGTGCTGGGAAAGCTGTCATCCCAAAGTAGTCTCCAGGTCTTGGTTGTGCCAGTCGGAGTGTCAGGGCTCAAGAGCTCCAGTTCCTGGAGGTCAGAGAAAAGTCACTGTAGTTCTGGGAAAGTTTCAAAGAGTGAGATAAAACAAAAAGCCTGAAGGAATAGCACAGAGACACGTGGTCCCAAGAGACTTTGTAAGAAAAGTTACTGAAATCCTGAGAGCGTGCTGAATGAATGAGCAGGGTCTCCAGGGAGAGAAACAGCACAAGGGGAAGGCACAGAGAGAGTCTGCTGAAATAAAACATGATTTTGGTACTGTCCAAGAGTGCCCAGTGAGAGGAACAGCTGCAGAAGTTCTCTGCTGTATCTGCTGCTTCACATGGATCTAAACTTTCATCAGAGGTGATTGTAGGGAGGGGCATGGGAAAAGAGCAAGATGAATTCTCAGGTGAATATAGGGCAGGATCTCAGTTTCTACAGATGAGCATTTAACTGAGAAGCTCCTGCACATGAATGCAGAACATGTCTTTGTGCCTCTAAAAAGACCCCAGGGAAGTGTGCAACCCAATCTCATGGCACCAAGCACTTGAAGAGCAACTGAAACTCTTGCAGTCCCTCTCTCTGAGTGTCCCCCCTCAGAAATACGTTTTCATATAACAGCTTACAACTGTGATGGGTATCTACAACTTCTCTGGTTGGAGGTTTGAGCCTTTTTGTCTCCGTTTATCAGCCCAGAGACCCATTTGACCCCTCACAGAAGCTGCTGTAAGTTCATGACGAGAGGAATAAGAGAATAGAACACTCAGAGTGAACCTACCAACTGGTTGGTGAGATACTCCTAGCCAGCTTCTATCCCAAAATACTATGAGAGGGCTCAAGGCAGGGCAGTAACGTACATTCTAGGGGATCTTGAAGCAACAGCTTTCTAGAATAGATTTTTACCGAATGAAAGGCTGTAAAAAAGCTCAGAAATAAAGCAGTTGCTCCACACAGCAGAGCTTGAGGCCAGATGCACTATTTGTATGCACTTGATTTCATTCACCCATCCTCTTGCCTCAAGTTTGTGCTCAGCAATGCCCTGGAGCAGCCCAGAGCACAGCAAGAGCAAGTCCAAAACGTTTGCTGTGAGGGCACATTGGAGGAAACTTCCCAAAACACCTCACAGCTGGGAGAGCAGATTTATGGAGTCAAGAGTCACACATTTTGCTTTTACAAAGGAAGGAAATAAAAAGTCAAGACTAACAAGATCCAGAAAGGGCATGTTTGGGGTTTTTTGAACAAATCAACATTTATTTCAATTTAGTCAAACAACTTGTTGAAGCACTTAGATCTAAGTTCTACTTTACATTTTGTATTTACACTGTCCTCATTCTGTGACAAAAATAAAATAATTCCCGACCCTGAAGTTTCCAGAATAAGTGTAGCTAGCAGCAAAAATAACAAAGCCCCAAACACAAAGCAAAAATCTCCCTTGATATATTTTGATAGGAGACTTATGCATGTTCCGTAAAAAAACCCTGAACCTTTATGTAAAGCTATATGGGATGATGAGGGGGTAAATGTCATGTTTGAAGCTGAACAAGAAGAGCAGCATTTGCTGGCCTTTGCAAGTACACTGTTACTTTTAGCATAAGGAACTGTGAAATGCTTAGACACCCACATAGAAGCAGACTTTTTAACTTT
Source organism: Sakesphorus luctuosus (assembly GCA_013396695.1). Lineage (NCBI taxonomy): Eukaryota > Metazoa > Chordata > Aves > Passeriformes > Thamnophilidae > Sakesphorus > Sakesphorus luctuosus. Next base: position 170,667 of record VWZD01012453.1, read on the forward strand.
GATCTAAGTAGTTTTGCTCTGCTGGGAGCGTGAGGGTACCAGAGTCTGCGAATACCATCTTTTATCCTGGATGTTAGGCACAAAACCAAACTTTATTACACATGGTTTCCAAGCAGCTGTGAGGACAACACAAGCCTTATTCTTTTGTGAAGTGTCAAGGGTCAGCTTCATTCAGCAGCTTCCAAATTGAGCTACTGTAAGAATTTTGAAGTAATTTTTCAGTTAAATGACATCATTGCTAAGGTCAACTCTGCCTTACACTTGAAGGCAGCAATCTCGATGACAAGGTGGACCACTCTGCTGAACTGGATATTTGAATATTGTATTTAGGTCTCCCTACCTCAAAGGAAACTCTGTCTATGTACCCAAACAATTCTTCATGAAAACAACAGAAGAATATCAGTGACAAAATTGGAACTGGAAAACAAGTAAGAACAGAACCCAAAGCTTTTTGGGATAGGAAGAAAAACTGCATATTGAGAAAGAAGGGATTGGTCATTAAACTTTCCAGGCACACACAGGGCTCAGAAAGCACAGAAAACAAGCAGAACAAACAAACACAACTGTGTGCATCTTAGCATCAGCTTCTTTTGCCAAATGCAGTAGCTTCCAACACTCAGCAGCTGTCTCTTGCTTTCTAGTGCTGTGGAGTTCTCTTTGGTACTTGGAGGCTGTGAGGAGCTCCAGGCAAAGAGAGAGTCTTTGTCCATTTACCAACCAATTCCAAAGGCGCTGATCTTGAATAACTTTACTAAGCAAGAGTGACACAGATGTTTAGGAAAGGGGGCTTTTCTCTTAGTAAAGTTGTGGTAGGTGCAGTGGAAACCCAAGGCAATCTACATGCTTGTCAAATTGTGCCTAGGTAAGAACAGAGTCCTCCATGAACGTCTCTCATTTGTTCACTCTTAAATTATTCAGGCTCTGACAGCCCCTGAAAAGAAAAGAACGGAATAAGAATAAGTTGCAAGTGGTGCAGGGCAAGGGTGGACACCATGTAACCACCAAGAACAACGAGGTTGGGGTGTTTGACGACAGACACACTGCAGCTGGAGCCTTCAGGGCTGGTGCCCAAAGCAGCTTCCTCCACACCCTTGTCCTCCAGAAATACTAGCAGAAAATACAAGCTCAAAGCAAAGGTGCTGGTTGGGATGAATTAAAAGAAGTAATGAATGAAGTCAATGCAAACAGTGGTTTGGAAATAAAACACACAGATAAGAACTGCTGGTGCTTGTGATGCTTTGCTCTTTCAACACAGCACAGGAAAATGGCTAAGCAGCTCAGAGACTTTTTATTGCACACTAAAGACTATCAGTGAGACTTGTGGGAAGCTTTAATTAAGTCAGCTTAAGTAGGAAAACCAGAACATCACTTGCCGTCCCATATAACAGGCTCACGCAATCTATGCCTTGGTTTTTTGTTTGACAGCTCCCTAGAGCAGGGAACAGCTCTGTGAGGAACCTTCCCTGTGACGCCAGTCAACAAGTTTATCAAATTTCAGGTGACGAAGTCACTACTACACTCTGTCTGCGTCAGCAAGAAAGATGGACAGGAACTTGAAGTTTCAGAGAGCATCTGCTGCATAAGAACACAAGAGCCCTCTGCAGCACCCTGCCGAGGTCTCAGCCCTCTGAAGCTGTGCTACTGCCTTGACCCAGCCACCGGCCTTTCCAGTGAGGCTAGTCCTAAGAAACTCATTGATTTTGACTTTTGGAGAGCCACATGGAGCCTTCCATAGCTTTTATGGTGCCTATACCATTGCTCCTTACCAGCAGCACCCTCATGGAAAACAATTCTGCATCCAGCATAACAGAGACGTGGAGAGGTGTACTGCATAAACTGTACTGCTGCATTCCCATTTGCATCACTGACTCTCATCACAAATAGCTGTAAAAATGCTCTACTAAGCAACACATCTAATAAACTATAATCATTATAAAAGCCATCTTCACTATTGCTGAGTATTTGCTTCCTTTTGCAAGGATTAGTCTAGCAGCAGAGGCTCTGATTTTAGGAAGACTTTATCGAATACAGGTGATCTGTTACTGCAGTGTAAGATGACTGATCACAAACATCCAACTGCTTGATAGTTTAGTATCTCCAGGACAGGTGACTGCAGTGAATATTCAGCAAGCATCAGTCTTAGAGTTTGTCTGGAGCTTGCCTTGCTGTAGAGGCTTGTCTTAGACACACTGCCAGATCAAATTTTACAGCAACACAGCTCTGAGCATCTACAGCCCCCTGCCCCCACCCCTCTGCCTCTAAGCAGCCAGGGATCTTTAAGTCTCAGTAATTTCTCTGACACTAAGACAAAGTCAACTAAGATGCTGCTGCCTGCTCAGCACCTGTGCCCTGGCAGGAGCTGTGCTCTGCCACTGTGGAGCTCAACTTACCACTAACATCCAAACCATTTGCCTCCTTCTTGCCTAAAGCTATGATTTTCCTTCTGCCATTCTAGAAAGGATCCCTGTTGATTAATACTTATTCCATTTCCTAAAGAAATCTTTTCAGCCTCCACATGCTTCCGCTGAGAGCGATGTTTGAATATTGTGCTGATCCTCAGGGTTCAAACTACAGAAGGTACAAAGAACACCAGACTTGAGGCACTTCAATGGTATTCGCTGTGAATCATCATTTCACATTGTACCACTCAGACACATTTGGATCTAAAATACATTTGCATTTCTAATTAAAGCAGATTACCATTAGTAACTAAAGAATGTCTTAAATCAGAATCCTTAGGCCATAAAAGCTAATTGCATGATGCTAAAACTGGATTTCAAAAATATACATATTATACCCCCTGCAGGATTAATTAGGCAACATCTCTTCAAAAGAGTTCTCAGAAGTGTATTTATTCAGCATGTGGTTAAATTATACTGGTTGTGCAACACTTCCCATGGCCTGCCTTGGCACACACTGCTGTGGCAGCAGACAGCTGGGGCCTTGTTCATCAGGGGTGCTCAACATGTGCAGATCTGATCCAGAACTGCAGCAAAGCCCAGTCCATGAAGAGGAACACACACGTGGGTTCATGCTGCTGCCTCACCACCACTCAGATGCTTCAGATGCTGCCTTCCCCCTGATGCAACCCTGCTGCTGCTCCCCACGGTGCAGTGGGTGTTGTTCTGGCCACAGTCAGCTGGTGCCACAGAACAAGCCGATCCCGGGTACGTGCGGGATGTGCTTCCCAGGACATGTATGCCTACATAAAGGCTGAAATTAACTGGGCAACATAAATCTGGAAGCTATCACTGCTGACTGTTTGATGCCCAGTTGGTAATCAGTTTTCTACATGACCTCAAGAAAATTTCTGGGTGACCACTGAGCTGTAATGTGTTTTGAGACAGGTTACGACTGCATGGCATGTCCTGGGGGTGCAAGAAACCTGTGCTCACTAAAGCTGCGTGTGCATTATGAAGAGGTGAGAAAAAAATCCAACACAGCATAACAGGGCACATCCTCAGCTGCTGTACTTCATAGCTACGATTGTCAGCAAGCCCAAACTGCATGAAAAAGAGTCCTCTGAGGATTGAGCTGTAGCTGGGGATATGCCACTCCCTGCTTTTCTCTGTGTTCTGATCTGCTTGCTCCATGTGAAAAATGAACACAGAAAATGCTCAGAAAACATAACAGTAGAGACAGATCCAGTGTCGCCAAATCCAGTCCCTTCTTATCATGGGCCAGAGTCTCTCTCTTTCCTAAATGTCTAATTCCATGCTGTCTTGTGCTAGTTAACAAGGGATCTTTGCTTATAACTCACATACAGACTATACTTGTGCTTTCCTGTAGATAGCAACATTAAATTTCCATGTTTAATATACAATCTTCCAGTACAAAAGATCATAATCTCCACCAGAAACCACCTACTGGTTCCTCAGGATGATGTTTGCTAATGCAGCAGACCCAGCAGGTCTGCCTCCCAGGATTCACCTCTTTAAGGAACTTCACAGCCTGGAATATATTTTGCAGGGATCCAAGATTTCAAAGCTGTTGAGCTGTACCAGGACTAGCAATGGCTGTACCACATGGAGCAACCAAGTGCAACAAGGGCAACAAAAGAGCAATTACTAACCCGTGTCAACACACGAAATAGGAGACACACTTTTTCCGTTTTCCAAAAGTACTGAGCAACCACAGTTCCTGTATAGGAAAGGAGCACCCATAACCATTGGGAAGTGCTGGGAGGTCAGGGAGTAAGAAACCAGGCAGGGTTCTGCAACATGATCTTACGTGTGCTACATCAGTGAAAATCAAACGAAAAATACATAAACTGAAATATACAATGGGTCTCTGTCCATCAAAAAGAAGAAACCCCCATGGCTGTTCTACTATTAACTGCTCTAATTCAGCCTGTAGGTTCTATTGTTCATCTCATTAGGACTTCACTGGAGAAATTTTCATACTTTGTCATATTATCTGAAAGGAGCCCAGGTGATGTGTATGATTTCAATGTTTTCAGCCTGCTGGGGAGAGGATTGTGGGATTGGTCCAGGACAGACTGAAGGATTGAGAGACAGGTCAAACTCAAGGGGAGACCCAATGGACTTCCCTAATTACCTTTAATTCCAGGACTGGCTTGCGTTTCAGCTTAATCAGCCAGAGGAAACATGAGGAGCTAAAGCAAACAGGTTAATTTTTGGTTTGTGGTTTTCCAATGGTAAAGGATGGTCAAGGGAGATGTTTTCAAGCTTATCTCATCAGTTATTTTCTAGTAATTCTTTACATATCTTGAAGTCCTACTTTTGATCTATGCATCTTTTTAAAGAAAACAGCCACATGTGCTTCTACAGTTGTGTTAAAAGCTGTCTTTACATGACACTGATGTCATATTAGCAATTGAACTATTCTGCAATAGCAACTGATGTGCAGTGGCTAAACTGGCAGAAAATTGGATTTCCTGAAAACCACAACATCTGTAGATACCTGCTGCAATCACTGACTGCCCACCAACTGCTCCTTTGAAAAGGAACTGCAACTTTTGCTGAACATGAAATGCTTTCATAAAGTCTGTTGACAGACAAGAATTAGACTGAAATGAAACAGTGTTCTGCAGTGTTTGAGAAGTTTCTTGATGCTTTTTTTAGACCAAAACATTCTGAGGTTTGGGTTTTTTTAACTTTGAAATGATAGATTAGTTTTCCCAATTCATATGCAAGTTTTAACAAGGTGTATGCTGAAACATAACAGTTTGGGAAAAAAAACCAAACAAAAACCTTCTGGGGTCATGTGAAATAACTGGCCTTTTTGTTTCACTTTAAAATGGAAAGATTTTATTTCAGCATCCGTGCATTGAATTCCTGAACAACACATCTATCTGGCACTTATTTTATAGGAAAACAGCATGTTCAGTTACCCCCATCTCTTTGCACTGAGCAGGGAATTACCCAAGCTATATTTTTCATAATTATCTGTTCTCCTTCCCTTAGAATTGTCTCCTTTCTTCAGGCTTTTGACAGGATGAATAAAGCCTTGTGAATTCCTATATGTTTTGTGGAGTGAATGGGAAATTTAGGAGCTTTGCCTACATAAAAGCAAATCCTATGTTTCTTTAAAGTTGGACAAATTTATAGAAGTTGAAAACAATGCAGCAATCTGAATAATAAAGATCCCCACCACATATTGACCTCCAGACTAGTAAGTGAAAGTTCATCTTTACAGAAGCTGTTGCTATTTTACACAATCCAAAAGTAGTTAGAGCTGTCTAGCAGTGTGCATAAATTTCAAAAGACAAAAAACCCCAAACACTACTATTGCTTGGATCTTGAAAACAGAGAAAGTTGCTCAAGCATCCCAACACTGGCACTGATATGGTAAACATCAGATTTACAGAAACTGGCTGGTGACAGATGAGAGCAGTGAGCAGAAAGTCTTGTGCAGTAACCAGCACTTCTAAAAACCTCAAACCTCCTGAGCTCTTGAACACTTGCTATTTTACAGTAATACAGACCCACTGAAAATCTGACCTGCTGTATCCATGGACAAGGTTCCTACACTCAAAAACCCTCATGCAAACAGGTAAGATTTAATAACACTTAAAACTAAGCAATCCTAGAGCGAGTTCACTGTTCCCTCAGCCTGCCAGCGGAGTAGTGGCCATGCTTCTCCTTTGGCTGTCCATGTTCAGAGGTTTTCAGCCTCAGGACTTCTCCTGAAACCCTCCTCTGTGCCGTTGCCATGCACACAAATGCTAACAGGTTCAGAGTGATGAGTCTATTCATCCCAAAGACTGGCATGGGGACTGTCAGTCATGCTTTTGGGACACACTAAACTCAGGACTATCCATCAGAAGGGAGCAGCGCAGATGTGAGAAAGCACAGTTTCACACTAACAAAATGTGAAGGTCAATAAAGAACATTTTTTTGCTAACAGTATTCACCTTGTCAAGTTAATGCTGCTTGCTCAACTGAGCAGTATTTTCATCAACTCTCTTGTCCCTTCCAAGAACTCTCTGCTATGACCTACTCTGACTCCTGAGTCAGCCTGCAGAGGTGGGAAAACACAGGACTTGGAAGACATGTTCCTGTCATGGGCTTACCAGTTTTCTCTCAATAGAACTGGTAGGAAATACCTCACCACAGCCATTTGTTCATGAATTTTTCAGGAGAAAGAGCAGAGCTCAACTCTGGCATGAGAGAGACTGCCTACAAAAGACCAGTACATTTGGTCCTCTTGACTTTACTGAGATGTGGCTGATGAGCAAGAGATAGACATCATCCAAGGAGTTTATCTGGGGAAGGTAATAGTTTCCTCATATTTCTCATTCAAGAAGAACCAGGAAACTAAGCAAGCTTTGGTTGACACCCTTAATTTTACTATTGTTTTCACTTCTGCCTCCATTTTGATGGAACTGCTTTGGCCATGCATTCCAATTATGCTTTACACAGTGTAACCATGGTTCAGCCCGAAGCACTAAATAAAATATGGTCAAATTAGGAAATGTTATGGGCCCTGAATACATTACTGCAGATCACTCTCTTGCTACCACTCAGCACAAAGGTACCAGTTCCCTTAGCAAAGCTCTGCAGCTCTGTAACAGTGTCAGCACCTTCTATAAAAAGCACCATCAGATCTCACCTTTTACTTAATGAAGAAATAACTTTTATTAACGTGCTGTTGACAGCCCTTGCAATGATGCTGGTTTTCCTAACTTCCAGTTAAGGCTCTGTTTCTGATTAGCTAGGAAAGATGTACAAGGTGGCTGGCTGAACTCCCTTGACTGCACATAAGTCACCATCACTCTGTCAAGAGAAGCTGTCTTTGCTAATATTACAGCTGAGCACCAGTAACAAATCAAAGACTCAGGCAAGAAAAGGAAAAGGAAGGAAAGAAAGAAAGCAAAGAAAAAAACCAACAAACTAAACCAAAACAAACAAAACTGCAGAAGAAGGACCAAAACTGTAGGAGATAGGAGCAGCTGGAGGGACAGAAAATTTAAAATAAGTGCTTTACCAAGAGTTTAGCAGAGACACAAACCCACTCAACCTCTCATTTTTAACACACTGAGGTTCAAGGTTTGACATTCAGATTAAGCTTCTTTTGTTCTGACATGAAAAGTTTGGATACAATTAGCAGCTTACTCAAAAGAGTAACTGTTCAAGGAGGCAGAGGACACGTTTTTTACTGAAGCCAATACAACACATCCATTTAAATCCATCCTCCCTGTTTCTGGCTTCCCTCAAGTAGAAAGGGTTCTATATTCTCACTCAAAAACAGTCTGCAGACACATAATATTACCTAGAATGGGGTTTAAGGTGTTCAACTCTAGAAGTTATTCTGACAATTGATTACTGTTAATCACACACCCCTTTGTTTATCTGTACCTGATACACTCATAGTCCAGTAGATGGGAACATCTCTCTCCTTGTGCTCAAAGAAAGGCATTTTCTCCACCTTGTTAGTGCTTTCCACTCTGCTGGTGCCCCTTATTCTCTGAATAAGGCCCTGGGTGTAAGACAGCACACAGCATTTAATTTCTGGTTAAATCTGAGTCACTGGCTAGTCTTCACAGCTCCACCCAATCTCCATGCTCCCACCCACTGATGAACTTCAAAGCCCTGCACTGAAGATAGTGCAGAGGAATGGGACTCACCCACTGGACTTTGGTCTATGCTCAAAGGCAGCAAAATTTTGACCTTCTCAGATCCAAGGCATGCAGTGGACCATTTGCTTTAGAAAAGACATTTCACAAAGCAGGAATCCCTCCCATCTCTTCATTTCCCTCACCAGTACCCTTTTAAAGCAATCTCTAATTTGAACCACACAGGTAACTGCGGAGATAAACTTCATGTAAAAAGTAAATAAAGTATATTTGTTACATATAAGGCATACAGTTGTAACCCTGCACTGATTTCTAAGGAGAGTTCAATGACTTTTTAGCTATCAGAACACCAATAGAATTTGAACCCTTCTACTGGGGCCAGTTTTGCAGTATTAAGAAGCATCCTGTTACACTAGATCTCTTTGCATTTGCACATTTAAGAGATACAGCAAAAAGTCTTGTTTTTCCACTCTTGGCTTACTAAGACCATTGGCCTAAAGGCTATACAAGTCTACTGCTTCTAACTACCTCTTGTTACGACTGAAAGTAAGACTCTTGCTCTGCAGCACTCCTATATTAGGATTCATATCTCTCCATACTTCAGAACAGACAAGTAGTCCTAATTTAGTTCATGCAGTGGACTATTGAGGTCAGAGCAAAATTTTAAATGGTACTAAGTGTCATTTGCTTTCTCTGGATGGATCCCAATAGCTCTGTACATGGGCAAAGCTGACAAGATCAGAAACTCACCAAGAGAAACAAGCAAAAAAGCAGCATCAAGGTCTCTACTGCTGCAATAGACAGGAGAAAACTAATGCAAGAGAGTAGTTTGAGTCATCTATCAAACTCCTTCAGAGGAATGTCCAGTTACACAAAACTTACGTATTTCATGATACACTGGGGATTTAGGGTTTGGGTTTTTCAGCTCTGCATTATTATTGCTATTTAGGATATTAAGCATCCACATCACTTCCAAGCTCCACAGCATGAAAAGCACTGACACAGCTCATACAGACACAACCAGTGTTTGAGCACAGACTGCATGCTCATCTTCTCAATTTATCTCTCCCAAAGGTTCCTATTTGCACCACAAAACCTCCTCAGTTGTTGCAAAAGATCAAGATACATCAGGCATCTGTCACCAGGAAAAAGCAGAGCCAAATTTCCAATGGAAAAGGGAAGGCCACTTACGGGCAGCACTGAGAATAGTTGCAAGGTGCTTCACATCCCTCTAAAATATAAGCTACAGTCACCTATTTGCACTGCAAGTTCCAGATCAGTGAGAAGCCCTGGGAAGAGCAGTATCCCCTCCAGAAGCCCAAATGATCACTGAAAATGCAGAATACATGAAGTTAGAGCTTCAAAGGTCTAGTTTTTACTGCCCACAGTAAAGCACCTCAAAGTTTAATGGCAGAGGCTGCAAACAGGGGCACACTGATGCTGTAATCTGGGGCAGCTGAATCTCTCATCAAATGTCAGGTTTGGTACCTGCTTAAATTCAGGCAGTATTTCCATCATCTGACTACCTCTGGTTTTCTTTAATAAATACAGCATGACAGATAGCCTTTCACAACTTTCTGCCTGAAGTTTACTACCAAGGACAAGAAAGATGTAAATCAATTTGTATCAGAAAACACCTTTTGTTACCAACCCAATAAAGTAGAACTGCAAACACAGTTAACATTTCAAATGGTGAGAGAACAGCCAGCTGTTTCCCCTTCCCCCTTCTAGAGACATCTGTAGGCAGGACAGGCAGCGGGGAGATTTTAACCCGTTAGAACCAACATTTTCAAGACCAGAGCCCTGTCAGGGAGCTTGAATACTACTCCAACCTGGTGGATGGGCCAACACATTAAAGCACTGACTGTCCAAGAGATTTGGCTTTCACAATCATTTAGTACCACAGCCTTTCTGTGGTAAGCCCTATCCCTACAACTGGATTACATGTTCCTTCTTAGTGGCTGCAAAACAGTGGGGTGCTGTGCACTGACCTCAAGAAGCACTTATTTGGCATGAAGTAGTGTGCTCTCCCTAGGCTCAAAAAGATCAATGTCTTACAAAGACATGGCAAACTCCATCACCAATTTGTTTGCTGCTGTCACCACATAAGTATGACTCTAACTCAATAGGTTATAGGAAAGAGCATTCCTTCATTGCAAATGTTCACCTTGAGAAATTAGTAGGCCCACCCATCATCAAAGTCATCTTTATCTGCTCTTTATCTGGGTTCCACAGTTAGCAAAAAGCTACATTTGAAAGCTACAGTTATAAAAAAAAGGAGAGAAAACAAAAGCCAAGTTTTGTTTGGGACATTTTGCTTGGCCATTCAGAGAACAGGAAATATCAAACGCCACAAACAATCTCCAAAAATTCACATTATCCAGAACTAGTTCAAGACCCATATCACAGCATAAAAATTGCATACTGGGAAACCTTCAGTCAATGCATCTGATCTGTGCTGTTCCATGTAAAAGCCAGATTTTATTTTTACAAGGCGCTCCAGCTGCCCTGGCTTTCCCACATCTCTCTCAGCGCTCCAGCTCAGCCAGCTTCCCCAGACCTCCCCCCATCACCATTCAGAGATTTGTGAACTGTGAGAAACAGATGTTCTCAAAGCATTTTGCTCCTACCCGAGCCCAAGAAAGACTAGAAGGGAAGGGAAAAAAACCCCAAACCCTCATTCAAGCAAATATTTCTCCCCGCCCTATTGACCCTACAGTCCCAGGATGTTTCCTACCAGTAACGTTAAAATGTATAACTGTATAAACAGTATCAACTTCAGCCCTCTCGCTCCGGTTACCGGCTCACCTGCCTCTGTCCCCGGGACCGAGGGCACTGCTGTCTCTCCGCCTGCCCCTGTTCCCGGCTTGTTCCCGGGGCAGCCGGCGGGGGGGGACACTTCCCTGCCCTCTCGGCCCCCCAGCACCCTCCCTCGGAACAGGCTCCCCACCGGAGATCGCCACAGACCTTTCAAGGGGCGGCAGCAGCAGCAGCACTTCGCCAGGAGCCATCCTACACCGGAGCGGGCGGGATAGGCGCGCCTGCCCGCTTTCATGCTGCCTTCGGGCTGCTCATGGCAAGGGGCCACCGGACCGCTTGGGAAAAACAACAAATCAAATAATAACAATAACGAAAAAAAAAGCCCTAGAGCCAAATGACTATTGAGGATCAGCCGTGATGCGCGGCCGAGCCGCTGGCGGCCGCGGCGCCGGAGCCGCTGTCCCCGAGCCGAGCGCGCTCTGCGGGGGCGGCGCCTTGAGCGAGGGGCGGCGGGGGCGGAGCGCCCGGCCCGGCCGGGAACGGGGGGGCTGCGGCCGGACGGGGCTCCCGCCGCTGTCTGGAACGAAAAGGGAGATTTTCGGGGGAAGAAATGCGGTATCTGCGCCCGGGCAGGCGGCATGCAGAGTCGGTAGCGAGAAATAAAAGCTGCCTGGGAGGAAGTTTGCTGAAGATTTGATACGTTGCGGAGGGAGAGTTCCTCCAAAGCCTTTAAAAGGCAAGATTTGTATTGCTGTGGGTTTTCTAAACTTACAACTTTTCCTTTTTTATTTATTTTTTCCCCTATTACCATTCCTTAGCTCAAGCATCTGACAGCTAAACCTCTTTAAAACTAGCTGAAAAGGCTGCCCAGCTGGTTGTGATCCTAAGAGCTCTGCCTGCTTCCTGCAGCCGGAGACCTGCCTAAAACACAGCAGGGGGAATGCCTACCCTGCTTACACATGGACCAAGACACTGAAAATCCAGAAGCACGGCTTATTTTGGAAGGTGCCAGCCTATTATGTTGGGATTTCCCACCTAAAGCATAGAAAACTGGAGGTGCCAAAAACATCCTGAACCTTGCTGGAGGCAGCTGGTAGGAGAGGTTGGGCAGGATTCCAGAGCAACACCATCATAGTTTTGCACTCTTGCATCAAAACCTGAACAAACCCAACAAGCTTCTTCTCCCAGGCAGGAAGAGGTCTTGAGAGGGAAGAGCTGAGGGCAGATGTGCTATGCTTTATGCCTCTGTGTACCAGAGCTTCAGCCCGAGCAGGCATGGCTCTACTGATGCCACAGACTAAGGCTTTTGGTAATGGCTTTGGAGTAAGTGCCAGTACTGTGCAGCCAAGGGCCATTTCTGGACAGGAAAGGAGAGCTGTGGCCACAGCAGAGTGTTCACAATCCCACCCTGGGTTGTACCTATTGAGTTGGTGGTGTTGTCCAGCGACAGGCCTGTACTGGCTGATTCCATATAACCACCAGGTGGGATCATGAAGACCCTGGAGCCATCCTGACAGAAGGACCTCAGCACCTGGTGCCAGAACAGGGCCAGAGGCCCTCCCTGAGAGACTCCCTCCACCACAGCAGCAAATAGGAAACTTTCTTGCTTCGCTACTGGCTGCTCTGCAGGAACTATTCTTCAACTACAGCCTCACTGGAAGGACTGACCACCTCATAACAAGCCTTAAACATGCAAATTTTTCCTGCCAGTGCCCTTGAGCACCAAGGTGCTTTCCAGTACATAAGAGCAAAGGGCACCATAACTCCACTTGCCTTTTTCTGTGTGTCCTGTGTTTCTTTGACTTGGGTCTTTGCCTATCTGGGAGCTGCAAGGGAATGTCTCGAGGGTGCACTCAGGGCTCTTGTGCCTGTAGCAGGGAGATAATATGTCTCACACAAAGCAGAAACCGCAGCTGCAGCCAGAGGAGGAAAGGGTGGACTGGGAACTAGCTGGGACACCCCTGCCTTCTGCACCTCTCCCTTTCCCTGTTTGCCTCTGCCATGGCTTCCCAAGCAGCAGCTCTCCAGGTGGCCATTTTGGCTCCCAGAAGTGCCAGGCAGTAAGCAGGCATGAGCTTAGGGCCTAAGTGATTCAGGAAACTTGTAGCAGGGCTATTCTGAGAAGACAGCTCCTTGCTTCTGCTTTCTACTTTGTACTGCATCTCTTTTTTTCCTTTATTTTTCTAATCAAACCTCGTACACCACACCCACCTCCTGCCCCATGGGCTGGCTGCCTCCCACCTGATCTCAGCTTGCTTTGTGCAAAAAGAAAATATGCTTTTCACTGACACTTCATTGTTCATGGGGCAACTGCCCAGACTGGCAATACGGGCTCTGGGGCAGGAGCAATCCATGTACAGCACCTGGTTTGCCAGAGCCCAGCTCTTGTTGGGTTTTAAAAGTCAGCTTAAGAAAATCGTTAAGACTGCTCTTTCAAGAAACTAGGAAACGTTCTAAGGGGCGCATTTCACCCCTAAACTCTCATGACTCTTGGAAGAGCTGTTCACTTCGAGGGCCCGCACTGGGGACCCCAGTGTGGTGGTGGCGGGGCCAGTGGGGACACCCGGCGGCAGGGCCTGGCATGGAGGGGCGACCCTGGGGTAGCGGGGGACAGGGCTGCTCGGAGACATCGACCGAGGGCCAGAGAGCGGCGGAAAAACGCGGAGTGTGTGACAGCAGAGGCACTGCAATAAACCCTGCCTGGGGATGAGGCTTGGCTAAACCAGCTCATGGATATGGAGTCTGAGAACATGAAGAGGGTTTGAAGCAAGTTCATACCTCTTGTAATTGCAGCCAAACTTTAGAACATAACTAAGGTTCAATCTCTGCTCTGAAAAAAACCCTCTTTGCCTAATAAAAACAGTACTGAAGTCATTACTGTGGGAGGAGACAGGCTCCACCACTCCCCGATCTGCAGTTCCAGCAATGTTGTGAAGGTTATCTCTAAAAAGTTGCCCTTTAAAAACCTATACATCTATGCATACTCACTGATGAATTATACATGGAATAAATATTTTACAAAATAAGACTGAAAGCCATATTCTTAATAATCATAACTTATCAATTAGTCCCTATAAAGCAGAGGAGGAGATGCGCTATGGGCAGTCTAGCTCAGCTCCAGTCCTGGCTGAGGAAAACTTCAGTCAGCAGCAGCAGTGGGCACTATGCTGCCAACTGCACTGAGCCTTTAGCTTCAAGTAGGGACTTTGGCCTTTGGGATGTAGAAGTGTTGCAGAGATTGGGAGAGAGTGGAAATACGTACAGCCCACTTGCTCTACGTGAGGAACAAGGAGCTGCTTGTCTGGGGCTACAAGATAATTGGGCAGGATGTATTAGTGTGTGACTGTGGTCATGGATAACTTGTATGTCCCAGGCAAAGAAAGCATCCATGCCCTTATTCTAACCTATGCATGAGTCAAAGAATAGTCATAGAATGGTCTGGGTTGAAAGGGACCTTAAAGATCATCTCGTTCCAACCTCTCCACCATGGGCAGGGACACCTCCCACTACACCAGGTTGTTCGAAACACCATCCAGCCTGGCCTTGAACACTTCCAGGAATGGGGCAGCCACAACTTCTCTGGGCAACCTGTGCCAGTAACTCACCACACTCACAGTAAAGAATTTCTTCCTAATATCTAATCTATATGTCTCCTCTTTTAGTTTAAAACCATTCACCCTTGTCCTTGCCCATGTTAAAAGACACTCTCCCTCTTTGTTATAAGCCCCTTTTACTGAAAGGCTGAGTCACAGGAGTTCTTTCAGGAAACATCTCCTGGCACCACATTCCAAACACAATCATTATCTGCAGTGGAGTGGACAAGAAAATATTAGGGTCCTGACTTACTGCATCTGAAGCTAAAGCAATTAGCAGTGTGCCTGCACCATGGGCCAAGAGTGCTGCCCTGCTCAACACAGATGATGGAAGGGAAGTCATCTCAGTCTATTGTCAGGATGACAAGGAAATTACTTCTGTCTGCTCTTAAATACACTGTTAGAAAGTCCCCAGGCATATGAGTTGCTTTCATATGAAATCTAAGAAAGCCTGTAAAAAATTACTTTTGTTGTAGAGGGGAAATAAGTTCTCATACTTTTACCTGGCCTTTCTGTGCAAAATTTGGGGTGAATTATGGAACACAGATTTTTTCAGTGTCTCCAGCACTCCCTCATATCTGCAGTAGCTATTTCATGGCATGGCTTCATTTTTGGGTCAACACAAATGCAGTGAAATATGTCAGGCCCAGACTGCCCTGGAGGTCTGTAATGCAGAACAGCAGCGACAATATTTCTCCCGTAATAACAGGTGCTGTTTCCTCTTCCCATCACATATACGGAGACATGAATAAGGTAATAGCTGTCAGAAGCATCTGTTCATTACTTCTGCAAGTCAATCCTACATTGTGCTTTAGGGTGTAAAGTGATCCCTGCAGAAAATCCATCCCTATGGGCACCACTATCACAGAGTAAGATGTATTATGGCTGATTTATTTTGTTAATCCAATGAAACTTAAGTATTATCTACTCATTTCTTAGGAAGGAATAGGAAGCCAGCTATCTAACAGAAATAGGATGGCAAAAGGAAGATGGATTCATACAATTTTAAATACATCATTTAAATATGTGATATGACTTGCAGAGTCATACTCAGATAGTGCAACGACATGCAAGAAATTTCAGCTTTGGTAATAGGAAGAGTTAGGTACCTCTGCAAAGCATCCACATGGTGCAGACAGGACAGTAAACATGGACATCCTGAGAAGTAGTCAGTGAGGAACATCAGGAGTAAGACTTAGCAGAATCTGTTTTCAGTCTATGGTCTTGTTTCAGTTCATGGAGAAATGAAGAGGTACACAGCAGCTTCAGGAGCCCAGTGGATGTTACCTGACCGGTTTCATTACTTATTCTCTCCCTTGCTTTCTGGGTAACTTCAGGGGAAAAAATTACCACTACATGCCTCAATTTTAATATGTGCAATAGAAGGATATTAGCATTTCACATTCCTTTTAAAATGGTCTGAAACAGACATTAGACATCCTAAACTGAACCAGAAGAGTTGTTATTGTTAGATGTGCCTTGAAATGTGTGGGACAAAATATGGGTCTGACATTATTGACCTTTAGAGTCAGTATGAAAAATCACCTCAATCCACATGTCTTGCCTGCAAACACTACTTGCAAAACCAGGTAAATCTGAACAACTGGAGAGAAAGCAGATTGGCAGAGTAAAGCAGTCCTTGCTCAACCAGCACATTTCAGTACATTATTCTTGGCTCTGGCTCCAGCTATTTTCAACAGCACTAAACAGTCATTAGATTAAATCAAATGAACCACATTCTTTAAAAATAGCCAGAGCCTTGTCGTGCCAGTTGGAAAAAACAACAACTTTATTGGGTACTAAAACAGATAAAATAAATTAAAAATAAATAAATAACTGGAGTCATATTCCTTCCTGGCTCAAGAGCATACAACTCCAAGGAGAGATTTTTGGCTCCTCAGTTCTGCACAGTGGTAGGTAAAAAAAGAACATTCTCAACTAGCTAAACCAAACAAATTAAGAAGAAATACAGGCAGTCCAGCACAACCTCCACGCTGAACTGCAATGTAGGCATATGCTCAGCAAATGTTAGAATATATCATTCCCGATCCCTCTGCTGTGGATGTCAGCATGGGATGGATTTATGGCAACTCAGAAGAGTTACCATGACCTCACAACATCCTGGCGCACCAGCTCTACTGTAGAGCCTTAAAAGGCCACAGACAGACCTGTCTGCTCTGCTGCGATGCCCCTCACCTTTACAGACTGCTCAACCCACCTCTCCCAAACAGCAGAAGTCCCTTACTGACACTAGCCTCACTTTCTTTCCTGATTTACAACCCATCTTTTTTTTCTTTCTTGGCATCCTATAAAGAAAGAAGAGTCTGGGGAAGAACAAAGTTGCTTGGAGACTTAACCCCAAAAGTACCTTAAAAAGATCCTCAAGTAAAGGTGGGTGGCTGTAGAGCAGATCACAGAATAAGATACACGTATTTGCTTTTGTGTGATTCAGCCTGTTTCAAGGCAATTTAGAGTTGTCCCTAAAATATTCAGGTAGATATAACCCAGGATAGTTTCACCCAGTCTCAGGAGCAGAACACACCTGCAGAGCACATGTGTCCCTTCAGTCTCCAGCCTAACTTTGCCACTCAGAGTTCTCAGAAGAGATTCCTACATTGTTCAGTTCCTCTGGTTTCCTGGGCACAGGACCAATTCCACTATATACGCAGCTTCTTCCTAAGCAGTAACCATTTGCTGACAGTCAGTTCCTTAAGAAAACAGTTACAAGCTGGTGTAAAATACAGCCCTGCTATCATCCTCCAAGCCTCCAGGGTAGGTTCACCTGCTCTTGGACTGGCTCTACTGCTTCAGCGAGGCCTTGTGTGAATAGAGTACTTGTCTGACCTGCCAGCAGTACTGCCAGATGAGTTGTGCTCAGATGAGGCTGCAGCAAGAAGCCTCACCTCACAAACCAGTTTAACCTAAGAGGTCCAGTAAACAAAACCACACACCACATTATATTAGTATGGTATTGACTGGGTGCTGGAGAGGTATGCTGGATGGTGGACACATCCTGAACAAGCTCCTGGTCAGAATAAAAAACCCCAACCCTTCAGCAGAAAAGAGTGAAATAAAAAATTAAAGCAGGTTTTGTGTTCGTTTCCTGAAGCACTTATCTCCATTAGAACAGAGACATATCTTTGTGAGTTACAGCAATACCCAATGACAGAAGACAAGCAGCATTAAAACACTTGTCTTTTAGACATGTTTTGGCTCCTTTCTTACTGTGTTGGGTCTCAGTGGGGAAATCATAAGCCTATCTGAGCCCATCATGGTCTGCTTTCCAAGACAAACAGGAGCCTCACCCACTGGTGCCTGACAAAGGTGAGTTGTTGTTTAGCAACTACAAACTAATAGCGCAACAAAAGTATCCCTGGCCTGCCTGTCCCAGCTTGCCTGAGGTTGTTCTGTTTGGATGGTAGAAGCCACAGCTGATTTTCTCTTTAAATGGCATTTCTTCTTCCTTAGAGGAAGTTGTGACCAATTTTGTATTGTTTGTTTGTTTAATGAAAGAGTATTCAGACTATTTCCCTGAGCTGATCTGCAGCATATTGCAAGTTCTATTCATCACCTTTTCTCCACTAGTGCCCAACACGATTATGGTTCAAGGGAAACTAAAAGAAAAATTGAAAAATTGGCACACACTATTTGCTAGTTAGAGAGAAAATTTCCTCTGTTTTGCCAGTCTGGAGGAATTGGTCTGGAATTAAAATAAAATTCAGTGTTAATATTGTAAAAGCTTTTATTTATTTGGGCCAAATTATTGCATTAATTGTATTTTCCACTTCCCTTTTATTCTAGGGTAAAAAGAACACAGAGGATTTCTTACCAGGCAATGTTTAGGATGGCAAAGCTTTCTGATTTACAACACCAGATGTAAGACAAGCATAAAAGAGCCTGTAAAGCTGTTATTGAAACTTATGGTGGGTATAAATAACAAGGGCATACATAACAGGCAGCCTGCTGTGAGGAGAATTGAAAAAAAAAATTATTTTTAAAGCTATTTTTATCAGCTGGTGGAATGACTGACTAGAAAACAACCCTTCTGCTTTTCTCAGTGTGGAGCACCTCTGCCTGCTTTCATTCTTTGGTGTTCATGTACCAGCACAGTAATGGCATTCTGAGGATGTTAGCTCTCTGATAGGCAGGATTTCTGCTGATGTCCTGCCAGAAATGCTGCTCCTGGGAATGCCAGTAAGCACTTGCTGGTCTAGCACCAATACTCTAGAAATCCTCCTTCTGTTTGGTACCATGGGACATTGCCAGAAGCTGGATTTCTACACATTGGCATTTCCAGTCACCACAGGACTGAAAAACCTCTTGTTTTTCTGTGAGAGGGACAAGTACATGATGTCATGGAGTACTTTTAATTCCTATGTTCAGGCAAAATCTTGCTATGTAATAGCTCCACATTACATGATAGTTCCATGAGCACTTTGAGTTGTCAAGAGCCAACAGCCCTGCCAAAACCCTTTGTTGCCTTTTCTGTCTCTTCCAGGTGCTTGCTCCTTCCTGCCACTTCCCCTGTGCCAATAGAAATGTTTGTGCAGCCTCACAGTGAATCTGATCCACAAATGGATCCAGGTTAAAATTAACCTAGGGTGGAAAAAAAGAGTTTGTTTTAGCTCTTGGTCTGTCTGGGTTCTCCTGTCAATACTGTTCAGATTTCAGTGCAAAAGCCTTGAGTTATGTGGCTGTTGAATCACCTGCACTGCTATACCATCTCCTGGTCTCAGTGGTCCCACTCACTATGGTAGATCCTGGCTGCTTGGGTAGGCACAGGACACATACCTGATGCTCAGAGAGGTTCAGCCTCCCTGTGTGAGACAAAATGGGCACTTCCATCTGGCTGAGTATCTTTAGCTCATCAGGGAAAGGCACCAGCCCCCATCTCTGTTGTGCCTGAATGTCCTGTAGCCTGTTTTATGATGGCAATCAGAAGCTGATGGGAGTGGAATGTGCATTTTTGCATCTTTATGTGCAGAAAGACACATCTTTGGAATAATAAGGAAAGGCTGCAGCAGACTGAACCCTGCAGAATGTGTACAGCTCCCAGGTGAAGGCTGTGCACCAGCAGTTGTCCCGTGGAGCAGCACAGTGTACGCACAGCACAACCACAGCAGATCTGTCTGAGCAGATGTGCAATGGCCAGGAAGACTACAAGGTGTAAAGCCTGAACTCCCTTCCCTGACCATCCGTGCACAAAGCTTTTGTACAGGTCACATTGGTCTGCCTCTGCAGTAAGAGCACCCTGATTCCTTCACACTGCATGAAACCTACTTTGACTTTTGCAGTCAGTGAGAGGAAAAGTGTTCTTATTTCACTAAGTAAGAGTCCTGCAGAGTTAATAAATTCTTCAGTGCTTTTCTGAAGAATGTAATTTGGTTCTTAGAGCCAGAATCTGTCCTCTGATACCTCAATGCAATTCCCATAGATTTTCAAGGAAACTGGATATATATTTCCTGGCAAAATGCAGCTATTAACTTTAAAATCCTGAAGATACAAGAATCTACAGAGAAACTAAAGAGCTGGATACAGGCTGGAGGGAGTAAAACTAAAATGCACGAAGACCTAAAAATACTTGTTAGAAGTGTGTCTGGAGTTCAAAGATTTTGGTGTTCTCTAGTGTAGAAAATAGAAAAATGCCCTTAAAATAGGAACACTGGGTGCTATAGTTGAATTTGTAATCTTTTTGGCTTGCAAAAAAAGAAGGGCAGTTAAAAACCTGTAGTTTGGTATCAGGCAATATAGTGTTATTGGTGCAAAAAGGGAATCTTAAGTTCACTCCATGAAAAGAAGAGTAACCAACCCTCAGGAGCTGCAAATTTTCTTGCTTAAAAGAAGTCAGGGGTGCTTGTTACACGAAATGTATGATTATTGTTTCTGTTGGAAGGCACACCTTTAGTGAGGCTGGAGGCCATCCCAACCTTTCCTGCAATATGGAAGCAATTATATCTATTTTTATGCTGTGTAAAATTTAATTTGTATTTTGAAAACTTTGGAAATAAAAAAAATACTTATTTTGCTGCTTTTCAATTCTGCAGAATCAATAACTGTTCAGTACATTTATGAAGAATATATGATACGTATGTAAAATAGCACCTTTTAATAAATGCTTAGGACATCCAAGGACAAGAATTGTTTAACCTCTGTTATCCTGTTCTGAATTGTGAGAGACTTATTTAAACAGATTTAAGGGAAATGTAGTCAAATATGGACTCTGCCTTTAAGAAAAGAAAATTACATTTCTGGAGTTAAAAGCAACATTTTTAAGAATATTCCTTATGAGACCAGTTAACATGAATGGAAAAAGATACACTGGCATTTACATAAATGACCTCCTGCCCTGGACTTTGAGACCATCATAGTGACAAGAACATTAACTCTGCTTTCTAAAATTTGGGATTAATCTGAACTAAGCAAAGTTGACATTGTTTCAGGCTCTTTTGCAAAATGTGTATCCTAGGAACAAGTGCTCTGACAAAATGCTTGTGTAAATGACAGGAAAATCAGGCTTTTTGTGTCAGGATCAATATATCCAATCTGTGCAGTGGGCTGAAGCAGATACACAGAAACATAATTTCTATTACTGGAAATACATTATTTAGTACACATGTGCTTTGCTTCACAGTTCACCTATCTCCGGCTCAGCCCAGTCAGGGAAATGGGATTTTTAGCAGAAGTAGTTCACTTCAAAACATTTTAATAAAATATTTGTTTAAGATTAGCAGTGGAGGGACCAGCCCAGCAGTATACAGGCGTTGCAGGGTGCAAATACCATGTTTAGGATTAGTCCCTTTAACTGTCTGGAAGCCGAAAGAGTGGGAAGGCAACATTTTGGGTAAGCCAAAATCATCAACCATTAGTGTTTGTGTTATTGCAATTCTTACAAGTACCATTACAGTCCAATTTTTGTGATGGTGCTATTAAAAAGTACATCTACAGTTTGACACTAAGTTTGTAGGGATGTCAGGGATGAACCCAGAACCAGCAGTTTATTTTTCCATGCTTAAACTTTAAACATTTCAGGCAAAAGGATCAAGCAGAATATTGAGCAAGGCAGAAAACTGAAGTAATAATGAATAGTGTAATGAACGAGGTAATAAGGCATAGTGGTGTGCTGCAGCAGGTAACACAGCAAAAACCAGATCCCACCTTTCACCCCACAGTCCTAGATGGATTATGGTTCAGTGTCCTTCTGTGAAAATGCTAAATTTAGTCTGGCCTCAGAGGAAACTGAAGACGCAAGTCCTGCACATGCTCCTGTTGATCTTTGAGGATGACCTTCCTGTTGGCTCGATGGGCCAAGCGTTACAGAGCAACTCCCCCCTTCCCACCACACTACATGTATTTCAAGACACACGACTGAATACAGAGGAAATAGATTTCATTCAAAGAGCTATTTTTATACCCTTCCTCCAGACTGCTTGTTTTTCACCAGTGTGGTGGAGGCATGAGATATTATGGCTGCTGGCTTTAGGTCAGAGCTCATATAAAACCTCATGGTACAAACGGAACTCTCTATGCTGCTTGCTTGCTCTGGTGTCTGCACTGCACTGCGGCACCACAGCTCCAAGGAGAAGAAACAGAAGGCATCTATGAGGTTCCTACGCAGTTAATGAACAGAGTACTCAGACCATTTTTAGTAGGTGTCTGCCCTGGATAACAGTGCAGAGCACTCTGGATAATACCTGACCTGGTCTGTTGAACCTCAGTACCACAGCAGGAGCCCAAGTCCTTTCTCAGTACAACAACCATTGCTCAGACTCTGTGAGCACTATTTGTGGAGTCCCTTCCAAGGCCTCTCCCCCTGCTTTGATCATGCTAACACAAGGGAAGGCTGAGCTCTGCCATTTTGTGAACAGACATGTGCTGGGATTGCTGGGAGATCTGGGGACTGGCTTAGAGTTTTTTATATGGAAGATGCCTCTGGTCTTCCCCAGGTCGTATGGGATTCTTCACAGCCCACATTACCCTAGGAAACTATCTCAAGTAATTAAAAGGATAGTATTTACTCAGTAGAACTGTCTTTGACCTTTGTGGTGTCCCAATAGCTGGGACATCAATATGTGAGCAATAAAAATTAAAGACTCCTTTTCCACCAAGTCTTCTAAGACAAGTTGGAAAAAAAGGACCAGTGCAGTTTTGTTTGTCCGGGTATGCACAGCTGAAGTGCTCTCAGTGTCCCTGCTCAGATGGCTTGTGAGGTCAGGAGAGGGCTGTGGCCACCCACTCTATCCATCACCCACACAGCCAGGTCCTGACAGCAGGGACCAGCAAGTCCAGAGAGGCCATAAAGGAAGGCCTCCTTGGACCCATGAGCCATCTTCTCCTGTCCTCAGTACTACTACTGAGTTTCTCCCCAGTTTCCTTTCCAGACCAAGTGCTGAACCCTTTGGCATTCTTGGCGAGCTCAGTGTGCCACAGTATTTTAAATTCCCTCCAGGTTTTTTTCCCAGTAATAAAACCAGCACGAACACTGTACAGTGAAATTTGGGATTAAGCTGTCAGAGGACTGGGCGGATGAATTTTACCCCCTTTCAAAAGGGGAAGCAAAGGAAAAGTAAACAAGAAAACTTGCAGACCTTCTCTCTTTTAAACAAAGATTCCTGTGTTTAAAATAATAAAAATCCACTGTACAAAAGCAAAGCAACTTCCCCCAAAATAGCGTTTCCTGTTTTATCAAAGCATTCATCAAAATTGTACTTCTCCACAAAAACAAAGTCCCAGGTAGAGCACTGGATGTCTTTTGCTTTGATTAGATAACAAAGCAGCTGAAGCAATAAGTATAATTGACTCTATTGGTACCTGGTATGTCCTAAACAAGTCCCCCTGGCTGAATGCAGGTGCTGTGATGCCATACTGAAAATAGGAAAAGACCCCCGTGACACAGAAATACTACACCAGAGAAACAGGGCTATTCACAAGCCATGAGAGCATGGCTCCAATAGCCCACATATAATCTGCATCCACAACTTGTAGAGGAAGACACATGTTTTCCATGCTTAGTCAGGCTGTGCCCAGCTTACTCAGGTAGTGTTTGGACTGACACTGCCTTTTAGGCTTGACTAGGCAAGAATTTGTCAATATACTTTTGTTTTCTTGATTTACCCAACAGGTAAAATCTCTGGTGGAGCTACAGGCATAGTGACATGAATACCCCTACACAGGTGTGGCTCATCCTCTCAGCCTTGACTTGGCCAAGCCTTATATACAATGAAAATCCGATCTCATCGTCCATATTGCCAACTGCTGCTAAATATTTGTTCATTTTTTATTATTTTGGAGATAATAGAGTCCAGGAGAAGTCATAAACATGGATAACTCCAAGGACAGACACTTTATAGGTGTCTGAGTTCTTTTACAGAGGGACTATGAAAAAGGGAAAAGCACAGAGGTCTGGGATCCAAATATACCAGTAGGTAAGGGAGTGAGGCATCTCCAGCTCTGGGGCAGACATTGCCCACTGAGGTAGAAAGGAGTGATACGATGGGGAGAAACTGTGAAGGGCCATGAAAGTGAAGACAGATAGACATTGTTTGATGAGAGAGAGGAGGGAGACATAGTAGAGATAAAAAAGGGAAAAGGTGACCTGACTGAAATAGCAAAGTGGTTTTGAGCTTTCATCTTTTCCCATTCCTCTCACACTTGGACACTGAGGCAGAGCAGTAGTTCTGAGCTGGGCCATGGCAGGCCTTGGTGTCAGCCCACAGAGAGCTTCCATGTCACACCACACTGGCTGACCAACTTGTTTCCAGCTGCTCTATTGCAATTGAAAAGGAGGCAAAATGCAGCAAAAACTTTCCTGATGTGATTTTTCTGTGTAATCCATGTCCTGACCCCGTAACAAGGATGCCATGAGACACTGAATGCCAGCAGAAGGGGTCCACATGACCTCTCTTGAAATACAGCCTATACTACGAAATTTTGACTCTGAACACCCTTGTTGGAACAGTATTAGGAGCAGAGGTGAGGGTTTGGTTTTTTTTTATTTAAATACTGCATATTTATATTGACAATGGGAGCCTGAACATCGTTCAATAGAAACCCCATGACCTGTTTATGTACCAGTTAAATCAACTGTGTTACCTAATGAAATGTTTCCTTTAGTTCAGAGCCTTGTAAACATTTTAATCGACTGCTCTTCATTAAGACTTTCAAAACCAAAAACAATTTCTAAGCCGCTACAAGGACAAATGAAGGTTTAATGCAGTGCACTGAAACTTCTGAATTGTCCTCACACAGCTCCCCTTGGTCATCGGAAATCATTACCATAGAATATGTTTGCAACAGAGATTGCTTAAAATACAACAGAGAAGGAGTATGAGCCAATGCAGATCACAATTTAATACTCACCAGGAACAGGGATACAATAAAAGCAGCCTAGACTATTTTCCTGCACTAAAATCCAAGAAGCGCTTAAAAAGAGATGTGGGAAGAAACAATTATGCTTTTCCCTACACAGGTGATTCTTCTGAGATCAGGAACTGAAGGAAAGTGACTTTAACATGCAACAAGAGCTGTGGATTAGCCTGACCAGCTTTGCACACTAATGCATTAAATGATCTGGTCTTTCCCACAAGGGGAAGTTACAGAAATGCAGGTCTCAGTGGGACCTCTATTGCATTGACATCACCCTTCTCACCAGGTTAAATCCTTATTCTGCTTCCTTCTGTCCCAGCCAGCCCAGCCTGCCATCCCACACCTACCAGCCACAGGAGACCCCCCAAACAAGTGACCTGCACAGCACCAAAACTCCTGTCCCTCCTGCCCAGTCTCGTGCTCTCCCAGCTGATGAACCAGGCCAAAGGGACCCACCTGGGAAGTGCAGGCAAGATGCTCACCCTGCTAACATAGGCCTTGCAAGATCTATGTTCCCTCTTCAGTTGAAAGAGATCCAACTATTTTTCTGTTTGCTCTGTTACAAGGACCCACCACTGCCACCAAAGCCCTGCTGCTAAGTGGCTGTCTGCCTGCACAGCAAGATGTTTGCATTGCATCTTAAAAAAATATAGTCCTCATCTTCTCCAGAGATATGCACCAGACATGAGTATCCTGTGGGCAGGATCTGGTTTGGGGCCCTGAGAGGGACCCTCCTTTGACATTCATCAATCCAAAACAAGTGCTGTGAAACCCTATCTTTTTTTTAATGCTTTCTTTTTCTTTTTATGATGCAGGTTACTTAAAATTACTGCAAGAAATAACCTTTGTTACTCTTTGAATTACCCTGTGTGTTTGATGTTACAAGAAAAAATGCTGTGTAATGGATCATAAGACAATGACTTTTACAGTCAAGACTTCATCTAATAGTTTCATGGGCCAAATACAAATTTGGAATCATTCAAAGTTTACCGGTTGACACCAGCAATATACTTGTAGCAATGTGCTTAATGAATGTTGGCTAGGTTGTTATGTTGTTTTCTATCCAAGTGGACTTTTAATTTGAAATTTATAGCTTAATACCTTAGCTCTCAATTACAGGGTAAAAGAGAAATAAAAGAAATAAAAATCACAGCTTTCCTGTAATTAGTCATGTGGGATAGTTCAAATAGAGCTTCATTCCTGGTATCACAGATCCTTCTTTTTCCTTCCTAAGAATGGTAGTCAGAAAATAAAAAAAAAGTTCCTGCAAATTCTGGAGTACGGTAGCAGAGACTGCAGAGTTCCTTTTCTTCAATCATCTGCAGATTAATTGCAAAAGGTTAATTCCAGAAACCTGTTTGCCTTTTTACAGAGGGTAGTTGCAAACACTGTCAGATCATCGGAAAGGAAAGACAGGCAGGAGGATACTTGTATGTTGAGCCGTAGTCAGGTCATGAAAATAATCAACTCTGTATCCTCCAAAGGAACACAGACAGGAGTCAGACGGAAGGCTGGGAGACCAGTCCTTACAGTCTCTGCACTTTTACTGATCAACAGAGAGATCTGTACAGATATTACAAAAGGTAGGAAGTGTTCTCTTCTAAGTTTGTTCTGTTAAATTCACATCATGTTTTTTCCTTTTGCAATATTTTATGGTAATACACCACCTATTTTCAAAGGAATAATGTTAAACAGTGAGGAAGAGCCAGAGCACATGTTCAGTTGTGAAGTTTGGTTTTGTATTTCTGGTGCCTTTCAGTAGGATTGTTGAAAATGGCTTGATGAGGATTTGCACTGATGGTTTACAAAATGTTCTGGTGATCCCACTGAATGTTTCAAGCCTTCAACTCTTCAGGTATTGTCTGGCACATTACTTTCTTTATTCTTTCACTTTAAGGATAGTAGGTAGCTTCTGTGAGCCCTGATTTACATTTACACTCCACGTAACTTATAATAGGACCAAACAGAGTAATTGCCATGTCCCTCTATGCAGATGTAACTATGTTTTGATACTTGGCAAACCTCTGCATGTTTCTAAAATAGATGGCAAAGTCTATTATTAGAAATGCTCAGTTTTGAGTATAGGTACTTTTTGTTCTTGAAATTACAGTGCTTGTAAAAGCAAGAATTATGTGTCTTGGTAATTGTAAGCAAAATTCAGCTGTTAACCTGCTTTTCTGAAACTGTGTACATTTACGTACTTGAAGCAGTCTGTGAACATCATTAATGTTGATATAAGATGTGCCAGCCTTTGTTCTGGGTTGTAGAGAAAGGCCAGAAATTTTGGAAGCCTGGATTCTGCATCCAATCCGTGCCTAAAGCTACTGAAGTAGAGAAGGGCACAGCTCTGCACAGTCCTTTTTCATATTAATCTTTCCAGCACCTCATGAGACCAGCAGGCTCTTTCAGTAGCTACTGCATTTCCCCCTCTAAACTTACCCTTCTTTCTTTATTCCCAGCATCTGTTCACTCAGTTTAAACAATTTCCTGTTTTCCTAATAGAAGGAAAACTGATTAGACACAGAGCCTATTTGCTGTACTCTGGCCAAAATCGTGGATTGGGTGGTTGTTTTTATTATTTCTAGTTGCACTTCTGGAGAGGCCATTAATACTGAGGCTCTCTGATACAGCTTTGGTACGTGCAGGAAGAAAACTGAGGCCAAGGGGGAAAGAGATATAAGGAAATAAAGGCCGTGAATACATGGCTGGAGCCGGCCAGCCCAAGACTCACTTGGCACCTGCTTAGAGATGCTGGGCCAAGAGCCAGCTCCAACCTGGAAGCTGTGGCAGCAAGTTAGGTGAGAGAACCTGCCCACAGGCAGGCAAAATGTGCTAGCAAGGGCTCAGAGCTGTGCTGATACAGCCTGGTGGCTCCCAGGCACCCATCAGCTCTGGTTCTCCAGCCACAGCCTGGCACTGTGCCCATCCTGCCATACCTGTGGTTAAATTGTGCCCTGGAGCTCATGCAATCATGCCAAAAGTAGAGTACCCATGTCCCCCCTGCCAACCTCCAGCCACTGCACCACTCTATCTCCATCCTCAAGACTTCCTGACTCATTTTCCAAAGCTTACTCTTGCAATTTTTAGATTCATTTTATTTAAACAAAAGCTCTACAACCTGGTGCTCTCAAATGAAGCTTGAGTGGTGTCACCCAGTGCCCTTCAGGAGAGGACACAAGCCTGACTGCTGGACCATGCACCCAGCAGACTTCATCCCTGGCTTCCTGTGAGTCACGCCAGGCAGTGACTGCTCTTACACAGACCAGGCTGACTCGCAGCTTTACCTTTCTGTTAAACCTTTCTGTTTATTCACAGATTTAATGTGCATGTAAGCAACGGCAGCATTTCTCAGCAGGGAGCTGAGGACCAGGACAGCCTCCTGTGGCAGCAGCAGCAGAGCAAGACCCCAGGCATGAGGCAGGGAGGAGAGGTGGTAGTGGGTCTAAGAAGTGCAGGAGGAGTCTGGAGTTCACGATGCAGACAGAGCTGATGGCTGAGGGGATCAGATCTGAAAGGAAAAGCTGAACTCTCCTCCCTCAGATTTGGATCAAATGCCTCTTTAAGGGAAACTCTGATAGCAGACTGTGGCCCTACAGTGCTGCTCTGTCCTGGGCATGTGCCCCACTCCCAGCCTCCACAGTGGGAGGGCACGCAGGCAGTGAGGACAGACTACAGCTCAGTTTCAGTGCTTTTTCTCCAAACAAACAAACCCACCAAGCTTAACTTGCTAAAGCAACAACAGATTAAATTCTGTTTCTCTTAATGCAAAGGGGGAAAAAATTAAAAAAAGCCAGTTCAAGTTGCAGGTTTCCAGTTGGGAATGTGATGATTGGAGCCTTTCCTATCTGGACCTTACTTCCATTGTGCATGGCCAGAAGTGGGGCCACGGCCAAAATGAGATCTGCTCTGGCCACACTGAGCTGAACCAGTTCTGGTCTATCAGTCTGGAGCACCTCCTAAGCCTGGTTGCATGGATGCTATATGTGGGACACACATTGCTCAGAACAGAACGTCAACTAAAGTGTCCACAGACGTCACAGAGATGAACAATATTTCATCGTTCATTGTGAGTGAAGCCCAAGCTCTCAGGACAATATCATGGATGTGTTTTCTGACACACTAATTGTATTCTTTCCTCACTGTACTGTGCCATTACACACAAAGTCTCCAGTTCAAAAGGCAGTAGTGTGTACCAGGACTCACTGGTGGCCCCTTTGCAATTACAGACAGGCAGTAGGGATATACTAAAAGAATATGAACTAGTGTGCACTGTGGCACTCATAAGTAACATATCCACAATTTGGGGCATCCTGGGTATACACATAGCATGACTTTCCCTCCCTCTAGGCCATTAGGCACTGAGAATAGTCCCTTTGTTGTTTAAAGTTGTTATTTTAATCCAAAATCTCAAGACAATAACGATTACCACATAGCAGAAGACGCACACGTACAAACATTGATTCATGGACATGGAGTCAGGCTTGTGCTGTGCCTGTTCACAGAGATCTGGGAACAAAACTCAC
Organism: Sakesphorus luctuosus; assembly: GCA_013396695.1. NCBI lineage: Eukaryota > Metazoa > Chordata > Aves > Passeriformes > Thamnophilidae > Sakesphorus > Sakesphorus luctuosus. The sequence continues at coordinate 199,943 of VWZD01012453.1, forward strand.
CAACAACTGAACAGCCTTTTACCCACACCGACTGCAGGAGCAGCCCAAGCAGCTTTGCACTTACATGATACAAGAGGGAAAATCCAAAACAGTCTTAAACCTGCCGGACTGTTGCCTACCTTTTCCTGAAGGGAAGAAGCAATCCATCTCCACGCTGCTGCGGGAATGGGAAATGCAGAGAGCGCTGCTGGGGACCAGACCCTCCTGAGGTGGGCTGCGCTCCGTGGTCCGGACCAAACACCAGCCTGGTCTTTCACTCGGCCTCTCCAGTAGCTCCACTGTCTGCCCCACCTGAATGCTCAGCTCGCTGCTGTGGCCCGCTGTGAAGTCCTGGAGCACCACAGTTAGTTCACACCCTCCAGACAACTGCCCAGGTTTAACAGAAAGGAAAAAAAAAAAAGGAAAAGGAATAGACGTTAGAGAGAGTAGGATGAAAGCAATCATCTTTGCATCATATTTACACTGGCAAAGACAGGATTTGTATTCCTTAGAAGTCAAGTTAATGATTTCTTTTGTCAAAGTTCAACATATTGTGGCCCTGGTTTCCTTTACTTCTTATTGATTTTGCTGGACTGAAGTGAGACACCAAAGCTACCCACCCACTAACCTTTCAAATGCTAGCTGTGAGGGAATTTCTAAGCTGTAAATTTTCTAGCTGTGAGTGTCCATCAGAAACCCTGGGGGGGGGGGTTGTTGCTTTAGTTTCTGGGGTGACTTTCTAGACTGGCAATAGCCCAGGGTGCCTCAGGGCTGTGCCTCATGGCAGGACAAATTCCAGCTCGCCCCTCTACAGAACGACCTAGACACATTCCCACATGCCATCCATGCAGTGAGGAAACAGCTTCTCGTTTCTTACTAGACAAGAAACATATCCTCATCTTTCCAATCTTGCTCTAGGGACCTCTTGGGAGACTAGGAAATCCTGATGGGGCAGATCAGAAAAGCTCCTCCCATGCTCTGTGACGGAACCCAGAGGTGTAAATATATAAACACAGTGTGATTGATTATATGCTGACTTCCAGGATTTGTACCTAAGAATAAATGTATCATCTTACTTCCGTACTGAGCACTGGCAACCTGCTGCTTTCCTTCAGCCTCACACCCTGTGACTCTGGATGAACAATTCTGTTCTCTGTGTAATCACAGTCTCTATATAACCAGAGACCTGATACATAAGCACTTGTGCATACAGCAGAACGAAGCAGAAGAAGGGATTGCACAAGCGTGTTTTTAACAAAGCCTGGCCTTTTTACAATTTGGATCTCAGAGTTGGATTCTTGGGTGTCTTAAAAAGTTGTGAGAACAAATTAAGCTTTTCTGGTGTAAGGAATCTTTCTTAATGCTCCTCTGCAATGTACATTTCTTGCTCTCTGCCTATTGTTAGGGGCCCTCCTTCTTTGTCCTACATACTGCCTGTTTCCCTGAAGTATGCAGAAATCTTTGAGGTCCTTATTCCAAAGTCAAATTTTATAGAAATTTTGATGGAAATTAGTTCACTGATTCAAAAGTTATTAAGATGAGAATAGTAAGCAAGCTGATTCAAAAGAGAATAATACCATAAATGTATTTTTCTTAGGATACAAAGCTAAAACAAAGGATAATATACAATGCTTTTAAAGGAGCAACTTGTAAATCCAACTGAGTTGGCATCAATATTGTAAGAAGCAATTGCAAAACCAGTGAAAACTGGGGTCTGCTTATCAGCTTGAAATGGGGAGCCTTTGAGGAGATCACGCTCATGTCTACAGACCTTATTCTTCAGCTGGTGCAATCTCAAAATCCCTTATCTCAGCTCAAGCAGCCCTGAATACACACCCCCATGGGAACAGCCTGTCTCCCCACTCAACTGGCATAGGGGTTTGTGCATCCAGTGCAGATGCGAAAGAAATCACACTCACAGGGGTGATATTCACAATTACAGAAAGGGGTCAGTGGACAAGGACTGGTTCTCACCTGTCCTGTGTCTCTGCCGTAGACGAAATGCTAGATTTGGGGAAAAAGAAGGAAATATTTCTCTGAAAGATTATTTGTAAATAAATAGGAAAAAAACAAAGAAAACAAACCATGGCAGCTGTTTGAGGCCATTCAGACAAAGTGCTGGCATTAATCCTGACAGAAAGAGCTCAGTGCGTTGATGAAAGCACACAAGAGACCATTTTAACACCTATCTCGGCAGTTTATCAGCAAACCCACCTCTTGTCACACTGATATAATCTCCCCATAACTGGAGTACAGACATTCAAAGGTAGGGTAAGAATAAGATATTGCCATAATATTTGCTGAGGCTTCTTTGCTGTGGACTAACTTGGGGAGTACAAAATCTTCTTGATCCAATAAGATATCTGATTTGGTATGGCATGGGATATTTAAAACACAAGATAAAAATCTGATTACTTCTTGCTAAATATGCTGACAAATCTTAACAATGTCATGAATTTCCCCTTAACTCTTCCAGTATTCCTTGCTAAGTAAATTTTCTGTCCCCCAAATTATTCCATATATTATATATTCTCTGAAAATAATCAAATCTCTTCTTCTTTTAGGGGAAAAATGTGAACAAATACTCTGCTATATCAGCTTCTCTCCCAGTGTTTTAGAGCATCTCCATGCCCTATCCCAGAGCACCACTAGGTGTCCGTGTTTGCCATCACACAGCAAGCGAGTTTTCTATAAAGAATTAACTCTCGCTTGTCTTATCTAAGAATGAAGTGCAGTGTCTGGGCATGAAGGAGCTGGTTCAGACAGGATACCAAGACTCATTGCTTTCAATGATATGGGCAGAGGATGTTCCAGAATATTAACAAATTTTCTACAGGTGGTTCGGATTGAATTTTGAAAAGTAAGTAATTTTTATTGCTTAAGCAGGAAAGGTGAAACTGCCCTGAAATACTCCAGGGAAAAAGGCCTGTTCAAGACAGCACTTGGGGAAGTTTGGGTCCCACAAAGCACTTCCTAGGGAGCATCAGCCTGAGAACTGCTGCCCTAAGCAGCTCCCTGCCTGCGACACTGCCCTCCTCACTGGGGGCTGAGGGGCAGCCAACCCAACATCAGTCAATCACAGACCTTCTGAAGTAATTAAAGATCTGTGACACAAACAGATGCTTCAGTTTGGGCAACATCTGTAAACATTATCCCAGAGGATGCAGGTGTGCTCCATGATCCTGAGGTACCATCCAGCCCTGTGTGCCTGTTTGCTCTGACTCATTAAAATAGCAATTTAATATAATAAGAACTGCAAGTAATTATCCCCTGTAGGAGCTGCTCAGCACCTGGTGTGATCAAGGTCTTCCTCAGCAGCAGGAGATATTCACCCCCCTGGCTTTAGGAGCATACCTTTGATGTGTGAGGGAGGGAGATAACCTCCCTCAGCTTCCTGGAAGCTGTATGAATTGATATCATCTGCTCCTCCAGCATGCTCTGGGTGGAAATGAGAATGAGGGGCTTCCACATGCTCCAAATCACCAGCTGGAGCCAGTGCTAAAATAATAAATTTTCTGAGAAAGACTCCCTCTTTGGCAAGTGGAATTAAGCAGTCTCTCTTTTACAGGTAGGAGGGACAAGCAGTTAGGTCAGGTAGGGGCCCACAGATCACTTTAAGGTGCCACCTGCAAAGAACAGAAAAGGAGCTCCTTCCTTTTGCCTGAGGGCTTCCAAGTGTTCCTCAGGCCTGTTCTGTGTCTTACAGACCACCACACCACAAAAAACAATTACTTACCAAATTAGCCCACAGCAAAGTAATCTCTCTAGAAAACTTACAATATACTAATACACATACAATTTGTAAGCCACTGGGGAATAATGCAAATACATCTGATTCCCGATGACAGAAATCCTTTCACCTATGAAGTGATCACTCAAGCTGTTAGTTACTTAATTTGCTTTTAGAGAGCATTTTTCCAATCTCAGAGAAGTACATCATGCTTCTCTCTATGTTAGAGAGTGCAAATAGGAATTCAGACGGGCTGCTGGTTTTGGAAAGAGAAAGAAAACAGAGAATGCCCTTAAGGTTGAACTTCACAGGTAAATGGCTTCATATTTTAACACGTAACATTCACTTTTATTATTCCTGTTATTTAAACCACCATTAAAGCCACTGACTGGATATATTTAAAACCCAGACAGCACCCTAATCTGTATATGGCACAACAAGATCGGTGAGACACATTAAAATAAAAATAACAATGCAACATGCCTTTGCAGAGCACAAGGCATAACTGAAAGACCTGACACAGGGACAGATCTAATGAATTACGCAGCTAGCAACAGCCTTAAAATCAGTAAGAAAAAGAAATGGTAGAAGCAAATAGCAAAATGGAATGAGGAAGCAAGAGGGCCCCAGGCAGTCTGGAGTGAATGTGCCGTATGCCCTGAGCGAAGCCAGCAGGAGCCCCAGCCTGTCTCCACAGTGCCTGCCATCAGCAAACCACCTCCCACCCTCTGCCTTCATGTGTTTCTGGGCTAGAAAACATCATTGTGCAGTCAGCAGGTGTTTTCATCAGGATGTTCTACCACAGATCAAATCTGAGCTAGAATGGAGTCCTTCCCTATGAAACCATCGCAGGGACCCAACCACGCAGCCATTGAGAACTCCCTTCTCTGCTGCAGGACACTGCTCACAAACCTCAGAGCACTGACACTGGTGAATGAGCTCTGTCACTCACATGAGCCTTTCTGCTTCTGGGAACACCCAACTGAGTGCCCATCAGCTGCAGGAGGGTGAAGTGCAGGCAACCAAAATGATCCCAGGTATGGTCACATCCTGCTGCAGGGGCATCCAGGGTGCTCCAAGAGCAGGAACCAGCTCAGCTCCAGGGAGCAGCAGGTACTGGTTACTGCAGGATTACCATGAGACGGTCTTTCCTGAATCACGGTGCATGTGCATGGCCACTGCTGCACCTGTTTAGTTTTCAGCCACAAAGCAGCAGCCAGAGGAAGCAAGGCGGAACACCAGAGGCATATTTTTCATCATACTGCAGTTAGAAAACACCTATCAGGTCACAGGCTGTCCTTCCTTCCCCCTCAGATGTATTTTAAGTAGTACTAAATCCACTCCAGTTGAAAGTAAAGTGGGATGATTTGCTGTCTAACAGGGTGAGCAGGTATTTGTGAGGTGGGTGTCTGAAGTCTGTTTAGGTATTTTGAAATATGCCAACATTGTTGTAGAAATCCACACTAGCTGGTTATTTACATCCATTCAATAGCACACAGAGCTCTGCTAGTTTAAACAAAGCATCCTGTGTGGTGCAGCACTGTGGCCTAATATAAATTGCTCGTTTTCTTTTGCTTTTAGGCTTTCTGCCCATCTGGTTTTGGACGAAAGCCAGTTTTGGACAGAAGCATTTAGTCACCATAAACAGCCTACTTCAAGAGGGTGAGAGAGGCAGTAGGAGCAAGAATGGGATTTGCATTTTTATCAAGAGGTTTTCAAAAAGCGAATAAAACCACTTAGATGTTGGTTCTGTCTGCGCTGAAGTAAATCCAGGAGCTGTCACTCTATCTGGGGGACAGGCACAAGAAATCTTATCCCCCATGGAGTTCCTTGTGAAAATTTCTGTAATGTTGAAGAGATTTTCTTTCTACTGGGAGGTTAGAGAGTGAGAGATCAAACTCAAAAAAAGCCTTTGAGGAATTTCAGTGCTAGAGAATTCCTTTATTTTTCTTACTCTGTAACAAGCTCTGTTTGGAGTATGAACTCTCAGTCACCCATGTTCCTCCCTCTAAAGCCTCTGCAGCTCTAAATGATGCTGAGCTGTGAGCTCTGGCAATTCTGGTGAATGCATTCCTGCATCTGTATGAAGGTGTTTCTGTGAGGACAGACTATTTCAGGAGCTGTGAGCTGAACCAGGAATGACCTACTGTGATCAGTAGAATTGCTCTGGACTGAGTGCAGAACTGGAAATTTACTGGAGAATACCTGGCTCATCTCTGAGTCTTTCTTAGTCCTCAGGCTCCTCTATCCATCTTCCATTAAGATGGAGTTGGTGCTTCCCAGTCTTTCTGTTTTGTCTGACCAAACAGGGAGCTTCGTGGGAAAGTCTGTTTATATTTAGCCAATTAGTCAAACATGGCTATGATAATGGTGACATCCTGTAGTCCAAATGTATCATCTTTGCTCTCCTCAGCAAGGAGGTAAGAGAGGCATCTGGATGTGCAGCATTATAAATACAGACACTGCAAGTTATTCCACAGCAGGAAGAAGAGACAGAGATGGCATGTGGGACATATAAATATGCTAACAGAAAGGAAATCTTGTGCTATGGTCTCAAACAGTACGTACCTTTCCTGTCCAGCATCTCTTGCTGGAGTCCTTACTAGACAACCATATCCTGACTGTGCTGGATTTTGGACTCTGGCTTTTGCTGACATCTGCAGAACAGCTTGAATGAAGCTGTCTAAATTATTTCTGGAGCCTTTTTTCCCGAAAGTAAGACTAAAGTTGATCCAAATGAAACAGGACTTGTAACTATAAAAAATGCTTTTGAAGATAAAGACAACCAGATTCACTTTGTTTCACTCAACAAACTGAACCAGAGCATGTCTGTGTCTGATCCCATAAGACTGACATTTTCCTCATGGCACTTGGCTCAAAGAGCTGGTACCCAAATTCCATTCCTTTCCCTTCCCTGGAGAAGCACAAAATGGAACAATGGACCTCGGAGCCAGGACGACTGGCTCCAAAACCCTGCCAGTACTGCAGACGGTGAGAAAGGTGAGCAAGGCAGATGGCTGAAAACCTCCAAGGTAAACACTACCTGCTGTCTTTTGCAACCACAAGATGTTCCAAACCCACCCAGGGTTAATAAAAATGCAAGAATAGACTGAAATCAGGAAGCATGGACTAGTTGCTTTCTTTTGTATGTGCACCGCAGTCTGAGCAATCTTGACCTGGGGTATCAAGGATTCCAGTCACAGGTGATTCATCAGACACCAATTCCCAAGATGCTCCTAGCAAATACACAAAATCTGATCATGTATTCTGTCCAGGAACTTTGTGAAATACCTTCAGGTATAAATAGCAGATGTGAAATGTGCACAATAAAAAGTCTCTCTTCCACAGCTGATGAGTTTAAAATAGAAATCCAGTTGCCTGCATCACATACCTGCTGCTGGTGCAAAAGAAGAATGTGAGGCCAACAGAAGCTTTAGAAAAACAAGGGACAGGAAGAGGAGCCCTTGCAAAGGGTGGGCAACGTGCACATCTGTCTTTATCTAACTGGAGTATTCTGCCCTGACCAAAGTTTTGAGAAGGGAGGAATCAAAAATCTTCCGGAACAGTTGTTCCCTGCTCAGCTGAATATGACCCCCACTCTTTATCAGCAGAAAACCTACAGCTTCCCTGATATCAACATCAGAGAATAATTAGGAGCTACAGGGCCCTGATTAGCCACCCCAGCTTTTGAATTACAGCAAAATGAATATAGTTACCTAAGAACTGGGAACAATGGCTCACAGTAACCAAAGGAGAAACCTCAGAATGATACCCTCTTGGGAAGGAAGCAAAAGATTGTCAGAGGAAAAGCAAAATCAGATCACCTAGGGATGCTTTAGAACAGTGTGAATCTCAGTTTGTGCACTGGATCAATTTTGCTCAATAAACATATCCCTAAATTATATTTCCCTTATAATTTGCATAATTATTTTATGCAGGTACATTCCTCTCTGTACAGTTACACTTTTAATGGAGTTATGAAAAGTGACATAATTTCGAACAATACCTGCAACTGATCTTCCCTCCCCTTGTCAAATAAAAAGCAGACATTTCCAAAATAAGAAGTTGTAGATTGCTTCAAAGCTATGTTTTCCTAGTCCTGCTGTAAGAAGTGACTGCTTGAAGGCAGAAAAGGGATAATCTTATATTCTCATCTTTACCTCTGCTAGCATGGAGCAATCAGGATTAAGTAGCCAGATACCACTGTGGTTAGACACAAATTAAACTGACTACATTAGATAGATGCCCTCTCCAGTGGACAAGCATGTCCAGCTTCCAGCAGATCCTCTGCTGATCTTCACTGACCTGCCTCAGGTGCTCTGGACACACACACTTCTGCAATGATTGCTGGGTATCTGAAGGCAGTGTGGATGGGAAGCCCAGCACAGAGAAATACAAAGCCTGCACTGATGCTCGGTAGCATTATAGGAAACCATGGCACTCCTCCTTCAGGGACATTTGCTCCTCAAAATGGCTGAGGATCTGAACAAAGAAACCATGATGAAGTATTTAAAGTATCCCCCGATGTTTTTTCTGCCCAAATTGATGAATTCACAGAGCAGATGTTTTACATAAAACTGGCTTTGTTTTTAATTGGAGGAGATTATTTAAACTATGTCTAGGCCATATGGTCCTGTAAGTCTGACTCCCCTCTGCCATTGCTGGAGAGGCTAGCTTGGCATCCCTCTCCATTTTCAAGTCATTTCCTTTTCACAGATTTAATAGCTGCTATTTTTCTTTTTTATTGTTGGTCCCTAGGTCCCAGTACTATAAATCAGGGCCTCAGGCCCAAAATTAATTCAAAGGTGGATTTGGACAAGTTGCTTTAGATGATTTTCAGTCGTAGGTTGGTCTAATAGAACATAAAGGTAAATCCAGATTTGAGATTCAGAAAACACATTGGGAAGAATGATGACAGCGAGTGGTGTTCATCTCCAAGCTGCCAAAGGAAGACCTGGTCCTGGCTGGCACATTTTTCCTGCCTCTGTTTCCCCTTGCAAATGTTACACTGCAGAGCTGCCAGGCAGGCTTCAGGATGAAAGAACATGTAATGGCTGAGGGCATTTCCCTGTCCTAGCACTGTACTGGGTACGTGGCTGGGCTCAGTGCAGCTTGGCCATCTAGGGCCTATTTCTATTGCACCCAGTGCAGCTCATGAGTTTTCATCATTTGAGACTAGTAATGCTCCTGGTAAATTTAAATCACTTTAAGAGGCTGGGGGTGCAATGTAAGTGCTAGATGCTGTTTGAGTGAGGTGGTTGCAGTTAGTCTGAAAGCAGCTGGAGACAGCCAAGCCACCCCGCAGACCCTCTCCCCCTCTCCCAACCTGTTTTGTCTAATATTTGTAGTTTACTGGGTATTATATTAAAGTATCATCCTAATAACATGCTTCAGCTCAGTGTTCCCATATTAATCACCGTATAAAACCAGGCTACTGCTGCTGCATGGGTGAACCCTGCTTGAAGCAAAGACAACTCTGAGCACAAGAGTTTGCCCTCAGAGAGTTCTTGGCACTGAGAAAAAAGAACATGGGAGAGATGATTCCTTGAGTTTGAGTCCTCTCTATTGCTTATCTTGTCCACTGCACCCACTGAGCCTTTCCAGCATTACTGCACGATCTTCAGCCATCACAATGGCTGCAGCTTGAGGCCCAACAGTTAAATCCTTGGGCTTTCATTCCCTTCTCCATAATACTGCTATTTACTTGAGGTGACCTCATTTGCCAAGTGATGTAACAGGGTGCACGATCGAGCCTGGCACGTCTAAGCAGATGTTTTCAGTGGACACAGAAACAGCATTATGAAAGAAAATATTGCCTAAAACCTGAGCAGCACAAGAGATTACAATGGCCTTTATGCAGATCAGCTTACCTAAAATAGTGTTGAAAGGCCTCTGGCCTCAGTCATATGCCTCCCTTCTAAAATGAAAGACTGTTGCTTGTACTACTGTAATGTGACTCCCAAAGGCACCAGCAGCTGCAGGTTTTGAATTTTATCATTCTTGGCCACTCTGTTTGATAGAGTTGACTAAAGCATGCCCAAAGGACACTCCTCCCATAAAATTTTCTTCTTTAACTACAATAATAAAAAATGATTGCACACTTCTTTTTGGTGTGTTTTGGTTTACTTTCTAACAAGGCAATAAATTCTATTTCAAACAAGAATACAAAACCAAAGAGTTTGATAGTTGATCTGACTTGCTTTGTTTCAGCTGAAAGGAAATGCTTATTGACTTTGCCATTTACATTTGCTGTCACGTCACATTATCAGGGAGGGCTAAATATGGATCAGTGAAGTCCAGCACAAACAAGTAAAAGACTGAGGAGCCTGAAAGAACTTGCTATGTTCATTTGTCAAAGGATGAGCAGAATAATAAGGTCTATTGATAAGCACATTCCCAACTCCTGCTTAATTTCTTTCCCTGAAGACACTTGCAATAAAATGCTCTGGCCTGTGCAATCACTGTTACATATAAATTGTTCCCGGACAAATATGTTCACTTCTGTTCTTGCAAGACTCTGTTCAATCAATATGGAGGCCTCAACTTTCACAGACAGATGTCTATGTTTATCCACAACAGTCACACACGTGTTCTTTTGTTCTCTAAAATCACATTTCTCTTTTACACTCCACATATGCAGAGGAAGGTGATAGGAACTGAGCTTAAAACATCCTCAGGGTACTTGACAACATGTAATACAATGGTGTCCAGGATCAACAAAAGATTCTGGTAGACGAGTGTAACATTTTCAGCCTGAGATCCAAGTACCCTTCATGTTTTGACATTACCATAACCAGTGTGTCTATAAAGCCATTCGGAGGATATATTCAGGGCAGCTCAGTTAGACAGTTACTGCTGGGGATTTCAGAGTCACAGGAGAGGACCAGAGTCTGAAGTCAGTGACGTTCGGTGTGAATTGAACACTTACTTCCCCTGAGTTTCTTTTGAAAACTGTCAGCTAAATCTCCATCTTATACTTAATTGACAGGGGTGGTCCCGTGGTGTAATGCAGAGCACTCTGGACTCTGAATCCCATGGACCTGAGTTCGAGTCTCAGTGGGACCGTCCCCTGGCAGTAAATCCCTCCCTGCCATCCCATCCTGTCACATCTCGGATGCTCAGCAGGGTCAGCCCCGGTCAGTACTGGGTGCTGTGACAGTCCCGAGGACTTCACTGTCACTGTCCAAGCTCGCTCGGCCGTGGCAAATGGACCTTGGGACTTAAATGGTGGGGCCAGTTCTGCACACGCTGAGCCTCACCTAAACAATCCACTGCACAGGCTGGAAGGGCACACCCATGTGGGGAGAGCCTTTCCCAAATCTTCGTTTGCAAAGTCTGGCTATACACATGCACTTAATTGGCACATCTAAAGATGTGTGCTCAGGGGAACCATATTTGATTTTTTGCTAGCAACTGGGAAATAAACATAAACAGTGTAAGAAATTTTATACAGTGAATCTGTAGAGTTTGACAGTGGATCAGAGTTGCTTTGTTTCAGCTAGAATAGCAAGGGATTTTGTGGCATCCTAGGGGCAGGCAAGATGGACAACAGGAGCCCAGGCATGGAAGGATAGAGGCACTGGAAAAGGGCTTTGGTAGAACTGGGGCTGTAGAGATGGAGGACAGAGGGCAACATGGGAGCCTGGGGATAGACAAAAGAATATGGTGAATACCAGCAGCAGTGACTACCCAAGTTGATGCACAGCCCTCAGTGCTGATCAGCACTTGTAAACAAACCAAACAATTCCTACACGAAACTTTAATTTGAGATCAGGTTCTCAAACTGCATATTGAAGAATCCTAAAATGAAGGAAAAAATTATTAACCTTTGCTGTGCTTGCTTCAGCTCCACTTCCTATTACTCTCACATCCACAGCCTGCCTGCTGTACCTGTGCTTGTAGCTATTAACCTTGTATTATCCCACCTACTCAACCTGAACATCCAACAGGACACTTTGTTGGCTGAATATTTCCTTTTTCAGTAACAGAATTGTGTTTCCCTAACAAACTCTGTTTTACAAATTCACTATTACCTCATGTATGCTGTGATATTTTTGCATAAGCATCTGTTTCCTTTCATAAAACAAGAATGATAAATAACAAGTAAGCAATTTCCCCTATCCCAGGCAATACAGTAGCAGAGCTGTGTGTTCAAACCTAATTAATCCTCACCTAATCTAAGGAAGAAACTGCTGAAATGCTCTGGTTGCCAGAATGAGTTTTAAGTGGAGAGAAAACACACTTGAAGTGAAAGAGAATGAATAAGCCTTTACTGCATGAAATGGGACTTTACTGTTGTATTACCACATCTAACACTGGTTGTAAGGCAGTGGCTCTTTCAATGATACATTTCTGCAAGAAAATGATGAAAATGCAATTCAAATCATCTTTCCTTGTCAGGGTTCACATGCAAGGCCTTAGCAAGTACTAACCCTATTAAGAGCATGTACCTAACTTATAACAGCCTGTACTGTTTCCTTCTCTTCTTTCTGGGTCCCCTTTCTGTCCCTTCAGCAAAAAAAGGGACTCTTTATCACACCGCTCCATATCGTACTGTAACTGATGTCTGGATTGATCAAAGGTGCAGATAAATGAATTTGCCTCTCTCCTGTATCAAAGGGATTTTTGTCAGTAATATGCACCATTGAGACATGAGAAAAAAGGCAAAGAGAGCCTGAAAAGTGAGTCTGAAAAGTCCCTGTAGAAACCAGAGAAACTCAGGGGAAACAGTATTCAGAGGCAGGTTCAGTTCTGGCGGACAAGCAGAGGTTTTTGGTCACTGCTGTACCACTATCCAGCTGCAGCAGCAACCCTCTCCTTTTTTTTTTCTCTAAATCCTCATATTTCAGAATTTGAAGAGAAAGTTTAGCATAGAAAGTCCAAAAGAAATGTAAAGGCGTAAATAGACATTTCAGTACACTTACAAATGTCCCTCTCATGATCCCCTCTAAATTTACAGAGTTTGATGCAAGAGGCACAAACTACAGGTCTAATTCAGAAAAGCACCCACATTTATGCACAAATTTAGTAAAAGTCAATAGAGTTAAATTGCAAAGGGTGCTGTTTTGTGAGTCAGGACTGATGTAAGTGCTCATAATCAGGGCGAAACAAGCAGCAGTCCATAAAAATGAAGAGGGATTTAAGTATGTGGTGAGACCATTTGATTAGATGACTCTGCAGTATCTTACAGGGTGTGATGCTCTGCTGAGTCTGGGGAGAGGGATGTGGGTCACTGAGAAATAACAAACTTTGCTCCATTCCCCAGACTCCACGTCTCCATTTATTTTCTCTGTGTTAAACTGAGCACATGGCAACATCATTATGGAGACCACAGTCACATCTCATGAATATTAATGATGAAAGCAAGCGGAGCACCTCCAAAACTGGACCATGGATTTTGCCATGTCTCAGTCTCCATATCAGTGATAGTAAAAACTTAGGAAGAGTCTTATTTTGAGAATGTCTATAATGCATTCTTCTAGCCTTCCAGCCATAAAGTCCTCAATAAAATTGAATAACACAACAGAGAGTTAAGATCACATGAAATATCTTTGTCAGGCTGAAATCACCAGTCACGTATATTAAAAAAATATGTAGATGAGTGTAGAACATTTTCTGAACTGAAGCCAAGGAGAATTACAGTTCTTCATAGATATTTCCAGCATATTTACACATACTACAATGGCAATAGTACTGATGTAGTTAACGTCATTTCTTTCATATAAAGGACAATTTCATCTTCTAAAGAAAACAATGTTTATTTCTACTTCCTTGAAACTTGGCAGCCCTTTGACATCATCTATCTCTATTAGGATGTCATTGGTTATCAGCTTTGGGTATTTGGGCAATTATAATCCCAGATGGTTCTCTTGCAAAAATTTCTACCACTCACTGGCACCCCTATGTACAGTTGGACTCTATTTGTGCAGCAAATGTCATTTACTTTGGCTGACTTCATTGTCCTTTTCTGATCACTGTCTGCCATTTTATTCCTTTCTTCTTTCTCAGCCTTAATTCTACTTTGCAACCCACTATAATCTGAATTATCATCTATAAAGTAGGGTCTACTACTCCTCTTACAAATTATATGATAGGAAATATTCTGTATTATGCATATGGTTTAGCAAAAATAAGAGCATACTTTAATTTATTAGAATTACCTGTGTCACCATAGAGAATAAATGCAACTAATGTAAATACATGTTTTAGCCATGGTAACAGAACCTGCATCGACTATTGACATAGTGCAATACTCTGACTGATTCAAAGCCTTTTGCAAACACATCTTCTATGATTTTGCTGGTAAACATGAACATCCCAGAAAAAAACCAGCTGCTTTTGCTGCTTACACACTTTTCTTGTGAAAAGAAGCAAGCTTATTTTAAAAGGAATTGTTATAACATTTTTAAATTGCTACCAATGGGAGGGTAGTCACAAAAGCAACACTGAGTGAAGTGAAAAAATGATCTAATCTCACTTTACAAGAAGAAAAAGTAGCTGCTCAACAACACTAAACACGAAAGCATAGCACCTGCCTGGAAAATAGGCAGGAAAACTGTCACTCCACAAATGGGCTACAGTGTGCAGCTATACATCCACAGCTATAGATCTGGCAGAGCAAGCACAGGTTCAGTTTTCTCTTTCTATAGAAGCGTTTCTCAAAAACTCCTTTGGCAAACACCAGCAAAGCCTTTGCTCTCAGGCAAAGCAAACACTCTGAAGGAATTTGGTGCTGGTTTTTGAGGTACAAGTCTGCTTCTCCCACCCTCCAAAAGGATACCCAAAAGAGGGGTATTTCCTTGAGCAAATGCCTCTTAGCCGGATTCTCCATGAGTGAAAGCTCCAGCACCAGCTGCTCATTCTATGAATCTGCTACAGCTCAGGAGAACTGCCCTGGGACTTGAATAACACTTTCTAAACCTTCACCAAAGCTGTTCAGAATCAGGGATGGGAATTGTAAAAGCCAACATACCTTCCCCTCTGGCAGTTCAACAGGTGTGTGCTACATTAACCAACCCTGTCTCTGTGCCACTGCCACCTTGACGTCATTGTTACTGGGTTGACAAAAGGTTTCCATGACAAATGAGAAAGCTGATCTGTTATCTCCCCTTTGGAGGAAACTAAAATGCCCTCTCTCCCATATTCTGCTAGACCCACCCATCTTGGTTTTGGCACGTAGCACAGAGGGTGCATTTTTGTGATTGATTTAGATTTCCCTCTGCTCTGGAATAGAGAAGCAAAGTTGTTTGTTGTTTTTCCCTAACTTAAACTAGAGGGTGTCACCCTCATCCCACTGTGATCCCACCCACCTCACCCACAGCACAATCTTCTTTGCAGGCACGTTGACTGCCATGCTCAGAAAGAGAACAGATAACACGGAAAGAGGACAAACTTTGAGGCAATGAACAAAAACACCATTAAGACATTTGATTCTCTTCTTGGCTATAACTTATTAGCTCTACTAACAGGCATGGCCCATAATAGTTAGCAGATGTTTGAAATATCGCATTCTGAACTTTGCCTAAGATTAAAAGGATCTTGTAGAATTTAAATAGCAGCTGCAGAATGAAATAAGGTTGCCTTTCCCAATGTGACAGAAATGTTCATCCTAGCCTTAAACAAGGAGGACTGGTTTATGTTCTGTAAATACTGAGGAAGTTAAATTTCTGTGCACAGACACCCACACATTATAAATTTTATATATGTCTAATTTGCAGCAATTGACATGAAATAACCCCAATGGGAAAGGCTGGCCAGCTGCCTGAATGCTTCTTAGGATTTTGCTACAATTAACCAAAGGCTACAGCTCACCACAAGCAGGAGAAGGATGGACTATTTCAGCCATGAATATCAGGTTAGCAAATTTGAAGGTACAAATTTATTATCAGCCTTGCTATTCTCACTGCATAGAAGGAGAACCCAGAAGTGCTCAAAAAGGATCACATCCAGGATATGGAAACAAAACGAAAGAATTTTTCAGGAGCAATAGAATTTATTTCACTACAACTGTGCCACCCCACCAGCCTCACTGCCACACTGGCTCTGGCAGGGTTCTACCCTGTGCAGCAATGCAAAGTTGCCCTTTCTTTAAGCACTGGGGCTGATGCTAAATTCAACCTCATGGGCTTAGTCCCTGTGAATCCTCTAAGGCTACTGATTCCCCTACCTCTTGTTCATACAATGATTAAACTTCAGCCAAAGGCTAAGTAATTAACTGAAACAGATGGCTAAGCTTCTGAATTGAGGAAGTTAACATACAAACAGCTAATTTGAAAACAGGTTTAGATCTCAAAATGAATTATTGTTCATTTTCAGACTGCATGTATTTCTTCTTTGCTTGACAGTGTGGGCACTTTTGGATTTTTTTTCATTAATTCCCACCCTTACAGGTTTCTTGATGTTCACAGAGATCATTATGGGGCACACATGAGATCTGAAACAGATTTGGAAAGACCTGCTGTAGTGAACAAAGATGTCCCTAGCCTTTATGCACCTGGTTTGAGTTAATATTTTTATCCCCTTAGAATACATGAGATTTTTTCCTAAGCTAGGCTTTTCCTAGTACACATGTTTTAGTAACATAAGGTTGTAATATAGTGCTGTCAAACAGATGTGATTTTGGAGTCTAGCCCAAGGAGGACTGCTCATCTTCAGAGAGAGGCAAAGACTTAAACCAAAGGTGTGCTATTGTCTTTGGGGAAGACAAAATGCCTTCTTTGACTCCTGGTAAGATTATTTTAAATCCGGCTGCATGACAGCTGGTACAACTAATGTGGCAGGTAATAGTAAAGATGTTTTTACTGAATACAAAAACAGCCAACACTTTTGCAAATCTAAACAATGCATTTAATTCATTGTCCCTGTGAGGTTCACAACTCCTAAGACCTTCAAACCAGCGCAGGACTTAAAACCATACACATAACCTCAAGCCAGTGCTAACTCTATTCCTACTGAGCAGAGTACAGCATATGCTTAACGTTATAGGGGCATGTGCTTAATGGGCTCATGAAACATATCCTGGTTTACGATTCAGCACAAGCAATTTGCAGCAATGTTTTCATCTTCCTTACAACCAGGAACGTGTTCATGGAATCACAATAGGCTCGTGGTAGAAAATGGGGCCACTGGGCTGAACGAGCACAGCACCAGCAGCAGCCCAGGACAAGCCAATCCACACCAGACCCTGTGGCAAACCCTGATCATGATGATCCATTTACAACCAGGGAACAGGTGAAGGAAAACCACCACAGCTAATTACACATTGCTGTTATTTAGCATAAGGAAACTATATGATGGAATAATACCCACAGGTGTTTTTACTACAGATTTACTGTAACTCCACCACTCCCAGCAGGTGTCAACACTCCTGACTTGGAGAACACACCACTTCCATGTATGTTTTATTTAATTACCAGAATTTTCAGAAATTTGTTCTGCAGTGCTCTAAGCAGAGTCATTAATCTTGAGTAATCTCTTTGAACAACAAGTTGAACTTTTCTGAGCCCCTCTATACAGCAGTGGCTGTATTGTCTGAGCACAGGATTTTATGCAAGGCAGTTGCCATGGCAATGCGATAGGGAGAGCAGAACTCAAACAATAACAGAGCATCAAAGAATTTTAAGTGCAGGGAAAATTCAGAACTAGATTCCATATTAGAGCTATAGGCTGTCCAAACTGCAGATTTTAAAGCTTAGGAAGGCTGGATATTATTATAAGCTCTCTAGGGAATGGCTGTATTCCAGTAATGCATTATCGCTGATCTGTTCCCATTATAATCCATCCATTTCACAGAAAACGGCATGTTTTGTAGGGGAGTGGAAAAGCAATCTGAAAAGGAACAATTGCACATCTCAGCTTTTGGTAGAGAAAAGAGAAAGAGGGAGGAGGAGAAAGAAGATTATAATCCAAACTAAATTTCAATAGAAAGCCTGGCTGTTGTAAAAATAATAATGGGCTTGGCTAGTTGCTTGTTGTGAAATAATGAACCTTGTGCACCTTTATAATATTATTGCAGGCATTCTATAGAGCACCCTAATAAAAACAGACGGATAACTAAATGAGAAAAGGCTGTTGCATTGTTTTATAAGGCAATAATCCAGTTCCTGAACACATAAATCGTAAACTCCAAACCAAAGAGTTTATACCAAAAAACACAACACAACTCTATTGTTATTGTTACGCTGTTGCTCTTGTATATGCTGTTACAGATGTGTTTTCAAAATAATTAAAATCTGAAGGACTTAGCAACGGAGCCGACTATAACTATGTCTCAAGAGTCCTGAGTGCCCCAAACTGTTATGAACCTTCATATAAGAAAGGTGCCATTTTCACATTTACATGGATTGGTTTGACACTTAAAGATGGGAACATGTGGACATGGAAGGTAAAATAAGCTAGCAGAAGCCTGGGACATCTTGGTTCTAACTCCAACTCTTTTTTGTCCAATGTTTAACTTGGATGACTCCACTCTTCTCTATCTCTTCTAGGGGTAGTGCCAGTCACCTTGTCATGACACCAAGTACAAGCCTGCATTTGAACTAACAGGGATTTTTTAGAAGAAACATGTTGTCTGGACTAGCACATTTCTAGCAAGATAAAAGTCATCTCAATATTGGTAAAGTCACCAGTCTCCTCAATACCACTATGAACCCCTGTGCCTAAAAGAGTGGCTGACATTCTTCCCTCCATGACACTGAGAGCCATATGTATTAGGGCTAGTCCTGTTTAGCTGCAACTGATCTATTTGGACCAGCAGCCTGTTCTTTTTGCTCCTGTCTGCTCACCCATCTGCAGGCATTAGTGACATACTTGTAATTTTTTTGGCTTCTCATGCATAACGAGTAGTCCCCACGGAGCAGACGCAGTGCAGGCCAGCTTCCCATGGATCAGGGCTGTGCGGTCACTCTCCAGATGCAGTGGAAGCTTCAAGCACTTATGAGGTCTCTCAGCCATGTGGAGTCTTTAGTAATGTGTGTGTCCACAAATGAATGTGTTCATACTACTGCATTTCTCCTAATTAGAGCGACTTCTGGGTTGCTGCTCCTATCCTTATGCTGATCTCCACAGAAGTGATTTTTGAGATCAGAAGCTTCTGCAATTTGCTTGGAATTTGTCCAATGAGTACCAAAGTTGTTTGAGGGCAGAGCACAAACAGATGTGGAAAATATGAAAAAAAACCGCACTGTATCCTTAGAAATTAAGTTAAAAACTTTCTCTTATCACAAAGTTAAGGACAAGTCTCTTCAGGATTTCTCCACAACGTTGTCTGCCCTATAATAATGCAATTATATCTGTCAACTGGCCAGGTTTCCATGGTTTCATACGTGCCATCTTTATTTTCTATTTTTCTGCTCTGTCACATGGCCCAAATCAAATGCCCACAAAAGTCTATCACTATTTCCTCTATTAGTTGAATTATAACCTCATAAAAAAGCCAAGCTAGCTTAATTTTATTTTCTGCAAACTAGTGCTAACTGGCATTACTTACAAGAACAGGGTTTAATCTCTCATTAACTCATGTTTTTTATTTGTCATTTCACTGCTATTCCTGGAGTCAATATACCAGATTTGCAATTCAATGTTGTTAACTACAAAATGAGACATACCAGATTTAGAGAAGTATATCAACTCAAAGGTAAAGCAAAATGATCTGATACTTATGAATCCTCCTACTCTTTTCATTTTTAGGTTAAATTCAATTTCTGAAGCGTCTCTGGATCTTTTGTATTATTTGTATCTCATGCAGGAACACATATACCCATTACTATGTCATTAGAAGCCATACCTGTTTTGACTGCTATAGGTTAGAAAGTTCTTCTGTCATGAGAGACTCTGCTATAGGAACTTCAACAGGTAAGGAAAAGCCACTTCCTAATGGTTGTGCTAATGCTGCCCATTCGTGACACAGATCTCCTGTCCCATTCCTCCTGGACAGGACCAAACTGTCGCATTACGTTAACACCTTTAAAAGCTGCCTTGCAACAGAGGTCAAGGATCACCTGTGCCTGAGAGCTGAACTGTACTTTAATGTTAGCTGTGAACCCTGGAGACTGGAAATGACTCACGGTGGGAACAATCTGGAGTTGCTCAATACAAGGGAGTAAAGTGCAAGCACAGATGCACATCTGACTGCTGGCAGGCTGCAGTTGTGTTTCACTAATGCTTCCTTTTTCTGTGACATGCTGGAAACAACCTGCACAGCCCAAGGGCTGAAATGGTACTATCAGTGATTGCTCAGCACAGACCATTTAAGGCTCTTTTTTTGGCTTCAGGATAAGCAACTTCCACTTATACACTCCTATAGTTCTCCCAGTACTGATGAGGCAAGACAGTCTATGGTATGATGGCTTGTTTTATTGCATTAATTTCTGATTCACTATTATTTGGCTTTACTGTAACCAATTGTCTGTGCATGTAGACATTTAAAGCTGCATCTTTCCCAATCTACCCTTAGCTGCCTCTGCAGTAATAACAAAGCACAGTCTTGGACAGTTTGGCATGTGATTAATAACTGTTCAGATTGCCTTGGCAGTTTAACCATATGCTAATTGGGTTAACAAGGTACTAAGTGCTCCAAGGTGTTATGAATGTGTTATAAATCAGAAATTCTCCTGTCAAATGCATTCATTACTCATGGTCTGCAATTTGCTTGTGAAGAGCCTATTCCAAAAGAGAGTATTTCCAACTATTTATCCTACTCTTCTGTGAAAGACATTAGCACAACAGCACCAGGAGCATCTTTAAGTGATACTGTCTCATTCCTAGAGAAGGAATCTCAGCCAACAGGCTCCCTGGTATCTTTGGTGAGCGTCAGATTCCTCCTCAGCAACAGGTGGACAATCAAGTAGCACTGGTCCCCTTGCCATGGGCTGCTCTCACCAGCAAGCAAGACCCACTCAGTCACTTGGGCACAACCAGTCTCAGAGGGCTGGGGACCTGATGGGACTAGGTCCAAAGTGAGGGACTCACAGCCTGGGGCTGTTGCACATGCCTGACTCCCTGTTTTTGACCTATCTCAGCCTCTAGGTTTTATTGCTGTTCCCATTCTGCTTCCCAGCTTTTGCATTTTAGGCACGATGCCTCATTCCCATCTCTCGTTGCCCAGTCACACTGCCTGCCAGTGTTTCTGATCTTTGCAAAATAAAAGCCAAAGAGATCAGACCAAGTGGTTGTCACAAACACCCTGTGCTCTCCATTTTACAGGTAAGATCAGACAAAACAGTCACACTGCTGTTCAAGCCCACAGAACAGACATAAAAGTCACAGTATCACTTGTTCCCATTATCCATTTTGCTGAAGCATGCCAAATTTATTCACTGACATAGAGACAGGTTCACATGATCCTTCTCCTTCTGATAGTTCTTTCTTATAAAAATTCCCATCTTGTGATGTCATCTTTGTGGAAGTGAGCAACTAATTCTTTACTGTCCTCCTTTCTGTTCCTTTTCCAATACATGAACATAAAAACCTTACTCAACAGTGATGGTCAAGTCAATACCGATTTCTGTGAAGTCAGTGTAACAAGATAAAGCCTATATCTTTGCCTGATTACACTTGGTGACATAATCCCTGCCTGTAAATACAACTGAGACATACTGACCTGAGTAATTACACCAGTCATTTCTTCCAGCCAAATTACTGACTGAAATTAAAATGAGATGGTGGGACAAAAACACTTCCTTGACTAATTGGCATCAGTCAACAAAGTTCACTGAGATTATATCTGGATGTATGTAAGAAATTTATTTTTTTTCTTCAAGAATCTGAAGATAGACTAAACCACTGCACACTATGTAGCAGACAGCAGAATAACACCTGATTGTGAGAAACAGGTAAGGAAATGATCACCCCATCAAGAGTTTGTTTGCATAAGACTTAATCACCCAAGGACACACTTTAGAGGAAACTGTAAAGGTGTGTATAGAAGATGACTGTTTCCAAGTAACAGCTGACTGTAAATGGTAGCAGCTCTTTACACAGTCCACACTTGTTAGCAGAAACAGGTGTGACAGCAGGAAGGAAATGTTTAATGTTTGGATCCAAAAACATGACTCTTCCTTGCTTGACTAAAAGATTAGTATTGGCTCAAAGCCATTATCAGGCTCATAACACTCTCTAGTTTCAAGTATAAAGGTCCAAAGCAATACTCTGCTTGAGAGAGGTCACAAATTCAGGTTCCACTAAAGTCAGTCCTTACACACTTAAAAGGGACAGGGTTTGACTTGGAGTCATAACTGGTTTCCAGAAGTAGAGGTGGGAACACACAGGTGTGACGGGCAGCTGAATGCAGACAGCTCATATGTGCACTCTAACACAACACTGTTACATGTATGAGTTCAGTATTTGCAATACTGCAGTTGCAGAAAAGAGAAACTATCTTTTTCTGCACCTAAAAGATCACTGGGACCATTCACACAATGGAAACACGGTGCCCCTCAAACAGTTGTGGAATAATCACTTGCATTAGCACATTGCACCAGCTCATAATGCTAACTGCAAAAAAGTAGCTCAGCATACCAACCACAACTTAGCAAAAAAAGCACAAAACGTTCAGATCTGACTGATTTTAAATGATAATAAATATATGCCCAGCATAGAGCTTATACTGTGCTGAATCAAAACTCCCATTTCCACCCTCTGCCTGCTGCTCATGAAACAGTTTGGTCACCTACCCTGTATGGTGTGTAGAGGGCGTGCAATTCAAGCAGCTTTCAGTGACTTCTTCCCTCCTGCTCAGCCACCACAACTCCTATAACAGTAGCCACGAGGCTATGCAGGGGGAATGGCTGCTGCTGGATAATCTCCACTCCTAACCCCTTTGGCTCCAGCAATTTAAAAGGAATGCTCACAATTTTTTTAATCCTATAATCTATCTTGTCACAAGAGTTAATAGTCAGATAATGCTATGCATAACATTCTAAACATGGCACCATAAATAAAAAAGAATTTAAATAAAAGAGTTCACAGCAAATCTTCAAATCCAGTTCCAAGATTCACTTGCTTAAAAACCAAACCAACATATTAATCTCCACTGCATATTTTAAACACATGAAAACCAGATTCCAAGAGCTTCTGAGCACCATGAGTTGCTTCTGCTTTTCAAAAAGAAAGAAAAAATAATATTAAATTGACTTTTTAATGGCTTCTCCTTGCTTTGCACATTTCCATTTGTACAGCACATTGAATTTGTAACCTGGCATTCAGGCCCAGAAAGGTGTTTTCCCAAAAATGTTTGAGGAACAAAATAAGGTTCTTGCCACACTTATTCCAGTCAGACCCACAAAGCATCAAACTGACCTTTGCCCAGTGCTTCCTTTAGAACATAAAGGATCTAGAAAACAGCAGACAAGTGATTCTCAGCCTCTGTGGTGGAGCAAATGTGTCTGGCAGACTCCACAAACCTGCCCACCAACAAGTACTCCCACAGTGATCTCCCACAACAAAGCATGTCCCATGGATTCAGCACAAAGTGGGACTGAAACAACTTCTCCTCTGCTGAGCAGCAGTGTGAGCCCTGGCAAATCCCATTGCTGCTCTGTGACCTGCTTTTCTCAGCCATAAAATGATGCAGACTGCTTTGCAGTGGTCTGAGATCTGTGAACACGGAATATGAAACAGACATCCCATGCAACTGAAGGCAGTTGCTGTCTTGCAGCTTGTCAGCATATTTGTTAAAACAGGATTTACAATCAAAACAGAACAAACAGCGAGACCTCTCCTGTTAGTGATGATAATATGAAAAAGGCAAAGCTCTTCTTAATTCTGCCATCATTCAGGGCTCACTTAAAACTTACTAAACTGCTAATAGGTGCCAGGATTTTATTTAATTTTCCTCAATCATAGAGGTGCTGTCATAGAGGGACATTCAGAATCACTCCTTTATTGTCCTGCATCAAGACTTAATGATTTAAAGTCACTTCTCTTTGCTAGATTTGTTTTCTCCTCTACAGCACAAAGACATTTAGCAAGAGGGACACAATATGTTGTGATGAAAATGCAAAGCTAGAAAAATGTTCTAGCTCTTGCAATGGTGTTTTTTATTGTTCCCCATGAGGGCAATTATCTCCATTAATGGTGATTACAAATCCCTGTGTACTAGGACATTAGCTTCTCTTATGCTTGTTAGTGAAATGAAAAGAGACAACCAAAATATTACAGAGCTGTTTTATAAAGCACTTATCCTATTAAGTCACTTAGCCATAGTCTTTACATAGGGATGGGATGGCCAGAAGAATTCTTCGGGGAATTAATCAGTTACACATTAAGAAATGCAAAGCAAAGCTTTCATTCATTAGGAACAATTTTAACAGTTTCTATATTAGGCTGTCAACAAAAATGCCAGGTTTGTAGATGCAAGTGCTCACCTTTCAGATATGCACCTAGGGAGGCACATCCTGTTTTTTCTGAAATGCAGCAGTGCTGCTCTTTCTCTCTCACAGCAATCAAGGACTGGGAACCATAGATGGAAAATAAGTTGTATATTTGTTCAGAAGACATCTGCTTTAGCCTAGCTCTTACTGAACTATTTTTATTCATTTATTTCCTCCCTCAGAGGGAAAGTGTTTTGTTCAAAGGCTGGAGGCAAATCCTGCTACTACTGAAACAAAACCCTGAGCAGCCAATGGATTCCTGAAAGTCTGAGTCTGGTGTGGAGCTATGAGATGTTCAGAGCCAGATATTCCTCTGGTGCAGTGATGTGCTTTCCTTTACTTCGTGAAAAAAAACCCTGACTTACATATCATCCTGTTTTCTTTCCATTTCTTCAAGTGACTTGTCTTTTCTCCCTTGCATCTCTGACCCAGTAGCTGCCTAAACCTGTTAACACTGTCCCCTTTCTTCAGTGCATTTCAGCCTCAACAATGTTATCTTTCTTTTTTGGTTTGTCTGGGGATTTTTGGTGGCTTTGTTTGTTTGTTTGTTTGTTTTTCTCTTGGTTTCATTTTGTGGGTTTTTTTGTTTGTTTTGGGTTTGTTTGGGGTTTTTTTGGTTTGTTTGTTTTGGGTTTGGTTGTTTGTTTCAATTTACTTTCTTTTCTCTATATAAATGTCACACTTCTAACTGATGTTTTAACAACTCCAATTTTAAAGGAACATCACATGGCTTGGTTAAGTGTTTCTTCTGCTGGGTAGACCCCTGCTGTCCTTCCCTATTGACTCCTCAGGATCATGCAGTAAATATCAACACTGGAAAACTTTTTAGAAGTAATAATGCCAACTGAGGCCCAGGACCTGCGGGGCACAGCTGGCTCCCACCCTCAGTTATTGCTGCAAGCTGAGAAGGCTCAGCACCTCGAGAGATGGTGCCTTCTTAAAGGCACAACAACAAATCCAACTGACTCTTGTGAAAATAAATAACCACCAGCCAACACACAGCTTTTCTCCATGACAGTGGAAAACATGCATGTGTGGTCCAGCCATGTTCCTTCAATAATTGTTTATTTGCAAGTAGGGTCAGGAAGTGATGCTGTAGTATCAGGGAAAATGAACCCAGGGAGAAAAGGGGCTGTGGAGTTGCGCCATATGTTTCACACCCCTCTGCTTCTTGCCCACACACATTTGAGGAGGGTGAGTTTGATTTTGATTGTTGATGGGTTTTAAATTAGTGCAAGATCCAAACAAAAAAATAAAGTTTGTCTGGATAGCAGCAGCACTGTGATTCTGGAAACTGAGGCTTGAGGGAAGCTTTGGTTGTCTCTCAGCTGCAGGCTGCCAGAAGCAAAGCATGCATGTGGTTTACAAGGTGGGGAGAATGCTGACTCCAAGGCAGAGAAGTGCCTCCTGGGGCATCCTGCAGCAAAAATACTTAGCTCCACAATAAATATGCCTCAGATCACCTAGGGGTGAGATGAGGCAAACCCTTACTGGGATTTAGGGGAAAGAGAAGACAAAATAATGGTATGTGGTGTGGTGTGATCTCTTCCTCCAGTTCTCCCAGAAGCTTTCGCCTCCCTTAGCTACTTGCCCAGCTCTGTGCTTCCCTGTGGCTTGCTTTCCACGTTCCTACTCCTCCTTCTATTGCCTCCCACTCCAGTACCTATGTTCTTGTGATACTTCATGATCCTCTATGGTCACAGCTGTACTCAAAGCTGTACACAAAGTCTGAGGTTAAAGAGTTAAAAGGAATTATCTCACTGTGTCTTTTGTCTATAATCAGGCATTTCACCGTGCCATAAAGGCCACTTCCACATGAGAATGTGTGAATGAGTTTTATGTAAGTTCCCTATACAGGTTTGGATGGAGAAACATTTACTAGCAGGTAACAAGCTGAAGGGAGGAGAGGTGTGAGCTGAGATGGTATGCTGTGAAATTTTCCCAGGAACTGAATGGCTCTGGGGACAAGAGTCTTGATGAATCCCCAGGAACTGATAGATTCAGCAGAGCAAGAGTCAGCCAAATCTGGACAAGGCCACCAGCACTCACCAGCATAGCTCAGACTAGATCCACTGTGGCAATGGCTGCTGTGCAGGTTCACATTATGTTCACTTGGTGAAAGAAAGGACTCTTCAACAGAACTTCCTAACACCCATCTAGGAGCTACTTCTCACCAGTACAAACCTCCACACCTGAATTAAAGGTGTTTTAATAAATAGTTTGTGATCTTGTTTTCCTGACCGGATCCCATCTATGAAGAAAAAAAAGGAATTTGGAACTGTTTCCCTTTGTGGCCCTCCTTCACATACAGTTGTTTCCAATATCAAACTTCTCGCTAATATTAACTTTGAACTTGAATGACCTCCAGTGTCCTCTAATGTCCTTGATCAGTGAAGTTTATTGTTGTTCAAGGATCAGTTCCTAACACTAATTTCTGATCTCACTTGAACTTTTCTTCCTTTCTAGACAGTTATTCTGTGCTATCCCTTTATAGCTGGAACCACGCTGTTCCAAGGTTTTCCAAGTTTCTTGAACAAACCTGACACTTCTAATAAGCATTAACCACACACAAATGATGAATTGTAAAATGAAAAAAAATCTATGCTAGAAAGAAAACATATTGTTCCTCCAGAGGGATATACTTAATACTGTAAAGCCAAATCAAACAAACACACTGTAATCACCAGAGTGAAACCCCAGAAACAACTCAAAACAACAGCACAGGGAAAATAAATATGAACTCAAGTTCTCTGAAGAACAGGAGGAGAATGATCAGATTTAGATGAGGAACAACTTCTTGCTTAATGACAACACAGAAGGTAGAACTTGAGATGAAATAAAAAAAAATGCCCCTTTAAAAAACAAGTTCTGAATACTGTTTGCTCCTGTCTTTCAAAGCCAAGCATTTCAGATGATCTAGTAGACCAAGAATGGATACAGAACACAATTCCTATTCTATTTATGTCCTCATTTTGAGGGACCACATAATCTATCCACTTTCAATCAACTTTTTTGTCCCTTCTATCGACAGAAAATTTGGAAAAAACAGCATAATCCTGAGCCAGGAGTATCCATTTCATGTCCAGAGCAGGCTGGTTTCCAAAGTGGTGCTCAGATGTTCTGAATGAGGGTATGGGCCAGTGCCAGTGTACCCTGTGGGATGTGACAGAGCAGGTCAGTCTGCGACAGGACGAGGAATCACCTCAGCAGTGTCAGTGCAGGACTGACACCCTGTGCTGCACAACAACAGCAGGGAAAGGAATCGTTCATGAGGAGAAAGGGAAGGAACAGAACATTGATTTTAATAAGTAATAATGAGGAAATGGCCTTTAATGACTTACAGTTCAGCTCATACTCTCATTAGCAGATATTTAGAGGACTAAGGAACTTAATCACTTGATCTCTTAGTGTATATGTATTGTAATCTAAACATTATGGATGGAGTCTTGCTGGAAAAAACCCGTATTTTTGTCAAACATGAATCAGTTTTAACTGTTTCCCAATCAGTCAAAGATCAATTCAGAGCTAAAAACTCCTCTACCACCTGAAGTCCAACTCAGTTTCTAATGTAAGGTAAATGGCAACAAATCTTTTGACATCTGACTCTTTGAGAATCATAGCCTATTTATAAAAGTCAAAGAACAGCTGGTCCTGCTTTATAGACTTGAAAAACAGAATATCCTTTATTTCTTCTGTGCAAACCAGTAATTTATTTTTATTCCTCTATTTTAAAATTACTGGGGTTGGTGATGTCTTTGAAATGAAGATAGGGATTTTACTGCACTTCCTTCCTTTTGAGTCTGTTTTGATTGCATCAAACTGATTCACTTAAACATCCCCATAACTTAAACATCCTCTTTCTTCACAGTGGGCATAAAAATATCTCTCTTTTTTAAGTAATATAGATTTATTGATATGGAACTTAATTTATTTCCTGCCACTAAGACCATAGTGTTGTCCACAGCTGAATTTCAGCCATCTTTTCAAAGGCAGCACTGCACTTTAGTCTGTACATTTTAAAATTAAGAGCCATTCTGAATAAGCATGATCACATGTTCTTCAGAAATGTCCTGTGATTGAGAGATACCACATTTACCAACAGTTTAGGATACCTGCACCCATATGGAGAATGCATCCATCAGCACATTCATATAGAGTCTGATTTTCACACTGCTTGCAGGAATAGAAAGGAGAGATCCAGTAGGTTGCCACAGAAAATACATTTAAATACTCTCAACATGACTTATATTTTCAAATGTTATTTACTTATTTTTCACCAAAAGATGGATTAGATTAAAATGATCTGAGAACAAGACTGAATGTATACTGAATGATGACCCTTATTTCCTAAATGAAAAAATCTATTAAAATCAGTAAGAAATGTCCTTTATAAAATGGATAGCAATAGAATAGAAAATTTATGAAAGAATGCACCCTATAAAACAAGTGGAGCATATTGTATCTGCCCTGGGTGTAACTGCCAGTTGTGCATGAAGGGAAATGCTGAAAATAAATGTTTGAAGAATCATTTCGTGTAGGACTTAATTTTCAGGGACTTTCAGCTGAATCTGATCATTGAGCTGAATCTGGATTTGTATCTGCAGTTATTCATAGCTGAAAAAAACCCCCAAATCCTGAGAGAGGTACTAATAAAATATCTGCTGCTTCTTGCACTGGTCTGGAAACTTGTGAGACCTGAGCAGTGACCCGGCACTGACCACAATAGGAACAGCTTTCCCTTGAGGAGAATTGTGTCCAAACATTTTGAGAACAGAGGTCCCACTAAAGTTCCATAGGACTTTCAGAAATCCCAGCTGAGATGTTTAAATTGCATGGCAAATTTCATGCCTGCCTTTTCTGAAGGTGTTTCCTGGGAATATTACCCAATGGACAATGTGACTGCTATTTCCATGGGCATTGCAGATGTTCCACATCTCTAGACATTCATTCATTTCTGCCCATGAATTTGATGCTCCAGAGTCAACAAACTCTCCAGGGGCAGTTTGTTGGTGGTTTGGTTTTGGTTTCTTTTTCCTTTGAGTGCATTTGGTACATTAGAAACAATCACAGTGATATTAAAACTTTATCGATCTTATATAATTAAAAAATCTGGCACTATTTACACTACTTTAGATATGATTTGATGTGAGAATGAAAGGTCCCCTTGAGAAGCTTCTGCTGTATTCTTTCCTTTGTCTTGGGTTTGCTATATTTTCACAGTGATGAAGCCAGGGTTGTATGAAACACTCAAATTTCTGGGAAATTTCTTCCTCAAATTCAACTACGAGATAAAGAACTGGGGCCTTTGGTGAAATTCATCCTCTGTCGGCATCTTCTCAGTAGGTGTGTGTGGGACAGTCCAGCCATGCAGTACAATAGGAAATGGATAATGCTCCACTACCCAGTTAGGACTTCAGAGAAAGTTCCCTGAGTAATTACTGTGAAGTTTGGAAGTGTTTCAAACAAGTATTATATTTTAAAAGCAGCTGATCATATTTTACCTTATTTTTCAAAAGTACACACACACGTTTTCTGAGATGCTGTTTGAAATAAGACAGCCTGGGCTTGGGCTGCCTCCACCCACAGCTGCAGCAAATACTGGCTGGCAACTATGGAAAGTGAATGTCCTTACTCTCAGCAACACCTTGACACATCTCTTCTCAGAGGTAAACCTCCTGATCACCTGTTTGTTACATTAGAATAGGTGCTGGAAAAGACAAGTAACATGTAATTCAAGCCAGGATTAAACCTGGCTGAAAATCAAGGTTGATAAAAATTACTTTTTTGATTGTTTTGAAATCTGGTTCCAGTCCAGGGAAGACCAAAGTCCATTTTTTCAAAGTTCAAAGAAGAAAAATAAAAAAGGCCAAGGGCCTCAGAATTGTCCTGGGAGATACGTTTTGTAAGCAGAGCCAGAATTAATACTTGTGCTGAGAAGCTGGGGATCCTGTGCTACGTGCATTATAACTCAGTAACAACAGGGCTGTTGACTGACCCTGCTTGCAGACAGCAGGTGAGTAAGTTCCTGAATAGCTACAAGCCATAGTGACTGGTGCACAGACCAAACCAGGCAATGACACCCATCAGCTGAGTCCCCAGAGCAGAGATTAAGTTATGCCAAGGCAGAGCATAGCTCTAACACTGAGCAAGGAATGGCTGTCACCATTGCGATCCATTCTGGGGTTCAGAGTTTTCTGCGAGTGCCCATGCAACTTTGCACAACTCAAATTAAGTGTGTGTAGCACTTCAGTCCCGGGATGACTTCATTTAGAAATATAAAAATGGCATTTATATCTTATCTGAGTGTGTTATATTTCACTTCAAGAGCGTCAAGGTTATTTTTCAAAAGACTGAAAAATTTCAAATGTAGACAGGCAGGTACAGCTCTGCAAATCAAATGGTGGGACATTTTGTAATGATGGCACTGCTGCATTCCTGATAAGAAATACAGAAAGCAAAAGGTAAGTCCTTACTTACACTTAAGGAAAAAAAAAGACAAGTGACACAGTAATATTACTGAGCATCAATGATTAGAAAGTCAAGTACATGCCAATGAAAGCATTGCTAGCAGAGATAAAAGAGTCTCATTTTATCAGCTCCAAGTCACTTCAATGGCTTCAGTTTCAGGGAATCATTCACGATAAAAAAAGAAAACAACCCCCCTCCCCCAAACCCCATATATTTGTAGGTTTTTCAGAGGGAAGAGCTGAATTTACAGGGGTTCTAGCCAAGATTCAGAGCAAGAATTGAGTGGCAGTCTCCCAAAGCCTAAGGAAATACTAAGAAACCACCATTAGAGAGACAGAGAGGGAAAGGAGAGAGATGTCAGCTCCTGGCTGAACAATTTCTTTCCAATTTATTTCCTTGATAACATAAACCTTTTGCTACTATGTGACAGAGTTAACCACCTATAGCTAGTGAGCGCTAAAGAAAGCTAATTAAAGTGCCAAAATGTTGTATGTAAGGTTTTCCTTTGATCACTATCGTGTTTTTCCTTTTCCACAGGTGAGGCCAGTAAGAACTCAGTGTGACAACTGCACTTATGCTAGGCAGCATTCAAGCAATAAAAATAAATCCTCTAGGGCCATAATTCACTCCCTTTTATCATACATTCACAGGAAAAATTCACTTAACAGTCAGCAGTCATTTTCTATTACATAAATTTAATTTTACTTGTGGTTCCATAATTCATCAATCACTGTAAGCAAGCAGCACAGCAGACAGTACACTGAATTCTGGCACATCACTTGCCTGAACAGGCTCAGTGCAGGAAAACCACAACAACACTTACAAAAATGAGTGCAAATCATTTCTTTCCTTTGCCTTTTAGAACACAATATTTAAGTGAATGTAATATACCAAGACTAAAATATCTTGGTTGGAGGAAGTAACCTCTTCAGGTCAATGCCCAGCCTCACCTGGCAGACAAATCACTGGCACCTATCACAGTGCTCCACAAAACAGGAAGATTTCAAAAAGAAATACTCCAGATTCTGTATTTAAGTGATCCCCATGATCATGCTCTTCCTTAGCTCCGCCAGAGTCAGAGTTTACATCACACCTTCCACCTTCCTCCACATCAGGTACAATCCATAGTCTCCACTAAACACTGGCAGATTGAAAGGTGTTTGCTGCTCACTTCAGTCCCACTGCTCAAGTCCTGCAGAGACTCCAGTCCATACTGACATGTGTTTTGGCCATACACAAGCACTGCTGGGGGCCAGCACCTCCTGTCCCTGGACATTCACAGAGTATTGCAGCGGAAACGTGTCTTTTGCACGTGACTCAACACAGAACTCACCGGCAGAGATGGAAAAAGCCAAAACCCAGACCATGGGATGCACATGTTGTGTCATAATAATGCCAGAGGGATAGAGGGCTTTGATCACCAGCTGTGTAAATATTTTGTTAGAGCCTAAACATGGTTAAAAAAACCCTTAGTGCCAGGAGTCCAAAAAATGCTTCAGGAAAGTAAACTATAACTGAAAGCTACAGAATACTTTAACAACATTCAAGCGAGACAGAGATCTGCTATGCAGTTTTTAATTCTGCTTGGCATGCCAGTTCCCTTGCTGAGAAACTAAGCAGAAATTAAATCGTCAGCTCAGCCTTAACAAGGGTGCTCTTGTTAGCAGAATTAATGTATGTATTTGCCTTATGGTATTGCTTTTAATTTCTCAGTGACTTTACCTCCCTCTTTGAAAATGGAGATCTCTCTCATTTTTATCCCATATCTGCATTTTCTGTATTTGCCAAAGCAATATTTCATATTTCCATGACTTTTTTAAAATGCTTTTTCCTCATATTGATGTTCTTATTTCAAGAGAATTTTCCTAGAAATGTTACTGGCCCCACCACCAGTGGCCCCTTCCAATCTTACTCATTATGGGATTCTGTGATTTTCTTTTTGTCCTCCTTGTGAGGTACGAAACAGAACAAGTTTCCTTTACTACTGAATGAGTGGGCATTTGTTTCCTAATTTTTGGGGGGGTTTTTTGTTTGTTTTGGGAGTTTCTGTTGTTGTTTTCTCTCTGTGTGTGGTTGGGATTTTTTTAATTAACATGTATTAACACCAGGCGACAGTACAAGGAAATACAAAATATTTAGAAAAAAAAAAGGAGCCTGTTGGTGCACACCTTCATGGAGTTCAAACTTAAAATGATTAGTAGCCTCAAGAAAAAAAGAGGGGGATCATGGCACTCCTCATATCTGTGTTACTTGGAAAGGAAACTTCCAAGGAACTGGGAATTCTTCCTAATGAAGGAACTGAAGAGGCACTTCCTGCTTCAGCAACAATATCACAGGGAGAAAGAAAGCTTTACCTTGATTAGCAGCCTTCCAAGAAAAGAGAAGTTATGCCTAAGTGACTTGTTCCAACAAGCCTTAATTCTAAAATCTCCCCTCTTATACCAATTACCTTCAATTAGAAAAATGATTATTCCCAGATTTTATATAATACCACCAATGTGGAAGAGGTCAAGATCTCAGTCTCATGACTGCTGAAAGATGAGCTGAGTCTGGTATCTAATGGAAAAGATAAAAGTGTATTGTGTGTATTTATTTTTAGAGAATAAAAGGTTTTAAGTTCACATTTCAGAGCTTTTTTCCACATCCAAAAACAACAGGAGGAAATGAGAACTGCTCTCCTCAGTATTCTGCAAAAGCCAACAAGAAAGAGGCCATTGGAAGATGGACCAGTATCACCAGACACAGCTGTTTCACAAGCCAACAGCTCAATGGGCTTAACAAATGAGAATGCCCTGCATGTAGCATTTTCTTTATGCAATTCCCCACTGCTTTGAATCCAAATATAAAGACTGAAATCCCATCTGCTGTGAATTGAATAGGGCAAGGATTTCTCCCTAAGGAGAGGTTTTCAGATAGCATGCTGAAGAGGGCTCACTGTATAGAACAAAAGCTGTCTCCTTTGCCTTTTGGAAAAGGATGAAGGAACTTTGCATAGTAGGTTACCCAGGACCTGACCTGGCTGCTCAATGGGAATTACAATTGCTGTAATAGTGTTCATTATCTATTGGTGCTTTAGCACCAAGTCTGGGTCATCAACCAATTTTCTCCCCTCTGTATAAATCCTATGCAATACAAATAACAAACCAAGTAATTCTTTTCCTGTGTATGAAATATTTTAGATTATAGATTGCATATAGAAAAAGTTACGGATTGCAAATGAAAAAATAAACATTTTAAAGGTTCTCTCTTTCTTTTCTTTTACAGAGGTGCAGACCTACAGATATTACTTTCAGTCTGTGCTTCCACAATATAACATTTAATGAAAATAAAATGCTTGAGCTTGAGAATAATTACTTTATACATTTTTGAGAGCAAAAAATCCCAGAAAATCAAAGATATTATAGACTAGGATTCAGATTTAAGGAGATACTTAATCAGGTATTTAATTTAAAGACAAGGACTTTTTTTAAAAAAAAATAAATCTGGACAGTCTATATAATCACCTCATCACTGCCTGCACCTCAGGCACAAAGCCTGAACATTTAAAGGCTTAGTAACACTCCTGGAGTCAGGCATATAACTAAGAATATTTTCAAAGCAGAGTCTGCTACCATAAATGCTGCTGTGAATTTCTTTTAATATACAAAAGTAAGTCCAAATTTGGATCTGTATTCTGTGTTGGGACAACAGAGGGCAATGTTATAATGAATGTATAAATGTAATGTTTGCAAGAATTCCTCCCTAAATTCCTCATCTAAACAAGTTAAAAAAAGAGGAAAGGGTGATGTGCAATCAAATATAATTTGTGATGGCATCCAACATGTGAGTGACAGAGCAGAACTAGGACTCAGCTCTTAAGGCCCACAGTCAAGTGCTCCATCCTTTGCACCAAATGATCCCCCTGATAAATGTTGTGGCTACATTCAGCTGTCTTGAGAGAAAATGAAATCCTTGCTGAATTTACAATAATGTTATTTCATTCCCACTTAAAACAAAAAACCTTTTGTCTTTCTAGGAGTTTGAAATGCAAAGGTAAAGCTTAGCTCTAGGGCTGTGCTGGGATGAGAGGAGAGAAACAGCTACTCACAACTCAGAAGGAATTGACTCACAAATAAGTTGAAAGAAATACATATGACTTGGGGCACGAGGAGTGTTATTAAAGCAGAATTGCTACTTAAAATTGGGAATCTTTGAGAATTTGTGATTTTCTTTGTCTAAAATGTTGCTTGGCATTCTTGCCTGAGCATTCAGCCAATGAGTTAGGTAATCCTCAGGAGCAACAGCAAGGTTTAGGGAAAGGACAAAGTGTGTCAGCTAAATCTTTGAGTTCTTTTGCCTTCAGAGAGTAATATCAACTCTTACAATTGTTTCTGGCACCGAGTTAATACATAAATGGTCCCAATGCTGCCCATCCTGGCATGCATTTGTAAATGAGGCTGCTTTAAACAGTCACAGTTTTTAAAGGTAGGAGCTCTTTCCACTGGCTCCTCAGGATGGAGATCTCACTGGGGTACACAGAGAGGTAACCTGTGGAAGCTACAGCTGTGAAAAGCCTCAAAGCTTGAATTTGAACTGCTGGGAATAACTCTGCTGGCTATGCTGGAGTTAAATAGGCAGGGAAACCACTATTTGCTGAACACCTTACCTATCAGAGCTGCTATCAGTCCCACATAAGTTAATTACAGCATGTTATTTTACAGTGTTTACAAAGCACTTTAACTCTGCCAAGAAAACTGAACTAGAGAGCATGATATGGTCCAGTCTTAGAGTGTCAATAACCAGCACCAGTCTATGTGACGATACACAGACAGTCCAGTGACATTCCCAATCCAATGACATTCACTCCGACTATCCTAGAAGATCAACTACACACTGGAGGAAAAATAATCCCATTTTAAAGTTGGAGAATAAGTAACTTGGAATGACAGTGAATTGTTCCCATGTGGTCAAACATCACCAGTAGGAGTTTTGTGTCTTGGGTCCCTGCACAGCTTTGGATCTGTTAACAGACAGATGTTTGAACTGAGACTGAAGGCAGGTGTGCCTCTGTGCATCTTCAGTGGGAAGAAAGACAGCTCAGCTTCATCTGTCATTAATTTGGGTAACATTGTGTAGAATAACTGAGAGAGGACTATAAAGACATGCAGGGAGTTCATTTTCCTTGGAGCAAATACATGATAAAGCAGCACTCTAGGAGCTAAACTCTACACAGTATTCTGGCAGAGACAATAAGGGAACTGTTCAGCAGGAACTGCCTCTCTGGTTAAGGATGATGCACTAGTATCTTAGATTCAACAAAGCACATACAAGTATATTTAAGGTTTAGCTGTATACTCAAATCCATTTCTGTTCATTAAATATATAAAAGGACACACAAACACACAGCATTAAGTCAGCGAGTGAACCTGCCAACTCTTAAATAAGTTAAAAACATGACACAATCCTTTCCTCAGTGGTCACAAATCTTTACCTGTATAATCTGGTACTCAGCTTATCTCAAACACATTCACCATTCAGTTCAAACAAGGCTTTGGATAGAAATTCCTATAACCCTTTCCAATCATGCACACTTAACCCAACTTCTGCCGTGATGGGCTGTCTCTGAGGTACAGCCTGACATGGCACCATAGCCCTGGTATGCAGCTGCAGCATGCAGTGTGGAGCATCTCACCTGGACAAGGCCAGAATTCATGCAACTGAGTCAATGGGCTTGGGGCAAATGAGCAAAGCTTATGCAAATGCCTAAAATTAAACATGAGCTCAAGTACTTTGCTAAGTCAGGGCCTTTTTCAGGAATGATAAATGTGAAAAACATAGAAAGTAAGGCAAGTCCATTGAATGATTGAAGACACAAGAAAACACTTCTCAGACATCGGGTAAAGTATTTACATACATTACAGTGGCCTTTGGGTTGTAAGGATCAGTACTTTTCTAATGCACATTATTGGACAAAAAAGTAAAATCATGGGGACATGCCTTTAAGATAAATACAACAGGTGGTCTTACAAGGTAATTTATTTGCAATTAAGTTTCTGAGTCCAGCTTTCAAAATAATGCCTGCACTGAACCTTACCTGTGAACTTTACAACCAAAACTTGGACTCTGATTTTGTGAAGACACCTTTCTGCCTTGTG
Source organism: Sakesphorus luctuosus (assembly GCA_013396695.1). NCBI lineage: Eukaryota > Metazoa > Chordata > Aves > Passeriformes > Thamnophilidae > Sakesphorus > Sakesphorus luctuosus. Next base: position 236,623 of record VWZD01012453.1, read on the forward strand.
TAAGTGGCAGCATAATTAAAGCCCTGATAGACAGATAAATCCACAAAGGCATGGAAAAATTCGTGCTTTTTCAAGTTACATGCGATTTCAAAACACCACATGAAGCAAATATGGGCTTTCTCTCAGTGGATATTGACAAACCCCATCAGTGTAGCAAAGGTAATTATTAACTGCCCATTTATTCCTACCACCAACTGCTAATTTAGCGGAAGAACACAGTTGGAGGTAGTAGGGTGACAAACTCAAGTCAGGCATCCTAGTGGAGCTGGGGATCTGGACTCAGATTGCCTGACAAGTAAAACGATGAGTACATACGTGCCGATAGTGTGCAGCACTCCAGCGGAATCTAGCACGTCTCAGGGCCATCCATATGTGCCACCATATGTCTGTGAGGAGAGGGGTCCAGAATCACAGTCTCTGGAAAGGGTAGGTCTCCCAGGCTCTCAAGATACCAGCCAGGATCCCACTGTTTCTGCACTCACTGGTGTGTAAGCACCTGTATTCCCGCCAACAAACTACTGATTTCAGCTCAGAGGGTAAATATGCAACAAAACCAACTGCTTGCTGATTCAGATGCTGGCTCTCACAGGACAAGTTCTGCTAGGGAAGAAAAGGTTGCTCTGGGCTGTTTCTTCAAAGCCAATTCAACCTCTGTGTATTAACCACAAAGAAGCAGCAGCAACAGAGATGTTACCATGTAGAACAGCGGTACTGACAAGCACATAGAAACAGACTGGATTTTAAAGCCTAGCAAAGGGGAATACAAGTTTGAACTCACTCAGCAGATGACAGATTGCTTTATTTTGCCTTCTATTCTGCTTTTCATGTGTGTTTTTTGGGAGGCAATTAGCTGTCATGTTTTTTCACATTTCAGTCCTACCTTATCACTGTCCACTGTGTTCTGTGATGTTCTGGATGCAATGGAAATGGTGTCAGGTTGACTGCTGCCATCCCCTTGGCTGTCTGCATCATCTATTCCATCTCTGCAGAAGATACAAAAGGGAAACAACGAGGCTTACTTAGCACACCACCTTAGAATGTGCACAGCTTTACAGGTGGATTTGAGAAGTGCAGCATCAGCAGGATGGAGCTGGCTTTGTGCTACAATTACCTCACTGATGCAGCCCATGATGCTAGTTAATTACAATTTAAAATGATGTCACCCTTAGCCATAGGGTTGGGATTAGCACATAATCACAGCATTTGTTGCTGGATACAGGATGGCCATTGCCTGTGTATTAACAGCATAGAAGACTCTGGTGTTCAGAAATAGCTCTGTAATGAGGATGTCAGGCAGAAGTTTTCATTCATTTAGATTTCTGCCCCAACCAAAGCCACTCAGACTAGTTTACATGTAACACTGAGGGAAAGGGCATTTCCCATGCCTCATAGAAACCACATCTTCAGAAATTTAACACTGGATATTTAAAATTTCAATTTGGATAGCCAGAAATATGCTATCCAAACAAACATAAAGACATGGTAGAGCTCTACAAATTTACCTCTATGAGGCTACTAACAGAGAGTATTTCCTTTCTCTTTGCTATGCAGATAAAGTTCTAAATTTCTACTGGCCATTCAAACGAAACATTTAAATAATCCAAAATACATATTTAGGGACAAAGAAAAAAAAATAGGGTCTCCATTCTGAACTAGAAAATTCCTGTATTGGTGTCCATTCCGAGGAAGAAATGTCTGGATCTCTGCCTTGCTACAGGTCTCCTGAGTGACCTTGGTTGCTTAAGCTTTGGATGTCTCTGTAACAATGCCTGAAGTAAGAAAAGTATAAAACTTGATGAGGAAATGGAGGTGCTCAAATTACAGGTGGCTTTTGGGAATGCCAGACAGAAAAAGAACAATTAATTTTGTCCAATTTCTATTTAATCCAGGACTGAGAGAAGTTGACAAAAAATTTTAACATTACTTTACAGACCGAAATGAGTTTTTATTTGATGATGAAACAGATTCTTCACCGTAATAACATATTGTCATGATCAACTATGATTTTTCATTGTCAAACAATCAAAAATGCCAAATAGGCTGAAAAAAATAAAACCTCTTTTTACTCAAATGTAAAGAAGTAAAATCTACTTTAAGAAAGGACCATAACATTGGACTCTGAGGAATTCTTACTGTTTGTTTCTCTCTAATAATTTGGACTGTAACATAAAAGATCTTTGCACATATATCACAGAAAAGCTTTCTAGCTACTTTTGCCAAGACAACATATAAAAAGCAAAGACAATGAAAAAATAAACCTCTGCTGTGGGTTGAGAAAACACTAGTGATTTCATGTTATAGGGAATGGCTAAGGTTACCTTCTACTGTTGTTTCGCTGCTTTGCTGGTGTCTTGGGGAGCTGAATTGGCTCTTTCAGAGCTCCCTTCAGATGAATAATCCTTTCTTGAATAACTTCCCGGATATTTTTGATCCATTCCTGTTTTGTTTCAATACTGGATGCCTAAAGTTCCACAAGGCAGAAAAACAGAGACTTTATCATGTTCTCAGCATGTCAGTTCCTATGTAGAAGGATCGTGGTCGGCAGATGGAAATGAATGATTAACTGTTTGTCCTCTCTGCTGCTCTGTTACAGCTGCTGCAGTACCTGGTAACCCCCAGAGAACTGAGAGCATTTTTAAGAGACCTACTTGGCAAGCAACAGCAAAGCAGCTAAGCTCTGGATAAATACATTTAATGCTAGCATGCTCTGTAGAGGGGAATAGGTTATCACTGCACAGCTGGGATTTCCTCAGACAAAACAACCATAACATGAATTCTTCATTAGAAGCTCACTTGACAGAAAAGGCTGTCAGCTCTGGAGGTTTGAGGAATAGGATGATTGTTGATAACACCTGGTGGCAAAGGACTAAGAATTGCACCTCCCAGCCCAACACCCTGAGACATGCCCGGTGTCAGTGTGCAGCTGCTCAGCCCAGGCTGCAAGAGGAGATGCAATTCCAGCAAAGCTGCCCAACCACACTTCCAATTCCCACTGAAGCCCTAGAGCTGAATTGCTCCTCCTTCAGGCGTGACCCCACTGACAGACATAGAAGCCACGCAAATACGAGGAAAGAAGAAACTGACCTCTCTCTTAGTGCTCCCAAGGCATGAACTAGAAGCTCTAAAGCCAAAAAAAAACCCAGAGAGGACTTACTTTCAGCACTGTTTTATTGTCTGAGGATGGTGTTCGTCCAGACCACAAAGCAAATTTGCAGGGATCTCCTTCAACGTGTTCAGTCACTCCCAGTTCTGAGGTCTAGTGTGGAGAAGAGATGACGAGAAATTTCATATATATGAAGCTTCATGAGTCCAGAAAACTTTGGACTTGTAGGAAGAAATGGGGAGGCTGGGATGGATAAGGGAATGAGATCTTATCTCTGCTTTGCTACAGACAGATAAAAGAAACAGAATACCACTGGGGATGGCAGGGAACTGAACAGCTTGACTGATCCTGCTTGGATTTCCCATCCACCTTCACATCTCACTACCTTAAACCTCTCCAGAATCACTGCGAGCTGACTTCCAGGTGAGCCCTGCAGGACTCAGAGACAGCCCTTCCAGGTGGCATAAGTATCCCAAACCCAGCATGGGGTCTTGTGAGCCATCTCCCAAACTCCACCACTAGCTACAAGGAACAAAACACTGAGAATGTTTTCGTTGCAGCCACACCTACCAGCAACTTGTTCTTGTAAACATATTTTGTGTGTCCTGAAGAATCTTTGATCTCTTTGCTAAACACCAAAGAGATTTCAAAGAGAAACAAGTGCCTCTCTCGGCCTTTCCGAATGAGAGACTTGGGATCCCACACTTGGAAGGAATCCTGAAGAATCAGCTCTCCCTGGACGTCCAGGTTCTCATCAAATCCTAAAACCACAAAACAGATTGGCTTGCATTTATCCTTGAGACTAGCAATTCCCAGAAACACCAGAGCACAGGGACTTGAAATAAAATTGCCTTTTTCCTTTTTTGCACAAACTCTGAAAGGACATTAATGGACATTCTCTGCCCCAGTGAAAATATTTTTCTTTTCCCTTTTTTTCCTATTGAAATGACATAATTTCACCGGAGGCAAATACATCATATGTGCTAAATGTGAGATTGCTGCTAAAGTATTCTAGGAATTACTTAAAAATAAATATTATGAAGATTTCAGTGGTGGTTAGTGTACACAGAACTGCACTGCAAGAAATCTTATGCATGTCAAAACAAATTCAGAGAAATGTAATGTGTGGTGGGTAGAACTGCCCCACCATACCATCATGCTTTCAAGCACACCAACCAACCTTCAAGGGACAGCAGTGGCACGGAGGAGCTACATCTATGAGAGTGAAGGGGTATGGTGCCTGAAACAAGTTTTCCAGGAGAAGTTTCCCATCTCCCGTGCTGAGTGCCAAACACCTGCACATGGCTGAGGATCACAGGACTCCCTCCTTCCATACAACTGGAGAAAAGGGAGTCCCCAGTGCAAGGTGCCCTCCAAGCTGCTGCCTCAGCAGCTTCTCTCAGCAGCTCAAGGGTCACACTTCTCTCCAGAGCTGGGGACTGCTCCACCACCAGCACAGCCTGCTGTTGGCCCTGCCAGACAGCACTGCAGAGCAGCAAGCAGCCCTGCTCCCTGCTCCAAATATTCAGGAATAACGTTTTACTCAGAAGACAACTGCCCTAGTGCTTGGCTACCCAAACAAAGTCATCCCTGCTTCTTCATTATTATGTGGTGCTGATCATCTCATGAGGACAGCGTATCCAGATGTTATTTTGGGCACTATTGCTTTTCACCAGACACCACAGTTAAAACCATCTTCATAATGTGTCCACTTATGCTGGGTCAGTTTGCCCTCCTGCAATTTTAATCACCTGCTCTTAATGTGCTGCCCAGCTACTGGAACCATTTCTTTTTATCACCTGTTTTAGTACTCCGTTTGTTTCTTGGTTCTGACTCAGGCCAGGCTGGCATTTTTTTTCCCAGGCCAAGAAAATGTTTGAGACAATAAAGCATCTCTGTCCAGAATAAAATTTCTAAGTTTTAGAAACACTCTACACATCAAAAAGCCAATAAAAGACTTTATGCCAATCAATTTTTTCCTGTAATTTTAGAATTTTTTTTTTAAATAATAGTTTTTAGATCTTTGGCATAATTATGCTAACATTTTGAAGCATAAGCTGTTTTGATTCAGAAAACCAGAACTTTTGAAATGTTGAAACAGTATTTAGAAATGTTTTCATCTGGTAATTGCTACAGCTGCCAGCAGCTAAACTGATACTGTTTCATGAAGATTTTTTTCATTGAGAATATTTTAACTAAATATATATATATATATACACATTGTATACATATACATGCACACATGTATGTACATATATATATATACACACATAAGAGATAAAAAAATAATCCCCCAAAACTCCTTAGCCAGGTTTATTCTTCCAACATTTTTGGAGAAATATCAGAAAGGAGCTGGGAGGTACCTCAAAATTATGATCAAACAACAGTATTGCTCCAGTCAACATCTACTAACTTTCCACACAAGTTACAAGCAGGCTTCATTTATCTGTGGGTCCCTCCCTTATGCCCTGGTCACCCGCCCATCTGTGCTACCTTCCAGCATGCTGACGTGCATTGCGTCGTTGGCCTTCTTGGGGACACTGAGCATCACTTCCAGACCATCTTTGAGTTCCCCCTTGCCCTCCTCGCAGCAGGTCAGCAGTTCCTAAGAAGCAACGCAGAAAGAGCCATCAACAAACTCTGACCAACATCCTGGCTTTGTATCTGATTGCGTTAATTGGTACATGCAGCTGCTTCCCTAACGGTGACAGGAGAAAGCTGAACTGCAGCAAACCCCACTGCAGATGCTCACAAATAGTGGGGATCAAACAGGAATGACTACAAACCAAGACAAAGCAAGCTGCTTTCAAGTGAGATTTCTGGAGACCTTGCTCATGCTGCAGCCACCACTCCCATTCAGCTGTGCCAATTGGGTGGCAGGATCCCTGCCCTGATCCTGCAGTGCCACTGAGCATGGCAGGGCAGGGAGAGCCTTTGGGAAAGGTTCACCTGAGGAGAGACCAAAGGGATGCTTTAGCCCTCCCACCAGCAGATGGGATGTGCAGTGCAGGTTTGCTGTCCCACAGCACTCATTAGGCTGTGGTAAACCTGTGTGTTGTTTCAATAAACACGTACAAGGCACAGATTTGTCAACATGTTGAACATACTCAGTAAGTACCTTCCCAGTACAGCATGTCACTCCTTTGGTATATACAGGAAGCTTTAAAGAGAAGCCAGTATCATATCTGTTCCTAGCTTTCCAAAGTCAGAAACTGTCTCTTCCCTTATCCCCCAGAACTTTTTCTTCTCTAGCTTACTATTTTCGAAGTGAACAATGGCTGGTTAAGTCAGACCTAAAATTCACCATCATACAAGAAGTTATGCAAACCTGTAACCAACAAAGGCTTTTTTAAAGTGGGAAATGTTAATATTTCACTTGGAAGTCTTTGCTTTGTACATGGAACTTTCCCCTGTTTTTTCAAACACAAACACATTAGCTCCCAAACAGAATCCAATGCCAGTGAAGGAGTCTCAGTCAAGAGTCAGTGAAATTTCCTGAAATTCATTTCTACTGTCACCAAAGCCTGTAATCAAAATACTACATGTCACAAACTTAGCAAGAAGCAAAGTAAGTAATTCTGTCATCTCTTCAAGTTTTCTTTCCCATTTATTGCTTTTTGGGATGAAATCCACTTGGATGCAAAAAAAGAAAAACAAAAATGAAAACCAATTAAACAGGTTTTTCACTGTTTTGGGGGCATTTTTGGTTTTGTTTGTTTTTTTTTATCTCTTTCTCTTTCTTTATGTGAGTCTTTTCCTTTAAAAGAGCCAACTGATTTCACACTTTGTTGCCATGCCCATGTCTGGGAAGTAGGAGTAGCAGCTCAGCAGCAGCTGCTTAGGGGTCATGAAGCAGCTCCCTTAAGCACAAGGTAACTCATTACACCTGTGAACTGCTCTGCATGAGCTGATTTGTGCAGCTCAGTAAGGTACCTTCAGTAGGAGTTGGTATTTTGTGATTCTCTGGACAGGCTTGATTAAATAAGAAGAGATGGAGTTGGCCAGACCATGTCTTTGCTGAATTTCCTAGGGAAGATAAAAACAGCCATCAGTCATGGAAAACTATTAACCCCCTGCCAGACAGAACCACCCACAACTAAATTTAGTTCTGGATCCCTGCATTTCTACATTTAGGTTTTTTAACTCTCTTCAAGCTCACATGCAAGGAAGTGTGGTTTCAGAGGCTGGCAATAAACTGCAAAGACCCCCTAGGCCACTTAAACTGCAGGGTCCCTCTGCAAGCCAAGCTAAGGCTCTGCTGAATAAAACTGCACAGGCTTCAATTTAAATATGACTTACCTGTCATGTCATCTGGTTTCCCCTAGCTATGAAGGCTGAAAGCAGAGTCTTAACATTCAATTAAAATAAAATGACATTAAATTAAATTGCATGTGCAGGGTGTAATTTAGCTGTCTAAACATAGGCATCTATTACCATTTGAGAGCCCTGGGGTAGCTGAAATATCCCCATGAGAGTAACAGCTCTGACACAGTGCTGACAGACCTGTGCTATTCTGAGGTGGCACCTGGGGGCCAGGACATACCCCTTTGATACCTGTTACAGCCTTTACTCCTTCTGTTTCACCACCTGAACCTCAGCCAAAATATCTGGGGCTGATCAGCGTGATGTGCTCACAAATTTCTGTAGATGTTATGGACAGGCACCTGGCAAAGTCTGCAAAGGGCCCAGCTGCCCCCCTCTAGCTGGTTCTATGGGGAGTTAGGAGCTCCTGAAAATCCTACAGGGTCTTCATGCACATATTTAGCCATGGAAAAGACTCATGCCCTATAGGGGCAGATTTTCTGCTGAAACAGAACAGGCTGGAAACCCCTCTGTCTCCACCAGGCCCTGAGAATGCCACCCCTTGCTCCTGGTCATCAGGAAATCCTCAGCTCCTAAGGGAGCTGATGGGAAAGGGGAATGGGACTTATCTCCAGCTACTGGAGTGTAAATTTGAAACTGTAAAGGGAAGAAGTTAACAGAAGATGAAGGGGGAAGAGCTGCCAAGAACAGAGATTTTCTTTGTGTATACAGTCTGATTTTCTGCTGAGTACAAGGGAAGTTACTGCTTCTTCTTAGTTTCAGTGTTTATGACGGGATGCAAAAATATCCCCTTTTCATACCATGTGCCTTTTTTTTTATTACTAGACAAGTTTTTTTTTAAAAAATATCTCTGGTGCCATGAACAAGACCCAAAAGGGAAGGGGCTCTTTTGGGGTGTTAATGGAGGTTGCATGAAGCTGAGTCATGGCTGGCTTCACACAGGAACTGTGCCTGCAGAGCATATGGCCAGGACGCAATTGGTAACTGCAGGAGCCAGCAAGACCTCAGCCACGTCTGTGAACTTCCTGGAGCTGGCAAAGTACACTTGTTTTTGTAGGATCCAAGTAACAAAGTTAGTGCTACTCCTTCCTCCTTGCTCTGTGAACAGCAGGGCATGCTCTCAGCTCAAGATACCTTCCCCTTTGGGCATTCCTTGCTCTGCCAGGCTGCTCCCTGGTCAGACTGTGCAGAGACACAGTGGACTGGTGCAGTGACATCTGTCCCTGCTGCAGCTATAGCACTGCCACATGGCAATCAGACAAGTACATTGTTGGGAAGGGAAATTCTCCCTGCAGCTCTCCCTCTGGTCCCTGAAGCACTGGAGTAAGAAGGCAGCCTGCTGGAGTGCGTCTTGGGTTGGCTTTGTAAGAACTGGAGAGGTCTGGACTTACTGTGGGTGGAGGTGGGAGTGAGAGTGGTGTGTGCAGGGTAGAGCCCGGCAGCGCAGACATGGATGTTCTGGGGGGACAGCCAGCTGTCTCTTTTTGCACAGGCACACTGGGTAGCCCAGAACTGATGGAAGGCAAATACCCCCCTTGCAACACAGCAGATACTGACACATGAATATTCACTACCAAGCAACATCAGTCAGGTTTCCAGCCCATATAAAGACCTGGATTGGAAAAGTTTAGCAGAGGAAACACTTTTAACCTGTGCAAACAACACCGACAGACACCAGGGCAGCTCAAACCTCTACGAGTCATCGACCAGTATAAACCATTTAACAGGCTCAAGCGCCACCTCCTGGAAAATTCCTTTCAGTTCCATTCTACTTTTAGACCATTTGGTAACCAGGAAAAAAAAATGGCAAGAGAAAAAGTTGATCACTTTTCTTCTGGCTCATGTGAGACCTTTCACTGTCAAGTGTGATTGAAATGCTATAACCACTGGTACATGCAAACCCCAGAGGAGCTGATTTATGTCAGCTGCCAGCCACATCACAGCTTGAATCCTGGTGAGTGGTTACATTTGCAAACAAATTTTCAATGCTTTGGAAAAGACGTCTTAGCACTTTTTTTTTTTTTCAGAACAGCAACTAATTAAAGCTATAAGGTAGCAGACAAGTATGGCACAATGGATGACATTCCAAAAATAAAAGGATGAACTTAAGGTACTCAAAGACTTTAATATTATTCTCAGCCTAGAAAATTGAGACTGGAGCCTAAAAATGTTCTCACCAGGTGTAGTGCTTCTGAGGGAAATAGTCTAATTGCAATTAATGGAGTTTCTTACTAGCACGAGGAAGCAAATCTGTAACAGGTTGGGTAAAATTTGCGGAACAGGATCTTGGGTTGGACTGAGGGATTTCAGGTCATAATAATAATAGAATCTGCCTTATCACTAAACCCAGAGAGTACATCTAAACCAGGTTTTTAGAAAGGATTGGTCTGAAAAATGCATAAAAGTTCCTATAAGAATGTGTGTCTCCACTCAAAACACTTTGCCACACTGATGAAGATCACTCATCACACCACAGCCTATCAGTTTTCACAGCATGTGATATGTGATGTGGAATGAAAAATTCAAATGCCAAGGCACAGAAAGGAACCCGTTGCTCAAATGTAAAGAGGAGGTGTTTCAGCTGCACGAGGTGTGTGGAAGGAAAAAGGCAATTGCTGCTTACATCAAAGAACGTCCCTGCATGTTCCAGGATGAGCTGGTTGGAGTCAGGCTTATTTTTGCAGTAGGTGACATACATCTGAAATTTATCTGCCTGTGAAAACAAACATCAAGGGAAAAGCAAGATAAGCTATTTCTCTCCTCCCACAGTCTTTTATTAAGGCTCACCAGGATAAATAAAGGTGACAACACCCTCCCCACACACCCACTCCCCACCACGCAACACAAGAATTGTAAATTAATAACAGAAGATTTTAAATTTCATACTTTACCTGAACAGTTCTGAGGGCTATGAGGGGCTTTCTTTAACAAGTATCACAGAGAGAAATACTAAAACTTTAATCCAGATATAAAGTAATTTCTAAGAGCTCTAATGATGTTACACAGATTGCATCCAAGAGTCTGCAGGTCTCAAAACCCAGTCATGAAGTGTTGACTCTATCACCTACTTTCATATAAAGCCAGTGTAGAAACTCTGGGCAAGAGACTAACCCAGCTTAAACTACATTGAGTCAACATTTTTACTTGAAATTTGTGACATCTGGCTCAGACTTAAATGGCTCAAATTTTATGTTGTGCTAGGATTGTTTTGCATTTTATTTCCTAATTCATTTACTTTTAAGAGGAAATTAAAGCCTCTGTGCACTCCCACCACATATAACTGTACTCTGGTCTCAAGAAGAGGCAGGCAAATAAAAGAAGAGGATGGTTTCCTTTTATTACTATTGCATTTTTTTCTTCCAGGTATCTAAATAACAGGACTGTGCAATCAGGCAGGCAGCTTTGTATGTATGCCTGTAACCATACACACAGTTTTGGACATGCACCATTGCTGAGGTGATGCTGTAGATCTTAAAAGTACCATGATGATTTTGAACAGAATGATACATAAATGCATCCATATTTTCCTAAATATGTAACCTCTTCTTTGTAAAAATATTTCTGCCTCTATTTCATCAATACTTGTGGCATGTTTCTAAATTAAAATCCCGTTTGAAATATCCAAACATGCTCATTTTTTGATAAGTGAAAATATTCCATAATTACTCTTAAAATACTAATTCCTAGCTTGGAAATATGAATAAAACCCTCAGAAGATGGCTGACTTGACTGGTAAATATTTTGAAAAGAGAACAGCTTTCATACAGATAAATCACTGTAGCAAATTCCCAGAACTTCTTACGCCCACAAAGATTCTTAGCATCAAGATTTCAAAGTCCTGTTGGAAATCATCCTGGCATTGAGTAATGGAATGAGAGAGCACAGAAATTTGACACTAATTTGTGGAGAAGAACGTTGATAAAATATGTTATTTATACCTTTGTAAAGTTCTCACAGCACAACTAAAATTCTTTGAGGAAGTATATTAAGATTTTAAATGTCTGTCCTCCCAGAGCCTTTCACAGGGAAATGAATGTCACGGCTAAACACAGGTTTGGTTTGATCAAGTCCTGATAAACAGAAACCAGCAGAGGTAAAAGCTGTGCTGGTCAGTGCAGGACAAGGAGAGTATCTGGAAAGCCTTCACACTACTGTTCAGGAGAAGAGTAATGGGATGAACCTTTCACCCTGGGACAGGAGAAAAGACAAAGGAGTTGTAGCTCCAGACTAGCTCCTACTCTCAGTTACCACGAAGGACATAACCCTTGCACTGATTCCCAGCTTGGTTCCATCTGTGCTGGAGAAATTAATTTGAATAAAAAATGAGAAGAGGCAGCCTCATTACCCAGGTGACAAAGCAGTGGCCCACGTCCTCAGGCAGTTGTTCATATTTCTCTAGCTCTTTTAGAAAAATGCTGAAAGAAGAAAACACCAATGTAATTAGTTACAGTCAAATACTCAGGAGACGCAGAATAACCAATGAGTTAATCAGTACGAATGATCAATTCTTGTATCTTGATTATGAAGCTAATCAAGTGTCCTGCCAGTGGAAAAAGCGTCTCTTGCCAAGGCATGTTTTGGTTTTTGAGTACAGTCATGCCCAATACCACTAGAAAGGAAAAGGTGGCCATGCCTAGCAGGGAGTCAGTGTGTTCAGGACTGCAAAGCAATAATCAGGAACATGAACCCCCAAAGAGTTGTTGTGTAGTGGTTCAGAGGGAGAGCAGAAAGAGAAGCCCAAAGTTGCCAGCTTTCCATCACTAACTCAACACACTGGACAAAGGACAACAATTCAAATAAGCTCTTCATTTCACAGGTAAGTAGTAAACTACCCAAATACAGAATTTCTTAATCAACTTTCTCCCAACAACTTGTACCACAAGTGACATCTCTGTTTGCAGATAGAGCCCTGTAAAATTCATGGGTAGAAAGACGAATGTGAAACAGAGGTTGCAGAAGGAGAAGCAACTGAATGTGCCATTTTCTTGGCTGAAAAAAATCATCAGGGTTGGAAGAGACTTCCAAGATCATCCAGTCTAACCTTAGACCCAGCAGCACCATAATCACCTCTACACCACATGCCCAAGTGCGACATCCAGACACACCTTGAACACTTCCAGAGACACCCCCACATCTCTGGGCAACTTATTCAAATGCCTGACCACTCATTCACTGAATTTTGTTTTTTTCTAACACCTCACCTGAACCTCCCTTGGCACAATTTAAGGCCATCTTTTCTCATCCTTTCACTGGCGACATGGCAAAAGAGACCAGCCTCCACCTTCCTACAACCTTTCAGGTAGTTGTAGAGAGAAATGAGGTCCCCCCTGAGACTTCCCTTCTCCAGACTACACAGCTCCAGTTTCTTCAGCTGCTCCTCCTAAGGCCTGTTTTCTGGACCCTTCACCAGCTTTGTTGTGCTTCTTTGGACACGGATTCTGAATCAGAGTGGAGGACGCTATAACATCACCAGCCACAGGAGAAGGCTGTGGAGGACACTGGTGAAGGTGACAGGGGGAGAATTTATTTTAGCATTGCTAGAAGGTTTAGAGGAAAAAGGATTATGTGGCAGCAGCAGGCTGGAGGAGGAAGGGTCAGGGAAAGGAGAAATGACAGCAGCGAGGAACTGTGGGGCATGACTGAGGGTTGAAGGGATGGCACCTGGAAAAGGGGCAAGTCAAAAAGGAAAGTGATCTGATAGCAGCAGTCAGAGTCACCAAACAAAAATACAGCACCACAGAGAGAGGGTAAGTGGGCTGGCAATTGGGTGATCCTAGTATAGTTTTAAATGGGAGGATAATATTTGCCTGTATGACAGTGCAATTTTTGTGGGTTGGAAGTCAATTTTAATGCAAAGTTTGAATCTACTATCCTGATATGCTTTGAAGCTGCTTGCACAGAAGCATGGATATGTCAGGCTCTGCTGGGCCATATTTATGGGTATGTGATGGTACATTTATCTGGTTGAAGCCCTTGAAGTCTCCCAGAACTTGAACAGGGAAAGATTTTCTGATTTGTTTTTAAAACCATTTTGGTTTTGATGTGTAATGTGAAGACAGATTTGAAATTCAGACTGAGCTTGTGGAATTCAGCACCCCTAAATGTTATGTTTATAACTGCTGTTGCATTCACATTATAACATGGAAACAATGCCCTCTAAGCTGATCTGGTACACAGTCTTATTTTAATAAAATGCAGTACTGTTAGTTACAGATTAAATACAGAAAATCTCCAAGGAGTGGCAGGAAAGCTACTTGTTAACCCAGCTCATGACACCAATTCCATTTTTAACTCTTTATGTTTTCCAGGATCATATATTTGATGGGCAAGAGTCCAGACCAGATCTAGTGCTGTGGGATGGAAAGCACGTATAGGATGGCAAAGCACTGGTATCCTATCACTTTGATATTGGTAATCAGCTGAAGGCAAAGTTTAAACTAAGTTGAAATTCATTTTTATAAAAGAAACAAAACAAGATATCAAACATTATTTTACAAATCTGGATCAACTGCTTTAGACCTGTGTGCATTGTGCTGTAGGTGTTCTCTGCAGACACCACTCAGATGTACAGACACCTACACATGCCTTTGGTTTCCTTAGTCATTAAACAGTAACAGAACTGTTAGGAAAACCTACTTGTTATGAAAGTCATATATCTCTTGAATATTGCCAAAGATGATGTGTTCTTTATTAAGGATCCCAGCTGGTATTTCTTCCACTCCACTTGTCATTTCCCAAAGGTAAGTCTGGAAGACACCAGAAATTCTTAGTTATGTGAACAACTGCAGAATAAAAAATAGATCTCCTTGGTTTATTGCCAAAGGCACAGGCTGACAAGGGAACTATGTATTTTGAGATTAAACAAACAAGCTAAAAAACTCCCAAATTTTCCAGTGTTACAGAAAGCTCCCCAGAGAATTCCAAGTGCTAACACTAAGAAGCTGTCTGAGGAAAAAGCAGAAACAAGTCAACAACACCTGCCTTTGCTGTCCACCTGATGGTGTCCAAATACTGCAGGCTGAAACAGCTGAAAGGTAAGCCAGATTTGCCCCTTCAGGATCATTAGATACACAAAGAATCTCTTTCTGACTTCAGGAAAGCTAAAGCTGACAGATTTCCCTGAAATACACTCTAGTTTTTCCTTTGAATATCACTGTTCCTTTCAGGAATACCCTTTGTACAGCTCATCAAGGTATTTGACTGTGCAAATCCAGATCTTTCTCTAGCATGAGACAACTCAAAGGAATAGATTTGAATTCTCAAGAAAATGCTTCATGAATCCATTAAAAAAACCCCAAACCCACAAACAACAACAACAACAAAAACAACAACAAAAAAACCCAAACAAAAAGGGAAACCAACAGATTTCAGGTCAATGTGCACAAATATGGATCACTCTACAGGGGTGAGCCCACTTTGGCCAATCAAGGCACACTTTGATGTCCCTGGAGGTGCAGACACAGCCAAGAGTGAAGAGAACATGGCATGGTCCTGCCAGGGGGAGACAAGTTCCCACTGCTGCCCACCCAGCTCCCACCTCCCAGCAGGACAGGGCTCTGCAGCAAACCACCAATGATGGTACCATCACACAGAGCCCTGCCACGGTCAGCCTGTGCAGTGAAGTGAACATCACCACCGCCAAGGACATGTGCTCCCAGCAAATACTGGAGACTTCCTGAGCTGGAACTCACCTCTAAACATTCATGTAAATCCCTGACGTAAGCTTTTTCTGTCTGAAGCAGCTCAGCCATAATAAATCTGAAAAAAAAAAAGTATTTTAGGTGTTTGGACATTATAAGCATTTGTACAATGAACAGCAAGCAAAACATCCTCCTGTTGTCTCAATAAATATAGATATTTCCACCCTGGACCTTCTGCTGCTTTACCTTGCACATTTCAGCTCTATGACCAAAAAAGCACTTTATACTCCAGTCCTTTGAAACATTATTTTCTATTATCTTTTCTGCACAAAATCTTACTAAGTTGTATTTCTGCAACCCTGGGTTGGGATTTAGTATCTACATGCCCATCCTTAGCAATCAAGTGATTCTCAGCTGTTTGTTTTTTTTTTCCCAGGGGTAAGGACTTGAGATTCACCAACACTTGCATCTTTGCTGACAGTCAGTGGTAAGTCACCCTAAAGCTTGACCTTCAGTGGCAATACAGATGGACTTCGGGGGACATCACTACTTTGAAGATACTTCAACAGCTTGGTATCTGACCAGAAAAAATCCAAATGCTGGGAAACCCAACCATGACATCCGCAGTGCCTGAGGCTGGGCACCTCAAAGCTGAACAGCCCAATGTTTTGAAAGTGTGCCACAGGCAGACCAAGTGTAATCACATCTCCTAAAGTAGGAACAATTTCTTTTCAAAGTTACACACTGCAGTGACAATTGCAGAGGGCTGAGAAGGACTGTTCATGCAAATACTTTCCAGAATATTCTTACCAAAAAGTTAAGACAAAATACTGAGAAAATACACTGTTTCTAGATTTAAAGTGCAACAAGCATTTTTCAAGTATTTCCTCTAGTATGAACTATTTCCACTTCTCTCTCTTCTATACCCACTGAAATTTGAACCTAAATTTCAAGTGTCACTGAGACCCTGTTAACTCCTCTGATTGCCACTGAAGTTTAGATACTACTTAGACATCTAAAGATGCCTTTTTTCCCCCCCTGTTCATTTTAGTTTTCACATACAGCCAGAAAGAAATTTGTATCTCCACAATATCAGGATTAATCCAAGTACCTGACTCACTACTTTCCCTTTCAAAAGTAACTTCTGATTAAACCTTAATGAAATTCAACATGTATCTTCTGAAATTCTCTAGCCTGCAAGTTTCTGCCCTATATCTACAGACTTATCTCAATAGCTCTGCAACTGGAAGGAGCTACAGTTCTGATCATGCAAATATAATAGAATCACTCTTTATCACATAATGTGCCATGGCAGGCTGTGAGCATTTGGGACATACTCTTTCTTTCTGGCCGACTTCCTTTTTTCTTCATTGACTTCATGATTTGCATCTCTCAGCTTTACCTCCCGGTCTGAAAGACTTGCTGGAATAATATCTAGTTCTAGGTCTTTATTATCCTAGGAAGAAAAAAAGGATAGATTTTCAATTCATTGTAGTCCTACTGTTGTGCAAAGTGCAGTGTGTTCATGAGAGCAAATGGGTAAGGAGGGACAGAAGCAAGGCAAGGTCAAAAAGAAGGAAATTCTGAGTGAAGTAGAACTGCAGTGAGAAGGAGAAGAAGGTGGGAGAGATATCTTAAAAAAATGTCAACTGTGATATTTCCTGTAGTCTTCACTGTTACTCCAATCCAGGAATAGGTATTGATGGAAAATGTCTAAATTTTACCTTACTCTTTGACATCTAAATTAGTTGCCTAGTGTGGGACTGCATAAATAATAGCCTGACAAAGTAGAGAACCTTGCAGAGACAATCCCACTTTCAGTGGTCATTTACCATGGCAATACCTTTCCAGGCTGTGATTAGTAACTGTGTAAACCACAGACTCTACGAACAGTACATTTAAAATATCTGAGGGCTTGAGGGAATTTATTCCTCTTTCTTGATACTCAATTTCAAAGAATCCTTGACTGAAAGGTTTTTAAGTGTTGCTGCTTCTGGCACTCCCCCTTAATACTATGGCCAGGGAACAGCAAGGGGTTCTATTTTTTGTTTCTCTTGTGTGCCCTGTGTCACCTAAAATAGCTCAGAAATTAGACTGAGGATCAATTTTTCATGTTAGTCAAAGGGTGAGAGAGTGGATCCTTACAGTCAAAATGTAACTCAAAATAACGATGTGGGAGCAGGATTTATGGTTTATACTAAAATTAACTGATCTGCCACAGCAGGAATTTTTCTCTTCAGAAGCAGTTCTGAGCTTGGCTGGGTAGGCTGGCTGAGTTTTACATGTTTCCAATGGGCACATGAAAACCTGCAGCATTCCTACCATAGCCTTCACCTTCCTCTGTGACTTTCAGCTTGGGTATAAAACCCCAGAACGCTGTGGTCTTACTGTACCTCCGTATTGATTCCAAGGGCTTTTTCCAGGGAGTAGCGGTATTTCCCCATCCTGAGAGAGAAGTCCCGGTAGCGTTTGTCAACGGTGGTCACCCACTTTCTAATTTCAGTGGCGTGTATATGTCCTTTTTCTACAAAGCTGTCGGCCAACTGGATGAGGAGCTTCACTTTCTCCTTCGTTTGCTGCCCAAAATAAGGTTCTTTGTTATGTTGCATTATTGTTACTTCCTTTGCTTTTAATTTACACAACAATCAAAAGGAGATCACAGTTTTTATATACATCATTCTCAGTAAAGCATGAAAAGAATGACATTTTTATAAGGACACTTACAAAGCTGCAGAAGACAGAAAAAGTCAAGTTTTTGAAACCACACACACAAACACATGTTGGAAGTTGAACAGGCCTCCTTCCCATAAGCAAAGGCTTTTTTATTGTTGTTTGTGAGCCTTGGAGCAGAAGACAGGATTTAAAACTCATGTCTAATAAAGTTACTCTGAGTCTGAACCTGGGTGGTTCTGTAGACCTGTGTAGGCAGGTCATTAATACACACATAAGGCCAGGAAGTGATTTTGAGTCAGTACTACTCTGTTTCGAAAACAGAATTTAAATCCAAATTCATGGTCTACTATAAAACCCTCCATCAGCAATTTAGTTCCAGTTAGAACGTTACCAACTAAAAGATGCCTGAACCCCAAAGCACACACTGAGCCCCCAAACCTTCCAGAGGTCTTTTCTATTCCATTTGGGCTCTGAATGTCCCTTAGTCATGAGGGTTTTCCATGCTGAGGAACTTTGTCCAAAACTAGCACAAAGGACCGAGTTATCAACTTTAGCTTCAATTCCAAACCTATCTCAGGAACTGAGACACTGGCAAATTTCTTTTCAGATATGGGGAGGATTTTCCACCATGCCTAAAGAAAGACGTGCTGTCAGGTACTTGACATTATCAGTCATCTGGCCACAAAAGGGCAAGTGCACATCAGACCAGAAATATCTAGTAGATTTCAAAATCCAAATGAAATTCAAGAAATTTCACCACCACAATAAATTAACAGCTCAATAAGAGGTCATCCTAACAAACTAAGCAAGGCTACAAGTGGAGATGTAAAAATCTCGACATCCTGTCATATTTAGAGGATGTTTCATTCCCAAAAGCTACTGGTGCTTTTGCATTCCACACAGCTGGTTTGGTCAGAAAGTTATTGGGATCAGGAAGGCTTTCAGTTACAGCTTAATTTGAGTATAACACCAGTCTGGAAATGACATACATTTACCAGATTGCACATGGCAGCAAAAATATTCTAGGGTCAGCAGGAGGAAAGTTATTTATTAGAGCCCTAGGGAGCAAGACTAGATGTGTCAGTGTAAGGAACCAGTAATGGTTAATAGGAAGCAAGGCATAAAGCTCAACCCTAGGCTAAATCAAGAGCTGAAATAGTTTGGAAACTTCAGGATGAATTTGAATTATTCTGGTAAAAATTAAATCATGAAAATTAAGAACTGGAATATAATTTCAAGTGGACTAATTATGCATGGCTAGAGTTCAGAAGTAGTTAAAAGAATGTTGTACGTGTACTGTCTGATGAAATTAACTTCCATTCACTGCCAGTTACCTCACACACTCAGAAAGACGCAAGCTAAGCAAAAAGGAGGAGACAAGAACACCACAAAGCCTGTGAATCAAACCCATACAAGCGTGGACAGCCTAATGAGGAATTTAAGGATTACAGAAGATCAATTTCAGGACACAGTGAAATGCAGCTACATAATACCAGAGCCATGGTCTCCCTGCAGTCCCACTTTGCAATTTACATCCTTATCAGTGGCTGTTAATACCCCTGTGGATTCACTGTCTGTGAATTACCTATGGTTTGAATTAATTTGTCTGAGGCAGATCCAATCACCATTCCCCAGTAAACCCCACAAGATTTCCCAGAATTGCTCCACATAAATTAACAGATTCTTGGTAATGCACTTTTCTATTGAAAAATATTCACCCCAGAGTTTTAAAACTCATCTATTTAAAGTACTTTGTTGTGATCAGCAGATTATTCCTAATGAGATAAATGATCATATGTGATCAACACAGCTAGAATTACTGAAGCAAATTGTAGTCCTAATAACAGAAGAAAGAGACCAGGAATCCAGCAGGACCTTGGATGACTTCAGAAAAATTAGTTACTCTATACCATTCTGGAATGATTGTTTGATGATGGAATGAGGGCCTGTCTCATACGGCTGCTGTGACCCTGTATGTGAATGGACTTTCTCTTCCTTCTGATCAGAATAAAAATGCTCTGTAACCAGTACTAGCCAAGGTGTTAAAAACCTCTTTTTTATGTCTATGTCTTGCTAAAAATGAAAGATCACAATTCTCAAAGGACATTTTATCTTCAGGGCTAGAAATGTTAGAGGGCAAATATAAAATCAAGAGAATATTATTAGAAATTTAGGACATCGAAACAGGCCCATAAATATAAACTAAGGCAGATGGCATAATTAGATTAAAGCCACTGCTTACCTTGGCAGGTACCCTGAATTCCCCATATTCCTTCAGGAGTTCCTGAGTTTCTTCTGCTGATTCCCCTGTGGAGTTGTGAGTAGAGAGGTAATATTCGCCTGTTTCTTGGATCCAGTCTAAGGCCTGTAAATGTCAAAAACAATCAAAGAAAAAACAAAACAAACAGTCTTTGTATTTCAAGAATTAAACATCTGACAAAAAAAAATCCAAAAAACAACAAAAACCAACAAAACCCAACAAAAATCCAAAAAACCAACAAAAACCTCCAAAAAACAAACCTGTCAAATAAAGGATATCAAATCCATTGGGACTCAATCCTGTGTATACTAAAACACTTTCTAGAAACACACAAAAAGAATAAAGTAAGGAAAGCAGGTGGGAAAGGATACAAAAAGGTACTCTGTGTTTTCCAGAACAAAAAGGAGCATAGGGAATTCTACCTACACTACCTGTATACAGATAAATCTTCACACAGGAAAAGCAGTTTTCTCATTCAGTAATAGCCCCACATAACATTTTCCCTCATATTTATTTTTAAGCAAATGAACAAATATGGAAATTAATCTGAGGCAGCAAAAAAACTGAGTTATCTTGTTGAGTTTTGGAATTGTCTTATGGGGTGTTTTTTTTTTAAATATTTGTCCTGTTTTCAAAAGGTACAATGTTTAAACACAACTTGAGGTTGCGACAGGAACCCCACACAGAAGGATTACACAGATACAGGACATATTTACACACTGCCAGAACAGAAGGACCAAGTGGGGGTTTTACACTACCTGCTTGGCACTGCGCTCGAAGACAACATATTGTTGGCACTGATCTAATCGTCGCTTCTTCAGGGTCCAGAAGTGAAGGACCCGGTTCTCCCTCTGCAATAGCTCACTCAGAATGGCTGTAGGGCAAAGGAAAATATCTGCGTGACTAGTGATTCTTTGAGTGCATACAGAAATAAGCCATAAAACCCTGAATTTAATCACTCTGCCTGGACCATATTCCCAAGACCAAGAGTGCCCAGAATTGTACTTCTTAAAAACAAGCATTGATTCAAAGGGGCTGCTTTAAGACCGAACCAAACAAACCACACACTCAAAAAACCACCACAAAGAAAGTGAAGTTGCAGGATTATCTGGTACAGGAGAAGATGCTAGAGTTGAGTTTGGGATTTACCCCAGTAAGTACAGCAGGTTACGTGATTTCTAGTCGTTTTGTTCTCTTCTGTTACTTATTCCAGGAGGCTGGTACCAGCTGGAATAGGAGGAGTTGCCTTTTTACAGCCTCATCTGTTGCTCCGGCCTCAGGCTACCCAGCACTTGGCACCAAGGTCTATTTTGCCATTAAAGCTCTGGTCATGACTGAATTTAATCCAGACCTGAGCTCCCAGTTTGACATACCTGGTAAGATTTCCTTACAGCTGTGCTGCCTGGAGACCCTCTGTGCGATGCCCATGCACCTACTCTTGGGCAGCAATTTTGGGCTGAGGTCTGGTATTGGTCCTCTGAACTGTTTTCTGTGTGATGGGGATGTGACAGACACCTAGATTTAGGAGGAGACTTGCAGGAAACCTGCTACTCCTTTGAGCCTGGGACACACATGCTCCCCGCTCCCCGTCAAAACCCAAGTGCTCAGACTGTATCAACTTGATAAATGGGTGTGATTTAACTCCTGAAAAAATACCAGGGGTTTAACCAAAAAGACGACAAAGCTAAGCCAAACCTTAGTTACACTTCACTTTTTCTATTTGAGCTGAGCTGAGTCATGTGTCATCCACGGCTGTGGATGGAGCTCAGGTGCTCCCTGGGCAGGTGAGGCAGCCCCTACCCAGCCTCACAGCTCAGCAGTCCCCAGAGTGGTCTCAGGCGCTGCAGGCAGCTTGGGCAGCTGGTCTGTTCACACACTGAGGCAGGTTCTCAACCCATTAGAGTGATTTCAGGTAATTTACAGCACCTGTTATTAACTTCTCCCACCTAAGACCTTTCTGAATGTATTGATATTTGTTCCTTATGTGTCAGCACAGGTGGGAAACAGTATCTGTCTCCACATCCAACGTGACACTGATGACAGTCAAAAAATTTGTAATGCTGAAGTTAATTGCAGAACCTATCCTAGTCCCTGCTGAGGACATTGGGAACTCAGTTCAAGTGACAAAGGCGACTTGGAGCTTGTCATAGGTGCTCTAGATTAGGTCTCTGCATAAACAGTTTGTGCTGAATAAAACTAATTTTACTCTGTATTAATTACTTTGTGCTGGAAGCACAAGAAATAGCCTAATAAATGGTGCTCTTATTCTGAAACAAAGTGTCCACTTCAAACCTTTTCTGTGGATAGATTAAGACGGCACAAGAACTACATATTTGGCTTAGAAAGATACCAGTATACAAGCTGATTTTTTACATAAGTGAATCATTTCAAACAAGCTCAGCAAGGAACACTCACAAGCTTGTATCAGGAGCACATGAAAGGTCTTGCTGAGTCAGGGCTTGATTAGCTTTCCCATGATTTTCAACTGTAAGGAACAAAGGTCCATAACAATGCCAAGCATTTGACACAGCAGTGGGTGAAAACTGAACCAAGTCATCTTGACATTGAGGAATTGGTATTGAGAGAGAGGAAAACAACCTCTTCAGTAGCACCATTTTCATCTTCTGTGTATAAGCAGAATTCCTATCCCTCCCACATATGTAATGACTGCACTGCTTTTAGCCTGTAGCTTTCTGCAGCTTGTAAGGAAGCCAATAACAAAAATAGTTTATTTCTGCAGAATCATTTTGTTCATTCCTATCTGTACCTCACAGCATTTCTTGCCACAGATTAACAACTGATTAATTAAGCAGAAGATGGAAATAATTTAAAACATTTCAGATATATCATCTGATTGTAAATGTTGATCTTTTGACCAAAGGAAAATAATTGCAGGCAGGTACTTTTGCTGGTGATTGTTAGATGTAGTAGGACATCAAACAGAATTCCAGGGGCAAAAAATAGCAGATCCACCCTATGGACAAATAAGTTTGGGGTCCATTGCTTTCCAGTGCTCAGCAACAACAGAGGCATCTAGACCATGTATGTCATATGTGCTTATTAGTTTATGCATTTTTAGATACTGAGGCAAAATAGTGTCTGCTCATCTCAGCTAACAACCTACATGGTGGGGGATGGTGCAGCGTCACTTCCACAGACTCTTCTGACAAGAGAAGCCTGTGCTTCAAACACCTTTCCTTTTACCTCCATTACCACCTGCAACTGCAGGTTCTGTGTAAGAACTCACACCTGGCAGAGGAGGGACCTCTTTCTGACACCTCAGTGCCACCGCTGAAGGTGTCAGGCACAGGTATCATTTAGTGACAGCAGATGGCAAAACTTGGGGTGCCTTCTCAGCATGTACACAGTCTTCAGGATGACCAGACAGCAGAGGGGGAAGCAAAAAAACCGTCAGTGCTGTCATTGCACCAGAGCACAAACCTTTCACTTGCTGCTCAGGCCCTCTTGTATGGCTTGCTACTCCAGGCATGCTGACGTTGTTCCTGTGGATGTACTTGAGGAATACCTCGGCGTTCC
Organism: Sakesphorus luctuosus; assembly: GCA_013396695.1. Classification (NCBI taxonomy): domain Eukaryota; kingdom Metazoa; phylum Chordata; class Aves; order Passeriformes; family Thamnophilidae; genus Sakesphorus; species Sakesphorus luctuosus. The sequence goes on from VWZD01012453.1 coordinate 260,159, forward strand.
TTCGGGCCAGGGTACAGGCCTAAGGAAAACAGCCCCACCAAAAAGAATCAGTCAGGATGAGCAAAGAAAGCAAAAGGGGCCCAAGGGAGTTCTCTGTTTTTGAGGGAGAAGTTCTCTTTCATCTGGGAAGATGAGAATTTCAGCTAAGAGTCAATGAACTCTGCTAATAAACTAACAGCCTCATAAATGTATTACAGCATAAGTAGTTTGTAATATAATGGCTTATTTTCTATATTAAGGGAATTACTGACAATAATAAAACAACTGGTTCTAAAGAACTGGTACCTCACATATTTCCAGTCTAACCAAACCTAACCCTTCTCTCAAGAAAAGTACTCATTGTTTCCAAAAATGTGCAATCTAGAGGCATAATTTCCTAAGTGTAGTTTCACGTTGTGTATCAGGTTCAGTGGAAGGTGGGCTGACAGTTCACTTGTCAGCCTGTCATCTCCGCAGTTCTTACAGAGCAGCACCTGGAAGGCAGGAAGAAATCTCTGCCTCCATCCTGGTGCTGCCTTGCAGAGACACAATTGCTTCAGTTGTTATTAGTTCTTCAGTTATTGGCTTAGAGTAGGCAGTTAAATGCCACCCTGACACCTGAACCCATCAGATTTCAGAAGCTAAGCAGGGTCAGGCCTGGTTAGTACTTGGATGGGAGACCTCTTAGGAATACCGGGGGCTGTAGGTTCCAGTCCTGAGGGCTTCACTGTCACCATCCAAGCTCGCTCGGCCGTGGCAGATGAACATTAGGAGTTTAAGGGTGAGGCCAGTTCTGCACACACTGTGCCTCACCTGAAAAAAAAAATCCTCTGAGCAGGCTCAAAGGACACACCTACATGGGTAGAGCCCTTTCCAAATCTTTGTTTGGAAGCCTAGCCATGACTGGCTTAGAGGACACACTCTGAAATGTCGGATGGTTTGTATAACCCAACACTAAAACATAGTGTAATACCTGTCATTTATAATGCAATTATGAGAATTCTAACTTTGAACCAGCACAACCATCGTGTAAGTGCAATGGAGATACTACCTAACTGGTCCTGGTGATATGTCTCTGAGAGGCGCATTAATGATAATGTTTATTGTCCTTGCTACAACAAAGTAACATTGGCCTAGGGTTTATACAGCCAACCAGTAGCTGAGCTGGAACTGCACCTCAGAGCATCCTCTTAAACTTACCAACTCTGCTCTAAACTGTCTACTTAACAGAAAGTTTTCCTGATTTATTAGAGAACTAAAACGAGACCTTGAGAAAAGCCTCCTTCTGTTCCAGATGTTTGCTGATCAGAGGGATGACGTGGTCTATCTCAGCTGCTGGTCCAAGTTTATCTCGACCTCCACACCAGTCTTCATCCCGTCTGTATTCTTGCTCCAAACTCTCTAATACACTGCACACCTGAAACAAAACCAGAGCACAACAATTCAATTATCTACAATCACAAACAGTAGGAACATACTCAGTAAAAGTCTATGACCAGTGACATCTCACATCTCAATGTTTTGTACTAATGGGCCAAGCCATGGAAACACCTGGGTATAAAACTGGACAGAATGATCTAGCAGTTCTGCTTACCCATAGGGATCTCTACTATTTGGGATACAATTTATCTGGTTTAGGGCTAATAAATCATTCTTCTCTTCTAACGGATAACGGGGGAAACACAAAAGGTTCAATCAAGGCAGGGATCAGTCCAGCCCCAATGGATCTCTCAGGAAACAATCACTGTTATAGAAGAGTGCTTTAGATGTGTTTAAATCCTACTGAAGTCAAGTAGCTTAACACATACTTAAAGAAAAACACATGCTTAAATACTTTCCTAAAGTTGGCACTAATTCTGTTTGCCTGCATGATAGTTGCTCCCTATACAGCTTTTGTAAGGACTGATGGAAACCAACAGACATTAAATCAATGTCACAACCAAGCTGGATGCAGGTGTCACAAATGTATCTTCTGTCTTCGTAGAACACTGTGAATGAGGTAAACAAACCAAAACAGCCCAGAAATTATGCAGTGGCCTCAGACAAGGCTGAGTCTTTTGCGCTGCAGATTCTGAAAATACTCTCAGTGGCCCGTGGAGATACTGGAAAAACTGCAAAAGCTTTCCAGAACATTTGGAACTTTCCTCTTCTTTCCCAGAGGGCTCTTCCTACACACTCCCCTGCTGAGATGACTCAAGATGCAGTCAGTTACTGCTAGGGACCCAGCTAACCATGTTCATCTATTTTTTGCTTACTCCTGCAACTTTCATATGAACACAGTTTTGATTCAGAGGACTCCACAATTAAGAGCACAGTCTGGAGTCCAGCATCACTCATCAATAATGGGCCATTTTTATATATCTCCAATCAAGGGTACATCAAAGTCCATTTTGAGTTAAGGTGAGCTGATCAACTGATCCCGCTGCCAGGGTTACGCACTGTGCATTATGCAAGGACATTATGCATTTGGCAATCTGAAATCATCTTGCCTGGATGCAAACCAGCAGTCACCCTCAAACATTTATTGGAGAGCAAGTGCCCTATGTGTTATTTAGGCACAGAAAAGCATTTGCATTTTACTTATTGAAAACCTTGACATTCTATTGGATTTGGGTGAACTAATGAAAGTAAATGGACTGCCTGGGAACCACACCTTTCCAGAAAAAATCATCCCTGCACATACAAATATCATCTCTCTGTTAAGATGATGAGAGAATTGAATGTAAAGTGGGCTGTCAGTGAAGTCAGAGAGAAACTGGGCTATTTGAAAGTGAGGGCTTCACCACTTATATCAAGAACATAATATGCTTGGGGAAGACAGGCATGAAAAAGTTCGGCCGCATGTGACAGCCCCTCCACCCTTTTAGCTGTTTTTTCCAGAGACTCAGAGAATTCAGGATCAAGTAAATTATTCAATCCACTGTCATCCAGTCAGGGAGCAGACCCTTAAGGACTGTAGATCAGTTCTGCAGGCCAGGAGAAGATGACAGAGTACTTGCAGCAGTGAGTTCATGAGCATTCAAAATCTTCATGAACAGTCTTTGCCTTAAACATTGGCTGAATAGACACAACTAATGAATGAACTGGTGGGCACTGTGGTGTATGCTTGTCTGTGACTTCAAAACAGGAAGAGAGACTGAATTTATAAATTACTGGCTATGAATATTTTGGCCAGCACACTTAACTGTCTAAAGCTTTAATGAATCCCTCAACAGTTTTCATTTCTCACAAACCTCCATGGGCAGTAATTTGTTTTGATCTTAAAGGCATCAGGGACTGTAAAGCTGTTTCAAACTCTTCAGAGCAAAACACATTCATTATAAGGAATTAATTCATCTTAATCTTAAAAATGCATTAAAGTGGCCCAAGGATCATCGACAGCCTCGACGATACGGGAAAAAGAAGTTCTTCCCCTAATGATATATTTAGTTGTGTTAAAATCTTCCCATGTCTGGTTCTCTAATTGAGGAACTAACTGTGTGATAACAAAACCAGAAAATTTCATGGCAATCACTGCTGCCTTTTGTGTAAAATCACAGGCTCCTGCAGTGTCCCTGAGAACACCAACTGCCTGGCTGCAGTAAACTGCATCAGGCAAGGCTATTGGAGTAGCCACACTGTGGCACTAATTCTCACTGACTACAGTAGAAATGGCACCTGTTTGTGCAAAGGATTAGTAAGCCCACTACACCAGCAGCCAACTGGAAAGTGTTTTACAACTCATGAACACCTGAAATGAAGCAGAATTATGTTAACATATAATGGGTTACTGCTGTAATTATATGTGTTGCAGGTGAATTTAAGAGAAATCTCTTTGTATCTTAGCATCTTTTTCAGCAGGGCGATGTTTAACTACTAGTGAAAACACTGGCTAGTACTGCTCACAAAGTAACAATTAATCAATTAATTGCAAGCAGTTCTCAAGGAAAAGCAGATTTATATTCTTCAAAATTAAGTCTGATATCATGAGAACTTTAAACAGAAATGGTGGGTTTCAAAAAATTATTCCTGTTTAAAAGGGGAAAAATCAGAAAAAAACCTTCAATAAACAACTTCAAGAATTACACTGCTTCACGGAAAACTTCAAGATGACAGTTCTTACAAACCACTGTCTGTGCTTCTTTTGCTTGCCCTTTTATTTTTTCTTTCGGAGGTGTGTGTGTTTTGTTCCGTTTGGAGTTTTTTGCTACAATACTTGTCAAAGAAAGAATTTAGACACTTCAGACTTAGTTTGCTAAGGCCCAGATAGAACACTGCTCAGCTCACCTGCTCAGAGGTTTTATAGAAGGCCACCGAGGCATTGACAAGTTTGAGCCTGTCCTCCATCTTCAGCATCAGCTGCTGCCAGTGCAGGGCCACCTTCTCAGCACACTCTCTGATGGCATCAGCATCGTAATGTCCAGCCTGTAGCAGCACTTCGGCTTTCTGCTGGACCTGCAGGGCACTCTGGTGTGTCTTCTGTAAGGAAGTGGCATGAAAGAGGGACTGTGTATGAGGGGAGGAAAGAGAGGTCGTACAGATGTGCCAGATGTATGGTAGAAAGGTGAGGCGAGGCGTGAGCATGGAGATGTGAGAGAGCAAAACATTTTCAGAGTTATCATCAGTTAACAGTTACTTTCTGCAAAGCATTTTAGTTTCAATTATTCACACACATTTGCAACATGTTATTAGAGCTTGGAACACACAAGCAGTGCTAAGATGGGTTAGCTCCACTGATCAGCTACTGCCCATAGGGCAGCCCAGGCTGGGGTTCCTGGGGTTCCATTTTGGCACCCCAGTGCAGGCAGCTGTTGTGTTAAGCCTCAGTGCATCCCACACAATCTGCAGATCTCAGAGCAAACCCTAAAGAGTTGGCAAACTATGGGCCTAATCACCCTAATTTGACTCTTGCCAAGCAGTTTACCTGGCAGGAGCAGCTTTACTTGAGTGTGTAAGTGTCCTGTCCACAGCACAGAAAATATCAACCCAGAAGATATGAAGATGTCTTACAAACTGTATCACAAAGATGCATTTCTGAAAGTCAGTTCACTCACATTTGAGACTAGGTTATGTTACCTCTTAGGTCAGAACTTGGGGAGACTCAAGCCATTTTCTCCATAATTTCCCAGTTCATTCAGTAGCCACTTTACAGGCAGGACTGGGTTATCTGCCCCGTTCCCCAGCCTACACCAGCTCCTCTCAGAGTGAGTACACTTTCCTCTGTGGGCTGCTGAAAGTAAAACAGCCCCAGGCCCTGCACAGTCTCCTGAGTAACTGTGTTCAGACATAGTTTAGTCCAACATTTCATTTTAATCTTCTGAACAGATGCCCTAAAATCTCTCAAAGATTTCTCTGTTCTATGTCCCATTTGTAACTGCTGCTGCAAAATTCTCATGATACTTTTAAGATCTAGTCCTTGAACCTGGAAAGAAGCTTGAAATCATCTAGTAATACACTGATAAATACTCTAATGTAGAGAAAGCTATTAGCAAAAAGAAAAAAAAAAGGATTAATACTTGGCAGAAACGCTCAGGAAGATGTTCAAGAGCAACTGGTTAAATTTAATGTCCAGCAGCTTTACTGATGTTAGAATTGTAATACTTCTTTTAAATAGACTTTAAAGGATTTCAACTGGAAATCAATTCCACATCTAGAATGCCTTTAGAGAACAGTCTGGCCTGTGTGCTTTGCTGATGTCTTCCCCATATTGAGCTTTAAACACTTTAAATATTTAATCTGGTGTTTTGTCCCTTGGAAAACTTATTTTCCCCTTATTGTGGTGTAACCCTCGTCTCCCTCTGTGATTTGCATTTACCACCAAGTACAAGCACTTCCCAATGGCAGCAAGCTGTGATAACTCAGCCAGTGGGTGTCTTGTTCCCCACTGCTGTCTGGTGGTGGCTGCCAAGATGTGGTCAGCACAGCTTGGTATGAGCCAGCTCATACAGAATTGATAGAAAACTTCTTTTTCCTTTAGGAACTGCAACAGCTCCTCCTTCCTCACTGTGAGTGGAACTGGATCCACTTAGATCATTAACTAAGATTTAAATTCTATACTTACTACCAACACTATAGTGTATATTGACTAATTTCAAGTTTATCAGGACACATTCCCCCCACCTCCTTCTCCCTCCTTTCCCTTCTCCCTACTCCAGTCAGGCATCTCTTCAAATCTCAGTAGTTTCCTAGTTTAAAGTTTGGTTTAATTTTCAGATATATAGGGATTGTTCCTTGCTCTGTAAGAGCTAACAATTAACATAATCTGGGAAGCACATACACCTTATTAAGCAGAAACAGGAGAAAGCAATGCAACCTCTTCCTAGCAGCTGAGGTGGGCACACCCTGTGAGTGCAGGGTTTGTTCATAATGACAGAGATACATGAAGTACTGAGCTTAACTATAAATCCTGTAGTGCCCTACTCAGGGCACTCCTTAGCCCTCCATTACTTTTTCATTCTAAGGAAAGCAGCTCAAATCAGATGCTATTCCTCCTGCCACGTCCTGGCCCTGTGAATGAGTCAAATGGGTTGGTTCACAATCAATTTTCAAGGCCCAGGTCAGAGATGTGTTGTTACTCCTGAGGAAGAAGGGGCAAAACTAGTTTAGCAGGCAATTCTTTAAAATTACCCCTCCTGCCTCTTCGTCCAAGATGTTTGAGGATCAGAGTTTGAATGAGTTTCTTTTCTGCTGTCTGCAAAAGGAGAGCTGAAGAAAACAGCTCTTGTGTGAGAGCATTACCCAATAACTAAGACAGTCATAAATGAACACTGTGACATGACCTGCAAGCTGTGGGTGTGGGAAGAAACTGACTTCAGAAACTTTTCCCATTTCAGATCATTTTGTGAATTTTGATCTTCATTTGTTATCAAAGAAATTATCAGGAGATGCAAGAGTGTTATTTTCATGGATGAAAAGGCTGATACCTGATTGCAAAAAAATTAGCTGCAGGTGATAAATAATTTATTTCAGAATTAGCCTTTGGCTACATTATGAATTTAATGATAATTTTTTTCTCAAGTTTTTTTTTTCCTTCCCTTCCTTCATGCAAGCAATGATTGATGCTCAAGAGATGACCTTTTGTGTGATGTTCACCTGGGAAGGAAAAACAAAGTTGACTTATTGTTACCTCTATGGCCAGCTGAAACTGCTCATGCTCTCGCTGGAGCTGCTCAGCTTCAGAGAGGGAGCTTGCATTGACAAGGCTTGCATTCAGCATTGATTCTCCATTCCTGATCCAGCCAAGCACCTGTAAGAAAGCATGTGCTTATGGAAAGGTTGCTTCAGGACTAAGGTTTATGCAGTCACCAATCAGAAAATGCTTCAGCCTGGCTGAACAACAATGTGCTTTGCTCAATGTGGTCTCCAGTTAAATCTGTGAGCAGAAAGAAATCCTAGGACAAGGTTTTAATGACCTACGTTTTTACAGGGCAAAGATCTTATTTAAGAAGTTATTGCCTGAAGAGTTAAACTTCCAGTGTATCTACATGGATATTTGGATAGCAAAGGGCACTCATTTCCCAGGTTTGATCACAAAAGGGAATGTTCCCCTCAAACACTCCAAACCAAAACCACAAAGCATAATAAGGGAGCTCTGAATTTAAACAAAGGTATCTCTCTCTTTTTCAAATTTCCTATTGGAATCATAGATGTTGCAACACCTTTCTGCTCCACTTGCCTGTATTTTTTCACACAAAAATCAGAGCTTAGGAGTGAGGAGGGAGAAGACAGTTGGTTTCATCTAGTGTGGAGTTAAGATGCAGTTGGAGTTTCCACCTGCATGCAGAGCTAGGAATAAATATCAGGTGCTGCATTTTGTATTTAATCAAGAGGCTTTACTTCAAAGATGTTCAGATCATTTGTAGACATGCAAGCCATTCTGTAATGACTGAAGAATCAAATCCTAAATATACATAATTAATCTATCAAGTTTGAACTCACTCATTTAAGCAGCAGCATTTTCTGCCATTTTAAGATTGGGAAATTAGCACCCAAAACACACCTGCAAGTTCTTTTCTGTGTTGTCTCAAAGCTTATTTTATACCTGTGTAGGTGTAAAATTACTCCAGTAAAGTCAGAAAGTTACTGAATCCAATTCAGGGATGCACAGGAAATCCTGACTGCTCAATCACTACCCTAAATATAGCTCATGATTTACAAAGCTCCAAAACTGACTTTGCTGCAGTATTCTACATGGTAATTTCCCTCTTGTACTATCATTTTCACCAAGTGATCCATTAAATTGCCTGAAAGAAATGGGAATTTTCTCTTGGTTTGTTTTTGTATCCCTACATCATGTATCACCCTAGTTATAGCCATTCAATTCCATGTAGGGTAGGAAAATGAGTTTTCCCTAGCAGAAAGGAAGAGCCATCTACACGTGTAGCTGACCCTCATCTGTAGAAAATTACATTCAGCTCGATACAACAGGGTGGAAGATTTCATTTGTCAGCTTTCTCTCGTTCATCAGCAGGTGTAATTGTTCCTGTGGGAAGTGCAACAAAGATTTAAAGGAAAAGAAATTGAGTTATCATATGACAATTACATTGGTTGGCATTTTCTATAATCCATTGGACCAGAAACTTGCATTATTACCAACTACATGGTACCAAACACTGAAGTTAACCAAAGAATCACTGTACGTGGGAAAGACATGAAGTGAGGACATCACAAAGCAAGACATGCTTTTATATTTTGCATACTACAAATACAGCCTGGCTTGGACCATTTAGAGTGGAGAAAAAAACTAAGTATGTGTGTTAAAATATAGCATTTTTTTCCCCCTCAGCTTTCATTTGAGCTGAAATTTCAAAAATAGCCTCAGATTTCACACAAATATCTGAGTCTTTAAATAGTAAAAATGAGGAAAAAAAATTAGTGAAAATATCAGTCTCAAAACAAAGTAATGTGATTAGGACCACACAACTGATCAGCCGGGTTTTCCCCGGTGTTATTGATACATGTGCATTCCACTTTACTATTGTCTTGAAGACATGAAAATATTCAGGGTAAAGCAGTTGAGGGCAGGCCCTGATGGGCTCCATCTTGTCAGCAATGCTGACAGCACCGAACTTGGCCAAGGCTGCTGCTACCCCTGGGTGCTGCTTCCCTCTCCTTCCCCCAGAGTGTGGGCTCAGCCACTCACTGTGGGGCTCCTACAGTGCCCTTTCCAGGCCCAGGGAGCACCCAAGCACTAGCAGATTTTGCTTGGAAGAACTTACACAGTGACCCATTCTACTTCCAAAAGTCTAACACTTGAATGTCAGAACCTCATCTGGGATTGCATAAGCTGTTTTCATACTAATGTCTTTCTCTTATTTGTGTGTGTTGTTTATATGCAGTAAAAAAAATTCAGTTGCCAAAGCTTCTAAAGTCTAAGTACAAAAAACCAGTCACCTGTGAGACACTCACTGTGTCCCTGCTTGAGAAGTAGAGAACAAACTGGTTAGAAGAGAGCATTTACATGTTTTTATCTGGTTTACAGGACCTGCTCACAAACTGACTCCTACTCATAAAGTGCTTAATACTTTTTCATAAAAATATGTAGAGAAGTTGCTATTGCAGCACCAAGAGCCTTCCACGATCCTGTATTGAGAGTCACCATCATCTGGCAACATGCAGACCAGCTGACAGTAAAAGATGGCTTTAAACAGACATTTCCTATAAATTACAGATTTTGTCAGCTTTGTAGAAGCAGTGATTAAATAATTCTGGAGAAGCAGAAACACTTTTACAGCATCTTATATAACAAACACGTGACACTGGAGAGCAGTTTCATTGCAAGGCATGGGTTGTTTAACAGGGTAACCACCACAGTTCTGAAACAACTCCCACCTTTGACTCCAATTTGCTTTAAAGAGGCTGCACTCGGGTACACAGCTTCTCTGTAATTAAATAGTAGTACCAAATTCTTCTAAAATTCCTAATTTCTTCCCTGAAACTCTGCCACCTTCACTGAGCCAGAATCAAACCCTACAGGAAAAATAAAGATTGAGGCACTCCTTGTGCAACCATCCTGAGAGCTCTGGACCATGTAGTGCTTTTGTCTACTGTTCAGTTTAGTCCAAACACCTTCCTTCATGTTTCTAAAAAACACTTAAGGCCTTGCTATGGAGATCTGTCAAGATAGATAGGAAAAGATTTTTAAGTTTAAAAGATAAAACAAGGTAAGTGAATTTTTTACATCTCCACACCCTTTGCAGCTTCTTTGACAGGATTGTACCACCACAGACACAGACATCGGCAAAGACAACCTCTGGAAATTTTAGCCATGTTCAAAACTGCCTCAGGTTTCCAGGAGCTATTTGATGTTAGATTAAAAAACAAACAAACAAACAAACAACAAATGTATTCAGTGTCTCTCAAATAACTACTTCCCATCATCCTTAGAACATACACATATGGAAGCAAATCTAATGCCAAACAGCAAAAAGTAGATGGATAACAGGCACATCAAAAGGATTCAATACCCTTCAAAACAACCTGGAAAGCAAGTGTAGTGAGACACTGTGAGGATATTTTGGAGCAAATGAGGCCAAGTTCAACACTTACAAAAAAAAAAACCAAAAGCCAAACCATACAAAGATAAAATAAGGAGATAGGGAAGCCAAACAGCTGCAGGCACAGCATTAGAGTTTCTTTTTTTTAAAAAACTGATCTCCACAAATCTGTTCTGCTATTACTTTATGTAAGCAGTCCAAGCTCTGTAGTTTCTATCAGAAATGAGTGGGATCCAAATGAAGCAAATCAAGCTTGGGCAGGATCTTCCTAACAACAGAGAGTTTGTGAATTACTGATCTTTACTATTTCCACTCTAAAGCAGTTCACAGAACATCTCATTTGGAATTGTTCTGCTCTAATGGCCCCTAACTTCAGTTCATTGTCTTGGCATTCAAACCCCTGGTGCATATGATATAAAGCAGAAATCTCTGGTAAATGAAACTTAAATAGATAGAGACAGTTAAAAGACTTTTTATTTCCATGAGCCATTATAACAAAATGCAAACACATGTACATGCAGCAGCCTTGACCAATTTTACTATGTCAGCAGAACTTAACACAGCTACAGTAGGTGTCCTGCAGTAACCACACCTCAACCCATTCACAACAGCAAGAGCAATTTGGTAATGAGATCATCCATTGTCTCAGATGCACTAAAATTGAAGTGAAGGAAACCTGGACCAGATTGGAGATGAACTACAAGCCAAAATCAATATATTTTCCAATTTCACTAAATGGTTGGGAATATGACTCACTACAGGAAAACAAACAGATATGACACAGAAATACTGAAACTTGCCTCTTTCTAAGGGAAACTGTAGCTGTGGTAATTTATAGGTGAACAAGCATAGAAGCCCTTAGTACTCAGCTGAACAAATAAAATGTTTTTTCACTATTGGTTTGCAAAAGGTCACATAGTAATGAAGGCTCTGATGGTCCCAAGCTCCATTAAGGAAGCACTAATTCAAAGCAGCTGTTCTCTCACACTAAGTATTAGATAGCTCAGTGCTATAACCACCTCCTTTGGGTAGTTTGGGGGTTGTACAATAATGAAGGCCCAGCAGACACTTGATACTAAGGTAGGTAACATCAGGTACCTGCAGCAAGTGCTGCACAGCCACTGTATGGCTCCAGGAGCAGCCACAGGGCTGAGCCACTGCACTTCATCCTGGGCAAGTGGGCAACCTGCATCTTTACCATTTCTGCTACAAGTATAACCTCCTGTTTTCTGTCATAAAATGGCTCTACTTCATCATAAATATATCACACAAAACTCCAAGCTTAGCTAAGCTGTGTGTGAGAAACTTTGGGAACCTATGGGAAAAAAAGGATACACTTCATAATCATATTAAGGTGATGATTATAAATATCACAGAGTCTCTTTTTTATTATTTATTTTCCAGAACAAAGCCAAAGCACTCTATAGAGCTTTAGAACTTTGTGAGGAGTTCATCTTTAATCATCACTAATGCAAAATTACTAAATTTTAAAAAATAAAAAATTAGGAGAATTTTATGTTACTTTTAGGTAGGGTTGCAAAATATTCACATCAAAATAGACTTTGAAAGAAAATGTATGCACTGCTGTTGGTGATCCAGACTTTAGGTTGAGTGTTGTTGAGAATGAAGGATTTTTGTCCAGCAATGATGAAGCAACTCAATAAAGTATCCTTGGTTATTGTGTCTTCAAAAGTGAGTATTTATGATCATGTACTGAGGAGTCAGTATAGATTTATATACATGGTAAAAAAAAAAAAGCAAATCTTTTCAATGAATACCTTGTAATACCTGGATGCCCCTCCCACTCTCCACTCATTGTATAGGTACAATAGAAACCTCAATATTTCATGTATCTGGAAAGACGTTCTTGGTTTTCCTAATAAAACCAAAACCATTCCACTGAAACTGGAATGTGAAGCCACCTATGGGTTAGGAAACAGGAGGTGTAATGTTATCATCCTGTGCAGCAAAGGAAAACAAAGAAACATGAGGCATCCAAATTAAATATTAGGAAAAACAAAGGAGGCAGAATACGACTGCCTACACTAGGATGAAATCTGAAAGAAAGGCAATGCAACAATACTGAGATGTCTAAACAAGTCCTAAAGACCACAGGCAGAATTTTTTGTATCACCAAAAGATGTTAAAGGTTCCCACAGGTCAACAGACGTAGAGAGATAAATGAAAAGGTGAAACTACTGTAATGTCATACTTGGACCACACAGCTCAGTTTCCTTTGCTTTGGGCCAATTCTTCACCTCAGCTTAAGCCTGAGTCCCAAATCAAAGAATTATATTCCCAGAACACTTGGAGTTTGAGGCAGTTCTCCAGATGAGAACTTATGGGGTCAGTCCTGCACAGGTTGCCCATTTTTATTCATGAAGGCAGTTCCATGCACTGGGGGAACAGAGTCCCTCGTTATATTTGCAAAGGGCCATTCTGTAACATGTCAGCACATCAAATACTGTTAAAAGGGATTAAGATTGTCCATCTAAAGGTACGTCACTTGGCAAAAGCTGATTTAGCAGTTTGCATGTATGTAATGGCTGAAAACCCACTTAAGCTCCTTATGAGTGGTTAAAAACTCTCACCTGCTTGACTTCGGCCTGTAGGTGCCGGAGCTGTAGGCACTGCTCTAACCTCTTGTGAGTTTGGTCAGCATTAAGCTCCAGCTCATGCTGTTTCTCATGAAGGAATTCCAGCAGTTCTTGAACCTGTGTTGCAAGATCAATGTCTTTTTCACAGATCAGCTCAATACCTGTAACATGCAGAGAGAGAGATCACTGCACTTACTTGAAATTTCAGTTTTGCATAACTGTAAACTTCAAAACTTTTTGCCACCTAACACATTGATTTGCAACTCTCTTAGTAATTCTTTCTCACTAAAGTTTCTCACACATAATATTTGGCTTTCCCAGTTTCCTACTCTGCATCCCTATGTTTTCATTCAAAGTAGTGTTTCTCTGGTGATCCTGCTCATCTCACACATCAGCATCTGCCCAGTAGGACATGACATAGCCACAGTCTTGCTCAGAAACTTACATGAACATCAAATTAATAAAAAGGACAGAAAAAAACTTTCTGCCTTTCTTGCAGTAGTTCATTAACTTATACTCTAGAAACATATGCTAAAAAAGGCTTAGAGGAGAAAAGAGATGAGGAAGAAAATAGAAAAGTGAAATACTGGAAGTAAACTCTAGTCACCAGATCTACAGGAGTAGATCTGCTACAAGTGCAGGGAACTCCCCAGTGCAAAATTTTTCTCCATCTGGGCACAGAGGATCATTAAAAATGAATTAGTTTAAGCCATCCTATAGTTCATTCAGAATTATTCCACAGACTGACTTATCCAATCCTCCTATACCAGGGAGAAAAGGTGGTTTAGTACCACATTCCCTTCTTGCATCCTACATGGAATTGATAAGCCCCTCAAAGACATGGTCTGATTTCATAGCTGGCCCTGACTTGATAAGGAGATTGAAATAGGGACTTCTGGAGGTCCTTCCCACCTACTGAATTTTCTTATGATACTACAAGCCCTGTGTGTAGTGGTTACAAGAAATACAATGCAGAGCTTCACATCATCCTTCTTGATTATACCCACGCAATAGCATCGCTGGGTGCATTACCAGTGCTATTGGGAAAGCTTGGCCTGGAGGAAACATGATGTCATCCCATGCTACTGCAATCCCTGTGACCATAAATTAATAAAGACCCAACTCTTCCCTTACTGAGGTCTAATGGAATTTTGCCATTGGCCTCAATGCAGGAAGGATCAGGAATCAAATATAAAAATAATCTAATTGCAGTAATACTGGGAAAACACTGCATTTTCCTCTAAAGCCACTTGATTTCATGGAATAATACATTTAATAAGAAATGTGTTAATTAGAAGCTGATAACCCCCCCCCAAACTTGGACACATTTTAAAACCCATTTAGAAGATTGTCTTTACCTCCCTCTTTATGCTCCTCAGAGGCTCATAACTTTCATTCTCTCTCACAATGATTTCTACAGAGGACTGTGCACAAAATAAATATGACCTTATTACTAACCCTACCCCCTTTCCCCTGGTTTCTGGTTTTATCAGAAAAAGCACATGGGAATGCAAATGATTGGCTTATTCCCTTTCCCAGCCAAAACAAAACAGTTCCTTCATTACCAAATAAAGTGGAATGGCCCCTGGCTTCCCATTTAAAACTGGAAATTTAATATATGTTTCTATTCTTGGGAGTGAAGTTCCTTTCAATTGCCAGACACCAGGCATTGTTCCTACAATTAGTCTGCATATGGTTCTGTATCCTCAGGACATGATGGCTTTTTGTATGCTTGACTTCACTACACCTACTGGATATTAAATGCGGTTTTCCTTCGTGCGCACTCAGCTGGTCTGATTGTGCTAACTCATCAGCAACAGCCACTCAGCTGCCTGGGATGCTATCCAAGGGCAGCCTGCGCTCCCTGTGATGGATGATTTGCCCTTTCTTGCTTGTCATATGTCATGCAGTTTTATTCTACGGTGCCAGCGCATGTGGTGAGAACGTTTACTCTTCTCAAGTGTTGGTTTGGAAAATAGAAAGCCCTATTTCCCGAATAATTCCATACATATTATCTTCACATTGTGTTTTGACAGCCAGAAAAGCACAGGAGACTTTCTGATAAACTGAACTTGGTTGCCATTTTCTTCTGATATCTCAAACAGTGCAGGAGATGTCAAGTGAATGATATTGAGTTGAAAATGCTTTTTAAAAAAATACTGCAGAAAAGAGTACTGAGCCACACTAACTGGCATCCCACAAAACGTACATTAGTGACACCTGAACCATTCACAATGTGAGATACAATTCAGTCTATGGAAGAGGTATTGCTTTTTGACCTGTACAAAACTGTTTTGAAACTCCTTAGGCTGAAGTATTAAAAGCTTGTGATAACAGCATTTATGTTCCCTTCTTTGCAATATAAACTGTAGTTATAACTATAAAGGACATCACAAACAAAATGTTTCCACTTCCCTTTTAAGCAATGCAACACTGGGAGAGAAGGTGAACCATGTTAGATTGATGACCAGGAAATGAAAGGGCTTTGAATTTTCCACATATCAGGGAGGGACTGAATAAACATCCCCAGCTACAGCTTTACAGTATTTCAAGCTTGACTTAGACAAATTGCTTCTAAAACGTAAAAAAGGAGCTCTATAATCCATGAGCAGCTCCCAGCTGTGGGGCTCATTACAACAATGCTACTGACAATGCAAATGGACTTTAATAATCAAATAAATTTGTGCAATCAATTAACCAGCTATTAGAGTGTAACTACTTTTAATTCCCAGAATGAGAATGACTAAGTTTCATATGCTAATAAATTATATGAGTGTGTCTTCACTGCAGCTTGGGTCCAAGTGTTAATCACTACTGAGTTATTATCCTAAACTTTCCATGGGAAATGGCTTCCTCAGAAATGTTCAAGCTGTCACTTTTGGAAACACCAGCACTCCAAGTTAGGCACCCAAAAAAATCAACATCCATTTTTGAGAATATTTACCCACATGTTTGGCTTTGTTATCAGCAGTGGAGCTACAATCAAATGGAATAATAGCAGATAGGTTCATTGAAATAAAAAGTGCTGGCTTATTCAAAAGTCCAGTCTTATTGACAATACTGTCAGATGTAAAAATCAAATATGTTTCCTTAAAGACACAGATTTTACTGAGATATGAAGACAATTTGCAAGTACTGAAAAACTTCAGAAAACACAACCTGGCTTCCAGATCTTACATATCCTCTAATAAAAACAAACATTTCTTTGAAGAATAATTATTCTGCTGATGAAAACAGGCTAATCCAAAGCAGGCTCACTCATACTGGAATAGTGAAAGGAATCACAGGAACATAATCATGAGCTACAGGGAGCTTTGGAAATACTGGACTTGCATAGATGTCTGATGTGCACAGATGTCTTCAATATCCACACAGAGTCTGACATGGTGCATCACAGAACCACTGGATTTATTGTACCAGCATGAGAATGTTCACAGGGATTTCCAGACACTCCATAGCCTAGTAAGAATCACTGCTCCAAGTCTGCATCAGACATGCAAAAACTGTGGGCAAACGTCTAAACCCTTTTTCTACCTCCACAAGACTTCCGAGCAAAAAAAGGCACCATGCATGGAAACACCTGGATTTTATCTGACTTTATCTGACAGACTTGCTAGCAGAAAGTCCTCCAAGCCAAATGACAGACTGATCAAAATTGAACCAGTTTTCTATGTGACATGTTAAAAGAATAAAGGTCAAAGAGATTTATAGGGAAGAGAAGAAACCTGGTCAGTTAGGGGTGGCTGGTTAGGTAGAATGGCTCTGGAAAAATCACTCTTTTTCTGGCTTTATCTTCTATGGTTACAGCTGAGTCTTGATTGTAGCAGTGGTGGCAGTGTACAATAGGAAGAAGCACGAGTCAGCTGATTTCCCAGGACCCCTGCATTTTGCAGCTCTGGCAGTTAAGAACATTCATCCCTTACCTTACGCGCTCAACAACTACGATAAAAGATCCACAAAGAGGGATTAAATTCAAACTACTTTTTTATGATGTACAACTGTCCTTTATTGAAGTCAGAAATAGAAGGCTCCCAAGTGCCCTCTCTCCCTTATTCTGCCATTCTCCCAGCATTTAGCATTCCATGCATGGAAGACACGACCATTATCTTTGATTAACTACAGTTACTCTACATCCCCACGAGGCTTCTGCTTCCTTGCCTTTGGGAGCACTAGATTTTTATTGGGTAGGCTTCATAGAAAATGATCTCAGATAATCTTACAAAAACATTTTAAAAATCACTTCATTTAGTTGCTAATCTTTTGTCGACAATCCAAAAGTTGTTCCTAACTTCTCAACAAACACAGTATTTATTAATTTTTTTCTTTTCTAAAAAGCAGTCACTGAGACTCCTGAGTTAGTTCTGCTTTGGATCATATTTTTTACCTCCCATGGATTCCTACTCATATGATTCTTCCAGGATTAAAAGCAAACAACAATGCACAAGCATCTTAACCAATGTATTAGGACAAGTTTTCTGTCTCAGGAAGCAAGGAAGCTGAAGCACAGGGCCAGGTGTCGTGTGGGCAGATTTCAGAGCAGCTCTCACACGGTTCACACAAAGCACCGGATTGTCTTGTTCCCCACATACTCTTGTAGCAGTGCTTAAGCCTGTTGAGTGCAGCTTGCCAAATCAGACTGAGCACTGCCAGATTTTTTAAAGGTAGGTGCCTAGGGGTAATATGTTTGCCAAAGAATAAAACCATAAAATCCTTTTTATTTCAGAAGTGCAAATTGAGAGGGAAAGAACAGGAATTGCTCTTGCTTTGCACTCTTTCCAGACACTTAAGAAGGTTAAAGCACTTCACAAGCAACAATCACTTCTGGGCTTTACACAGTGATGAATCTGAATTATGATATTCCTTCTCCAAATGCAAAATTCAAGGATACAAAAATCCTGATTCATAGGATGTAGTAGAAGAAGGATCCTACTGCTGAGGAGAGTAAAAGTATCAGACAGACTCCCTATCAAAATGAATCAAGTCTTTCATTTAAAAGCACATGCCAAAGGGCATTTTTTTAAATCAATTTTTTACCTCTAACTTTCAAGTGCACTGAGAAAAGGAAAATTCCAGTATGATTTATCATATTCCCTTTTTATATAAAATAACTCCAAGTAGAAATGGCTGGCAACAAGAGTTCCATTTCATGACTAGTTTCAAGGCTTTCATATTTGGATTCTTTCCCAGAGGACTCTTGCACAATTAGTTTCTTTCTCCCCTCCCTCCTCTCCCTCTTGCCCTCAGGCACATCTCCATCCTGAAATGTGGCACAGGGAAAAGGTACTCAAGTCTGCAGAGAAGGAAGGCAGCACATCTGGTCAGCCTGACTCTCAGTAAAGTCTAGTTGCAGGAAGGTCAACAAGCTTAGGAGTCCAGAATGACTAGACTTAATCCAGACCTGAGTGCAAGGATCTGTAACCCATGAGTCTGCAGTGCTTGTTTCGGAGCTGGTGCAAGGACAAGGACCCACCACTGTAATGTGTCTTGCCCTCTCCTTTCCATCCAGTTTGGAGCCAATCACAAACTCCATTCTGCAGTTGTGAAAATTTCTGAATGAAGCTTGAAAGTCAGCTTCACTTCCTCCAAGAGTTTCAGTCTCAAAAAACCAGCAGGTTTTAACATATAATCCTGAATGAAAGAATTTCCCAAACTTGTGGAACAGTTCTACACGTTGAGAAACAGGCACTGCTCATAGTTATGTTAAAAGCTGATACATTTGATATGTATTGAGATATTTTTGCTCGATACACTTCTTTGGGGAATTGGGTTTTTTTCTTCTTTTTATTTGGGGATTTGGGGTTTCTTGTATCCCCACATAAAACAGAGATCAAATTGTTCTGCTCACCTGAAGCCTGGACCTCCATGATGTACTGGTGTAAGTCTTGCCCTTGCTGGATGACTTCAAAGGTCATGTTGTTCATGGCCAACTTGCGCTCAGTGTGACGCTGCAGTCGCTGCTCGGCCAGAGTGAGGTCTTCGGTATTGAAATCATTCATTTGCCTCAGCAGATCTTCATTCCAGGCATCTAACTCTGCTGTAACCTTCATAGGCAGAAGACAAACACCTTATTCACTCAAGATCAACGAAATATCTTACTCTCAAACTGTGTTTGTGTCAGAAAATATTTCACATTTTGACTCTGACCCAGAAACCTTCAAATAATGGCCTCAGTATACCCCAGATCCTGCCCACTTAATGGTCACACTTCTCATTTTTCTTAGGTGAGGATCCACAAAAAGATTATCAATCCAACAAGAATTCAGACACCTTCTTTTTCCTTTACACAATCCAGTGGGCACTGGAAGAGAAGACCCACTACATTTGCGTGGGTGGTAGAGAGAATATTTCCGAACGAATTCCGGTTTAAATGAAGAAAATAAAGCTTATAGAATTGCAAAACAACTTGTAACCACATAATCCCCAAATGGGCCAAATGTTTCTAGAAACATTTTGTGACACACTATATATTACATATCACAAATGTAATGTACAACACAAATATCACAGTCAAGGGCTAGGAGAACCATAGTACCTGGCTGTAACCAGGGCCTATGTAACCTGCCAGTAACTCATAGGAACGTACAAAATCTTCTATTGCTTTCTCTGCTGCCTAATTGTGACAAAGTCTGATCATTTTAGCAGTTCGTTTATTGTACCTTCTGTGTTTTACATCTTAGTCCACAAGCAGCCATCTGGTATCAAAGTCTTTTTCCATTTTTGCCTGTACAATTAAAGCAAGATCCAGCAGCCACCCAAACATCACAGTCTCACTTCAACCTACATTCTGCTACTGCAGGCTAAAAAGAGGGAATATGCTAGAGACAATGAAAGAGGGAGAGGGAAAAGGGAATTAAATCATGCACATCGAGTACTACTGTGCAGAATGCAATTTTTGAAAGGATTTTAAATTATTGTAAATGCCTCCATTTTGATTAATAGGTCAACCCCTCAGCTAGATTCAGGAGAGCTAAAACTAGGTATCTACATTCCCCCTTGTGCACATTATGATGCAGTGAAAAGATCCCTGTTTCTCACTAAAAGTGCTCTTCAGTGCCTGTGTGCAGTGGGATGTTTAACTTCCTAAGTAGCCAAGACTCAAAAAATTCCATTCATTTTTCCTTTCCAGAAAACAGAATTATTTTTTAACACAGGATTAGGAAGGTAACCCATGTGGACCAGTTCTCAGGAGTTATCACATTAGAATGGACAGGAGTACAGTTCTGTACTAAAAGGAAAAATGCAGGTTTTAGGTGCTTGCCTTTTTTTTTTTTTT